>VZTE01003534.1:157578-187138 GCA_013397775.1 Eulacestoma nigropectus
TTTGTTTTATTTACCGTGTTTCCCCCCCCCCCCCACCAGGGGAAAGATGATCATCTTTGTGGACCGAAGTGAGATCTTAGGTGATGAGCTAAGTCCTACCTGCCCCTAGACTTGACTGAAGGAATGATTCAACCATTTATTTTAATTCCTCCTTAAGGTTGTCAGCCCATCTTTGTTTGGCAGGGCAGTGAGCACGTGCTTTAGTCAGGCATGTGAGGGAAATGAAGCACGTGCTCCAACAGCTTTGCTGAGTCAGGGCCTGCCTTGGCCAGCCACGTGTCTTAATTTGTACCCAAAATTTCAGTGAATGAACCCTGCAAGGATCTTTTTGAGCACCTGCTTTACTACCAAACTGTGACTGTTGCTCAAAGCTGCAGGAATAACCTGTCATACACAGCAGTTTCAATGTCCTGTCTTTTGGATATTGAGCAAAATTACCACAGTACAAGTATTTCAGTAAAGTGCCCTATGAAAAGTAAATCTTGGGAGCTTTCAGGATCTTTAATCATCTTTACAGTACAGGGGCTCGTTAATGCTAACATCTGCATATGTAATTGCTTGACTTCACCTATTTTTCTTCTCCTTCAGAATTAAGTGGATCAGCCAGATTGGTACATTTTTGCATTTTGACCCCAGTTAATAATGTTAGCGTCACATCTTTTGTCAATGCTGCTGTTTCCCAGTAATTCTTCTCTTACACGTTTAGGTTCTTTGTACCACTTCCCTCATTTTCTTCTCTCACTGTTACCCCAGCTCAGCAAAAACGAGAGTCTTAGGCCTGGATTTTGCAGTCTGAGCCATCCAGGCAAACCTTTAAAATTCCATGGGGTTCTACTGAGCTGCAAATTCACAGACCAACTGTACATCAGAATATATTCATGATACAGCTCTAAGCCAAGGGCATGACTTTTGTGGGTTTCACGGTATTATTAATGATTGGCGAGACAAGCCCCCAATTTCCTAATGTTTATAAGTAAATATCAAATTGGAGAGTTGTGAAATTCACCTTTCATTTGTGAAATGTTTATTTTCAGTACCGAAGGATGAAAATCTAACCACGCTCGTTGCGTGCTATTGTTTAATGATTACTATTACATGTACTCCCATAAGGAATGTTCCTGCAGGAGTAAGTGGACATTTCAAGTGTACCCAAGATAGGAATATTGAAGTCAGCACGCCCAAGATAACTTATTCATCTTCTCTCATGCCCTGAGAGTTAGAATGCATTTAAAATGGCACTTTCATTTCTGGTTTTACCTGTGTGTGACAGGTTAAAGTAATGTGGTTTGCCTTGTGACAGTCACATTTTTACTGGATAATTACAAAAGGCTCTAGACTTTCCCTTTAAAAAATCAACCAGATATCCTACCGTGGCTGTGATTTGGGCTTGGGTTTTTTTTTCCCCCTTCCATATTTAAATTTCACCTTCACTCTCTGTGCGGCGGGAACCTGCCTGAGAAATGCAGGTGGGAGTGGACACCAGAGCAGAGCCAGTGTGGTGCGCTGCGGAAAAAACAACACGTGGCAGATGTTCGTGGCATTGCTGGATGCACTTCTGGAAGTTGCTCAGATACTGCCATGATGAGCACAGTGTGAGAAGTTGCATAGCATAGACTGGCTTCCCTCCGAAGGGCTCAGCGGAGTAGTAAGCATCCTGGCCCTGATCCAGCAAGGCACTTAAGCATATGCTTAATTTTAGGCACATGAGTGGTTTCAGTGAAGACCTAAGAGAATTATTTTTAATTCACAGATCATTTAATTCAATAGGCAGGTCTGCTGCAGCATATGAAAAGTAGATCTTCATATTAAAAATACTTGGGAAATCGGCGATGAACAAACGTTGTGTATGGGCAGCAACCGTTTCTAAAAAGCAGAATGAGGTAGTCATCACCTTTATTGTGGGAAAATACAAAGCAGATCAGGCAAAAGCACTTACAGCTATCTGGGAGCTATTTCTAAATTGAAAATAAGGAAAAATAAAAGCTCGTAAGAACATTTTTTTTCATTTGAAGTAGAGAAAAATTTATTCTCTTGGTGTAAATAAAAACCTTGTTTGCAGATTGAGGAATTTGTTTGTGTTGAATTTCAGCATCAATTTCAATATTTTATAGTACATTTATCTACAGCTGGAGCATGACAGATTTGTGTATATTTATATGTTTGTGTACATAATACATATGTATACACACATACACAAGGATGCCCAAAGATATACATATACACAGTTTGAAAACTCATCATTATTGCTAGAGTATAAAAACATGCCTGATGCAGAAACTTGTCTCGAGTCTGTTAGCTTAGAGACTGCGTTCATCTGGCACTGTGGGCTCCTAGCAGAAACAGGGAACTTCTTCTGTGTAGGAGCAGAATTCCATGAGATCTTGGCTGGAGGTGAACAGCTCATCTCCCTCCAGATCTCTCCCAAACCTTTCCCTGACACACTGCCTGACATTCCACCCTCTGTAGACCTGTACAGAAGATGTATTCCTCTTGCATCCCATTCCACAGGTAGAAATGGCAGCGGGATATGCTGGGTTTGTTTAAACAACCCCAAAAGAAAGCCAGGAGTACAAATACGCAGCTGGCGTCAGTCCTATTGCTCTGGTCATTAGAGAAAGGTGCACAGGTATTCCCGAGATGAGCGTGGGGTGCAGGAGAATATATGGAATGCAGGGAAATCGTACTGAGCCTGACAAACAATTAACGATGGAGCAGATGGTGCCCCTGCAAAACATTCAATAATAAATGTGTGCGTGCGCCGGAATCGGTGACTCTAAGTAGGACAACCTAAAAAGGTACGCCACTTATCCTGTGGGCAAGCAGGACTTTGCAGTTCTTTTAATAATCCCTTTATCCTGCGATTTCTCCTGTGACCCTGATTTCCAAAGCGAAAGGTCAGCCCGGCCGGCCGAGTGCAGCCCTCCCTCTAATTGAAGTCCGGCTCTGTCCCGCCTGAGCTGCCGTATCCCGGCCCTCGCGCCCGCACTGGGCCGCAGCCCGGCCGCTCCTTTGTCACTGAGCATACCCGTGAAAATTAAATGAACATTTGGTGGTGGGCATGTTTGCAGAGAAGAAGGAAAATACTGTTATGTAAAGTGCCATCACATTTTGAAACCGAGGGTAGAGGCATTCCTTGCGCAAGGGAGGCGAGCGTGGATGCGTCCGCCCTGGTTCCTACAGACAGTCCACAGCTCAAAGTTATTACTTTTTCTTATGCAGACATTTATTTTTCTTTTCAAAACCTAGTTCTAAATGTTGGAATTTTCTTTTTTTTTTGGTTGAAAAGGCCTTAATTTAAAATTTTTTTAACCCTCTTTTCTTTTAAGATCCCCCTAGTGTAACCTTAGAAAAATGAAGAATACATCTTTAAATCTTGTTTTGTTTGAATGAATGGGTAGATAATCCTGATCAGATGTTTCTTTAGAGAATAATGTTTAAAACGATTATGGAACTTAGCTGTCCTGTCTGTTTCCTAGGTACAGTATTTTCATTTCAGTTGTGAAGTCATTAGGGGTCATCCAAGGTAACCGTTTATTAAAATAGTCCTCTTTTGTTTCAGGTTTCCTGTTGAGATGCTTTAGCATGTAAAAATCTCCCTGCTGATGTGTCATGTTAGCTTTCCTAACCTCTAGATAGAAACCACAAAGCAGCCTACATAGCTGTATGACTGGTTACCCACCTACATAAACAATAATTACTGCTAAGTGGGAAATTAGATGTCACATTTTAAGTCTAAATGAAAGTAAAGTATTTGAGAATACTGTCATTAAATGCTTAAAGCTAATCGCAGTTCTCTCACTCTGTTTGTTTTGTAGGACATTTGGGCTTCCAGGACAGTTTTGTCACATCAGGTGTTTTCAGTGTGACTGAGCTAGTAAGAGTCTCACAAAGTAAGTATCGTTTTGTGGCCGGTTTATGTGGTTCCTGCAATTCAAGTTGGTTTTTTTTTGTTTTTTTTTTTTCTTTGATTCTTATTGTTCCCTTCCTCAATTCAGAAACAGCATCTTGAAAATTAGGGCTCTCTTCTCCCCTCGTCTTGCCAGTGGACAGCATTGATGTGCCACTTCTTTTAATGGGTGAAGATAAACCAGCAGAATTGTAAAGTAAGCTGATAAATAATTTGATTCTGCAAACTTGCATGTGCAAGTTGATAAGCTCGTCTGGTACCCAGCTGAAAATGGGCAGAGTCCAGATAAATGCACACAGAAATCAGCTTCCCATGGATCCCTTGGAGGATCCAAGGGCCGTATTGTAACCAGACCTCTAGAAATTACCTGATCTGTGCACATAAGCCTGGAAATTTTCTGATGCTGTTTTTTCATATTTTGTTAATCCTTGCCATGTGTACGTGTCTGTGTGTGTGATTCTTGGGGCTGTCCCAGTGCAGGGCCAGGAGTTGGACTTTGATGATTCACGTGGGTCCCTTCCAACTCAGGATATTCTCTGAATTTGGGGTTTGTACACCTGCAAGTTGCTGAAGTCATTAATAGCGCCAACAACTGTGCCAGATTCAGCCCTGATAATCTCACACATCCTGGCTTCCCCAGGCCCACGTTTTCCATGAATTGTATGGAATTCTGTCTTGTAGAAGGATTTGGGTTTTGACCTTTAAAGAATGCTAATGCCCCCCACATGAGTGACACACTGCAGCATGATCATTACAGGCTTGTCAATACTCACTAACAACACTGAATTAAGAGTACCTGTCACCACCCTATTCCATTGATCAAAGGTGCATTGATTGTGTTTTGCTATGACATAATCCAGATAGTCCAAGGGAAGAGTATGGACAGGGTCTTGCAGAGACGCTGCTGCTAAGCCAGGCCTGTAGGAACAAGTCCTTTAGGGGATCTAAAAAGTTCTTCCCTGTGAGGGTGAGGAGGCCCTGGCACAGGACGTCCAGAGAAGCTGTGGCTGCCTCATCCCTGGAAGTGTCCAAGGCCAGGTTGGAGCCCCCTGGGATAGTGGAAGGTGTCTCTGCCCATGGCAGGGGATAGAACTGGATGATCTTTAAGGTCCCTTCCAACCCAAACCAGTCTGGGATCTTTTCTCCAGCTGGAGTGGAGCTATGGGATAACACCACATTGTCACCAATCACCACTGCTCCAGGTGAAACTCTCAGCTCTGTGCCCCTTTAAAACCTTAGGCTGTGCAACCAAGCTCTTTAAATGACAAAAATGGTTCTCTCCTAGATAGCAGAAATATTTATTTGTGTGCTGGTTCTGGGCATGTAATTTAAGTTATTCTGGGGCTGGAATCTAACTGGCACAAACCTCGTAGAAAATCTGTGGTTTTGAGTCAGAACACAGAGTTTCTCAGAGGATTTTCCTGGTTTATTTCCTCTTTTGGAAAGACACTAGCTAGTAAATTGGCTTTACATTCAAAAATAGGATGGTACAAGGAAAGCATGGCAAGTGGCAGATACGTGAGTTACATGCCCTGGAGAGAGGCAGAGAGAAAAAATGTTGAAGAAAACATTTCTCCCAAGCTTCCTTCCCTGACAGCTGGTGGGAATTTTGAGAGAAGGGCAAAGTTAAGAGGACTCAGAAGTCAAGAGGAGCTGCTGAGTGCTCAGCACATCTGCAAATCAGTTCACTTGCTGAAGTGCTTAAGCAGGGACTTTGGCATCCAACTGGCTGTCCAGGGAGCACAGACTGGCTGGTACCTGCAGCCAGGGTGGACAAACCCAGGTTGTCACCGGGATTTGAACGTCTCCGTGTTAGGTCGCTTCATTTCGGTGTGACAGCGTGAGGCTTTTGAAGCCCGAAGGATTCACCCTCCCCCTCTGAAAGGCATCCCACTTCACCACAATCTTATCTTGGCTGTAGGAGCCCTGCACGGCAGAGCTGCCTCTGGACTCTGTCAGCCGTGCTCCATGTGTGCACTTTTCCTAGGAAAGTGCCCCACTCCTGGCTGGAGCCTTCCCAGCCTCCCCCAGAGCTTGGCACTGACCTCGTGAGCATCGTGTTTCAAGCTTATTAATTTTCCCTGATATTTTATTGTAACTAAACTGAAACACTGGGTATCAGAAATCCTAGCACTCAGCATGTTTTGCAAATTATGAGCTGTGTCTGAGATGTTCCCTCTGCTTGCAGTTGACGTGCACCACCTTCAGGGATGGGGCACCTGCACGCAGGAAGAGCATGGACTTTATTAGAAATAAGAAAGAAGGTGTTGGTGGGAAAAATATGAAGGTTCAGCTTTTATCTGTTCCAGACACGGGGGTTTGCACTGTTTTTCATGGGCTCTTTAATAAACCTGGGAGGTCAAGACCTCAGTTTTATATCCTGTCTACAAGCCAGCACCTCTACCAAAAATAGTGTCCCCAAAGCATATCGGGATATCACTTCAAAACTGACTCAGAGGGAAGAGTGCCAGCAACTGATTTAGCTATGCTGCTTTTGATAGCACCCTGGATTTTCCTTGGAGATGCCCCAGACATGTACTGACCAGCCTTAACCTTGTTTACTTTATGAGGTCTGAGAAGCCCACAGCCTGACATGCCCTGGCTACCCAGTAGGATATGTTTAGTGTCAAGTCTAGCAGCATATTCCCAGAAAACTCAGCATTAATTCACATGCTCATATTCAAAGAATTATTTAACATAACAGAGCAACAAGGTAATTGCTGCATATTTGCCTAAATTGGCAAGGTCTTTTAAAGTTAATAGAACCCTCTCTGGGTTGTCTGCATGTTCCTGTGTCCTGATTTGAGACCAGTCGTCTTTCCAAAAAGGTCATCATTGTGTATGCCCACTGTTATTTTTCCTTCTATGTTTACTTTTGGTAATACAATGATACGAATAAGTGATTTCCCCCAATCCTAACTGGCCCGTGGCAGCTGTTATCTAAATTTAATCTTACAAAATATTGTGGGTAGCAATTATGTGTCAGGTTTATATAGTAAAGTTCCCAGAGGTCCACATGACAAGGAGTCTCAAGTAAGAGGCAGTTGTCTCCGTCATGCAGATTTGGGGAATGAATTAATCAAGTGAAAGGTCAGCTGTTACTGTTATCTATCTTGCCTATCAGTGCTGATCATCACACCTTCTGTGAGCTATTGAACAAGTCTAGACTGTGCTGGTAACAGAAACTTGCTTTCTTCGGTCCTATAGATGCAGATTTTCTTTCGAAATGCTGCCCAGCTGCTGAGTCTTGCAGAGCCTAGTAAAACAGAGAAAAGAGATCATAGACACGCATCTGAAAAACAAAGACTCCTCTCCAACCCATCTGATGTGGGTGTTGCAGCTCATGCTGTCAGTTCTCCTCCATTATTAGCAGGCAGAGGGTGTGAGCTCCTCTCTAAGTGTTGTCTGTCACCCCAGATACTGGGGAGACCCTTCCAGATAACAGAGGCTTCATTCTTCCCTCTCTGGAGAGGTCTGTGCTGACAACAAAAGGCTCAGAGGCAGAAGCGTCGGAGATGGACGGGTTTGGGAACTGACAGCCAGCTGTTGGCCAAGTGAAACCTCCTCCTTTTCTCCCCTTGTTAGGAAAATATTCCACAGGCTGTGGGCAGCTATCGCAGGGCACTGGAGAAGACCCTCTGCAGAAGGTGCTGGCAGAGGGGGGGCCGTGGTGCCCGGTGTCCCCTTCCCTTGGCAAGGGCTGGGAGGTCGTGGCAGGCTGGAGCAGGGAGAAAGGCAAGGGGAATGCATTCCCCTCCTGGCTTTGAGTCTGCACCATGTGCTCTTGTGCAGGGAGAGCTGCTGGGAAGATCTCCTCCCTCGGAGGTCCTTCAAGCAGCCAGATAAACTGCACTGCCCAGGATGTGAAGAAAGATTTAGGGTTTATGAACAATTCGCTAGAGCCAAATCAAACATATTTGTTTGGTGGTGTGTTATTTGTCAAAATGACATCATTCTTCGTGCTGATAAACAAGGGAATTCTGACTGCACCCTGGCCTGAAAATGCCACACGCTGGGTTCAACGTGTGCTGTGTGCAGGGAGGAGCTGCCAGGAGCAGTGGGGGCACTCCTAATCCTTCTGGTGAGCCTGTGGCACCACAAGCACACAAACTTGCTCACTGCTCCTGTGCACACACAGAAACGGTCCAGCTAATTATCCCTGAACCACTTAGACTAATTCCACAGGTAGGCAGTGCTTCTGTGGGCAGGACTTTTTTGGGAAGCTTGGGATCCTGCCACACTGATGCAGCAGGTGCCAGGCATGGGGATGGAGCTTTGGGCATGGAGGCAGGGGCTGAAGTGTCCTTGCCATGAGGGCGAGGGCTGGGAATGAGAGGGATTGCCAGCACTCCAGGCGCGGAGCGTGGATGCGACCGAGCAAACGCAGCCTCCTCGTGCCTCTCATCCAGCCCCAACAGGCCGCAGGGAAAGCGAATCCCAGCACCTCCTGGGTGCCTGTGGCAAGGCGTGGGATACCCTGGCTCTTGTGGAGGGGCTGGGCTGGGCAGTGCGTGCCTCCTTGTAACCCAGGAGAGGAGGAGAGGCTGTTCCCCTCCTCACAGAGCACGTGTGTGAGCTGGGCTGTGATAGACCTGCTCTCTCCGAACTGCAGCCTGTGTTTCCTGCTATACCAAGCACTACAGCAGTGAAGGCAGTTAAAGTCAGCAGCACGAAAATTAACATTTAAAAAGATACTCTATATTCCTTAGCAGAGCACTGCTACCCAAAACTCTCTGTGTGGGCTTGGGTATGAGAGGGAGAAAAAAAGATTATAATAAAAAATAGACTGCAGGCACAGAGTGAACAGTTGCCGTGACCTTGCCTTTTGTATGCCATTACACAATTCAATGGCAGTCCACTCAAACCTTGCTCTCGATCAATATCCTATTAAAGCAGCACAAAAAGTCTCTATAAACTTAGTGGTTAGCTATGTTTATAAATGGAACTCAGCATAATTAGATGGTCAATAGCAGGCTGTACTTGTAATTTTAAAATGAACATCACACATTTCATATCTGTTGTATTCGGCGAAACCTCTTTGAATCTAATGATACAGTGTGGAGGAAACAAAGGCCTTGCAGGGAAAAAAAAAACCCACCCAGCTCCCCTTTCCTCCCAGCAGCAGCAGCACAGTGTGTTTCCCTTTGTTTATGGAGTCACAACACAGGAAAAAGTTTATTAGTCAAATGTCATGTTTCTCCCATTTAACCCTAAACACATTATCACTTCGCTGCAGTGTTACACGTGTAATGATGTTGGTCACATCCCAGCCCCTCTGTAAAAATAAATACCTACAAATGGAAGAAAAGAGAGGCTAAATATTAATGTGGCTTAAAGAAAGTGCCACATTCCAACAGAGACAAATGCCAGCCTGGCTGGTTTTATTTAGTGGGTTTCCTGTTCTGTAATTCAGTAATTTTTTCAAAATAAATATTGCAATTGGGTTAAGTCAGAGGGCTTTTTCTTAATTTCTCCATTATTTTTCTTGACATTTTGGGTGAGGAGCTGAGCTGGAGGGAGCAGGCTGGGAGCAGGGTGATGCTGCCCTGCATCCCGAGAGTAGAAAAGTGTCAGGCAGAGGCACCCACCTTCCTCCCCTTCCTCCTCCTCCTCCTTTTGGGCAAACCAGCTCCTCCTGCATCACCGTGTGTGTCCCAGCTGCACAGGGAATTTTCTGTGATGCCAGCAGCTGAAATGGAGGCTCCAGGCTGGGTGTGGAGAAAGAGGGATCCTCCCTCCTCACCTCCTTCCAGCTCAGAGCCCTGGGTCAGGTGGCATCTTGATGCCAGCACCGAGGTGGAGGTTTTTGCTTTGACTCACAGCCACAGTTTCTGACATCCTTTCCCGTTTGGGGGATGCTCCTGAGCTGTCAAGAGGTCACTTTGCTGCAGAGCATTTCTTACAGGGGGGATGCTGTGTTTTTGATGTCCTTGCCTGGCATTTGTGAGGCTGCAGCTCCCACCACGCTGCTCCATGTGGGGCTGGAACGTGTTCCTGGGGTGCAGGGACAGGGGTAGGGAGGTTGTGTGGTGGATTGCCATATGCTGCAATCAAGAGGTTTAATTTAGACAGAGTTTTTTAGTTTAGACAGAGTTTTTTAGTTTAGACGGAGTTTTGCCACAGTTTGCACCACTTTGATCCCTTTGCTAACTCTGCAGAGATGCTGCCTCTGCTGGGAATCATAGAATCACAGAGTGGTTTGCGTTGGAAAGGACCTTAAAGCCCATTTCATTCCAGCAGGGACACCTTCCACTATCCCAGGTTGCTCCAAGCCCCATCCAGCCTGGCCTTGGACACTTCCAGGGATCCAGGGGCAGCCACACATGTTGTGATTTATGGCAGTAAATGCAAAAACTGCGAGCAAAGGTACAAATAGGCTTTGGTGGAACACGGGCACTGTCAGGAAGGCAGGAGAAGGGATTTTGGAACAGCTCAGCCCTGTGCAACCTTTGCCACAGCTCTTCTGGGGCCAGAGACCTTGAGCTGGTGGTGGCAGGGTGGTGGCTCCTGTGCAAGGACTGCCACAGGGTTCAGGTACTGGCCCCCAGAGCCCAGCCAGGCACTTTAACCTCTGCTGGTGTCTATTAAAGGTGAGTTTTGTTTTTTAACCCTCTGGTTGCAAACTGGCATTTGAGTGTGGTGGAGTGGTTTGGGTGGTGACCAGCACAGCATCCTTTGTGTTTGCTACCCAGGCAGCAACCCCTGAGGCCTCAGCCCTTTCTGCTTTGCACTGAGTTTACACAGCATTAGCAGTACCTTGTTCCTACCTTACCCCTGCTCTGGACACACATTCCATTTTCCTATAGGGCCAACTCAAGAAATATCCAGGATTTGGGGAAAGGGCAATAAACACAGCAGGGGAAAGAAAGAAGGGAAGCGTTACCCACACACACCAGTTTTTCTTCCTTATCTCCTTGGAATAAAACTGTTTCATAAATCTGGCAATGTCCAGGAAATTCATTGTGCCTCAGAAAGAAACGGTGCTTTAATTTAGTGCTTGCCTTTTTACGTTCCTGTTTGGAAAACTGTGTGCTTAACCTGTAAGTTGGGCTTTGGGAGGCAGAGGATGCAGAGGAATTGCTCAGGAAAGGGTTTGCAGAGCACAAATCTGTTTGGCAAGGAAGTTGCTGAAAACTGTGGAGTAGATGCTGCAGAGAGTACCTTTATGATTGATTTCCATTCAAGTCAGACTGACTGCAGTGTGGTCATTTTTCTAACCCATAACTGCACACACTGCAGCAGTCTGCTATCTGCAGGGTGTCTGAATTATAGCAGTCCATGTCCCTGTTACCTTTTACACAAATTACTTACACCGGTTTCTTTTTCCATGCAAATTCATCAGTTTTACAGCCTCTTGTAGCTGCTGTCAGGAAACTGTTGCAGAAAGCACAAATTGATAAAACGAGTTAATTTTACTGTGCTTAATTTTTCTTTCCCTCTGTTAACACGCCCTCTTATATACCCAGCGTGCAGGAAGGGTATGATAGTTAAGAGAAGATAACAAAGGATTTGAGTGTTCTTGTCATAAATTACTTCCCAACTTAATTCCTTTTAATGATCATTCCAGATTTTCTCAAGTTTTAATGGCGTGTGCATTTTCCATCCCCGGCTTTTAAAAGTCCGTGGCTATCCAGGCTGTTCCCTTTCTGTCTCAATGACGTTCTTAAAAGATCCTTGCCAAACAACAACTAATTGTCTTGTGGGGATGATGAGGCAGCTGCAAAGCTACATTATTCCTCTGTCAAATCTGACATTGTGAGCTCCTTAAGACTTGGGGTGAAATACTGGCCCCGTTACAGTCAGTGGCAGCACTCCCAGCCCAGACATGTTAGCTGGGTGATAGGAGCTATCCTGTCTTCATTTCCTCACTCCTTCCCCGTTGGACTGAAAGATTTTTTCATGTTTGAAAATGGGCCAGATTCTCAGACCAAAGATTAAACTTGGCTCTGCATCCCTGTGTGGCACTGAGACTGCTTCGCCTTTGTGGCTGTGGATCAGGGCTCTCAGACAATGCAGCCCAGGCCAAGCTGGTGCATTTTATTGTGCAGGACGTCCTTTTTCAGATGGCTCTGAAATGTGAGAGAAAACCATGATCTGTAATTGTCAGCCCCCGAAGTTGTATTGTCCTGTAAATAGCACTGGAACAGCCACAGTGGACATGGTACCATTTGCTGCATTAGTGGCATTTCGGCACAAAGTCCATTCTCTGCTGACTTCAACGTTAAGCTGCTCTGTTCCTTGTCTGTTCCCAGAAGAATGCAGCACATAGAGTTCATGGCTTGTGCCTGCAAATTTCAGGGTGTGTAGAAATCCATGAGGTTTAATGTGAAACCCAAGCTCCAGGACAGGGAAATTGCAAGGATTCATATCCCTTGCAATAAAAATTTCAGCACTGGATAAGGGGGTGAGGTGAAGAGTGGAAGCTCACTGCTGGGTAAAACTTTTGGGGCAGTCATATGTCTCTAGCTCTGATTTAGCTGGAGGAGAGGCCAGAGGAAAGCTCAGATGCTTCTAGGCAGAAAAGAACTCAAGTTCCTCATCTGCTTTTTTAACCTCTGTGCTTGCGGCTGTACATCACGTGTACCCCAGAGGTCCTGAGGTGTGTATTTCCCTGCCTGTGCTGCTTATAGGTCCTGCCAAGCACTCTACAGGGATGATGCAGCCTATCTGTAACCATGCCAATAGAGACAACGTGGTCCTAAAAGCAACAAGTTTCATTAAATGTTAGAATGACATTAACAGAAAAACAGAGCTTAGAGAAAGTCATGCCATAATTGTTTAATTTTAAAAAATAATAACAATATCTTTGGAGGAACGTAAGAGAGAGTCTGTGTCATGGAACACTATTCTTGATAAAATTTCCATCTTCTTGATTGCAATGCCAGGTACCATTAGCATTTCCTAATTTCCACATCCCACCTGTTCCCATCGTGAAACTAAACACACTCATGAGGAAGAAGAAAGTGATTTTGAAGTGCAATTCATGCCATATTCACATGACTTACTGACTGCAATCTCTTTTGTTTCCCCAGCACCGATAGCTGCAGGAACAGGCCCTAATTTCTCCCTCTCAGATTTGGAAAGTTCTTCATACTACAGCATGAGCCCAGGAGCGATGAGGAGGTCTTTACCTAGCACATCCTCTACCAGGTAATTCAATCTCTGCCTACTACCAAGTTCCTTGGAAACCCAGGCCAGCATCATTACTCATCTGGGAAAGTAACCATTAAATTCTCTGACAAGCTGTTTGGGGGCCTCACGATGTGGAGCTGTTTCAGATTCACAGAGCTGAATGTTCAGCTGGATTGCAGTAAAGTTCTTTCTGTGTGTACAAGCCTCAAAGAAAAACTGCTGCATGGACTCGTGTCGCTCCTGGTTATATCTGGGTGTATCAGGAGAAGTTCCACTGGAATTGCTGGGTTTCAGCTTGTGGCAGAAGAGCATTCGGAGCATAATGAGATGCAAGGAAAGTCTTAAGATAGACTTAGATGTATTCTTTATCGAAAAAAGAATTACCTGTGAGACTAATGCTGTTTTAGGACCTTGGTCTATAAAGCATTTAGTTTTCATAAAGCATTTAGAAGTTTGTGACTCAGCCTTTGGAAAACTGAATTGCTAATGCAGATGACTGCCCCGTCTAGTTTTGATTTCGGCTTAGATGCCAACTATCAAACAAGGATATTTTTTATTTTTTACCTTTCACTTTAATCATCCATGAGATTAGATTTATAAACAAGCTCAGTCACTCGAGTAGTCTTGAACACTATTAAGGAACCAGATTGATTTTTTTTTTCCCCCACAGCCAAAATAGATCACTTATTTCAAAGACATGACAAGAAAGTCTAACTCCAGCCCAACGCTCTTTTACGTTTTTATCTCAGCCTGCAGTGCCTCCAGCTTTGCAGTGAGCAAGTGCACGTGTGAAAAATCTCTACAGTTTGAATAAAGCTGTTGTTTTTATTTAAAAAATAGTAATCTTTAATGAGAGGCTCTTAGCAGTAACTTCCCACAGTTTGCAGTGATTGGAAGAACATTCTGTCTTGCACTTAGTGTGCACATTTTGAAGCTCGGCGACTACAAATTCCCATTACACATCAGTTAAAAACTTTGTGCTGTTTCTTTCTTGCCTGTAAACTGTGTAGCCTACAGCACTCATCATTAGCACCATTCTCAGGTAGAATTTACTGGTGACTCCAGAAGCAAAAGTGAGGTTATTAATGTTACTTAAGAGCTCAGTTGTTGCTCTTCTATTCTTCTGCAAATAGCTACCACTGATAAGGAGCTAATTATAAACAGCATGGGTAGTTAATAACTTGGTAATATGTTTGTTTTCCTCTCATTAGGCTGTTCCCAGTCAGGAAAAAAAAAAAAATTCTTTAAATACACAGACTCAGCAGAATTATCAGGCGGTAATTATATTGTATGCACACAATTTCCCCTATTGACACATAACAATTCTCTAAATTAAGGAATGGCCAAACCTGCATTCCACACATACCATAAGACTTATTCTTCCTGTTTCTCGCCAACTGGTTTTGCACACCCGCCAGCTCCTACCTGTGCAGAGCTTCGGGTGGGGAGGCTGCAAGCTCTAAACCAATAGGAATTGCAGTGGAAGATTTTATGTCTGTTAAATGTGTTCCCCCTACACAGAGGAGCCTGTTCTTGAATGCCTCAAGTCTTAATAGAATACAGATTTTGGGGGAAAAAAAAGCAAGCTGGCCCAGCCTTGGAAAAGTACTTAGAAGAGAAATTCTCAGTAAGGTCCCCACGCAGTCTGTACAACTCATTATGGAAAACAGAGCCAAGCTGAGTGTCTTTGGCTCTGGGATCCTCTCCCTGCAGAACTGCTGGAGCCAGTGGCCACCAGAGACCACTGAAAGGGCTCTTCTGCGTCCTGAGCCTCTGGTGAGGGAGGTGTGATCTATCACAGGGGGATTCTTTAATGCTGACACTGGCCAGAGATACCCACTGGGGGCTTTCTGTGCTTGCTGGCACAGCTGCAGAGCCAAATGCTTCTTATTGTAGGATAACGTGAACATTGGAACCAAGAATGGATTCTTCCATCATTCACTTGCCTACATTTCTTCTTATGGGACTGAAGTCTGGGCTAATTGAAAAGACTGAAAATAAAAGTTTGAACTGATAAACAATTCGCTTTCAGAATTAGCCGTGAAAAAATCTGGCGACGAAAATAAGTCTCGTGTGTCGTAACCGTATTCATTCAAACTGCAAGAATCACGCAGGGCAGATTAAATTCTTGCCTTTTTATTGACCTCTGCGTGCTTTGAAAAATGTCCTACTTTTGGATCTGTGAAAGCCTAAATGTCAGACTAACTTGTGGTCAAACCGGTGCGTGCTTAAGGGTTTGGCCCGTGAAAAGTTCTTTTGTATCTCACCAAAGCGCCCTAAATCTGTTCTACCTTCCATAGCCCAGTTATTCTCAAGCATGTCCCAACAGCAGTGCCTTGGTTCCTCTTCCATCCCTTCATGGCGTGTTTTTGCATTCTCAGCTCCACAAAACGTCTCAAGTCTGTGGAGGATGAGATGGACAGCCCCGGTGAGGAGCCGTTCTACACAAGCCAAGGGCGCTCTCCGGGCAGCGGCAGCCAGTCCAGCGGATGGCATGAAGTGGAGCCAGGTAAGCCCCGGCTCCCAGAGCCCCAGAACATCATCTCCACGTGCTCTGTTTTGTTATCAGAATTGCTGTGCTAGAGAGGTGACCAGTTCTAGACATCTCGTCACTTCCGAGAAATGGTCTAATGAAAATATGGTAGTGGTTTTATTGCTCCTGCAGCTGTGAATGTTTCTGTAGTGTGTCACTTCTGTGTTTTGGCCAAATATCTGAAGTATTTAAATAATGCAGCGGAAGACAGGCGGTCTTTTTCTGTCAAAATGTCCAGATTCAGTTCTGGGATAACTTTTTTCTAGCAAAAAGCAGTACCTGCCTGGGCTGTGCTCCATCAGTTGTGCTGCTTAAATAAATATCCCTAAACTTATATAACGTAGAAGGACTTTTCAAGCATTATACAACACTTGAGATCACTTAGTAATGACTTTTAAGAGACTTACAGAAGGAGTTGTTTTATTAATCTGTAATGCTGTGAAGTGTGATTGGAGGCTTCATATCAAAATAGATATCACTGGGTGTTGCACTTCAGAACGTTGAGGAAGCAGCTCTTTGGCCTCTTCTCAGTTAATTTTTGTGTGTGATCTTTCCTGTTGATCATTTTTTTTGGGTTATGTTATGTTACATACTTAACTGTCCATTGATCACTTATCCTGAGATCATCTGGGTGCTTAATACTATTGGAAATATTTTTCTGGGTCAGTGCTACGTGAATAGGTGAAGTTAATGCCTCAGTGTTGCTTACAGCTAAATAATCGAGTATTTATTGCCAATAAAAATAACAGAACTCTTATTTGTTAGAAGAAGGCAAGCAGTGCCTCCCAGGGTTTGAGAAGGTCCTCTAAAAGTGCAAAGGATCTTTTGCAATACGTATTTTTTTTGTCTTTCTTGTTTGTCTGGATTTAAAATAGTATGGTTTTGGTTTGTTTGGAAAAAACACATGCTTGTCCAGGGCACTGTGTATAATGAACTATATGGCACAGAAAAGTAAATTCGACCTGCACAGCATTAAAATCAGTTCTGTGGGCACTTGGCCAGCCACCTATATCCTTCATCATGTAGGAAACATACCCACAGCTTTCTCTGGAGACCCTGTCAAACAGCTGTCCTTTACAGCATGCCCAGAAAGTCACCAAATTTGGGCTATTCCAGACTGGGAGGAGACTGATTCCTGTGCCTGGGAGCCCTTGGAGGATCCCCTGCCAGCTGCCCTCTCTCCTCTAATGAGGAGGAGCCAGCTTGTGGGCCCTTATTGACTGCAGATGTGGCACTTTGGCAGGAGGAGAGGGTGGACCTGCAGGCAGACAAGTGCCAGGCTCCCCGTGACTGCCTTGCCACCGCCGTCCCCAGGGCTCTGGTGTTTGCACTGAGGAGTCCTGCTCCACGGGCACCAGGGGCTGTTCCCTCCATCAGCTCCAGGCTCCAGATGATGTAAGGCAGAGCTTCACCTTGTGCTAAACCTCTGCTCACGGAGCGGCAAAAACGCGGACAAAAGCTCAGCGCCCACTGAAAGGGAGAGACCAAAACCTGCTCTGCAGACACAGATGGCTAAAAACGGACGGGGTCACTGCTTCTGCATCCCTGTCAGGCTGGGGGACAGCTCCCCCCAAAGTTTGGGGTACTCGTTGTTGATGACAAATGTTCTCCATTTGTGCAGCAGCCAGAGGTTGGCTATTAATTCTGCTGTCACTTCTGGTGGTTTTCCCCACATGTGGTCATTACCTCTGGCTCATCCAAGTCCTGGCTTGATGGTGGCACTGAGCTGCTGAGCTAAGCAAGGGAAATACCCAAAGCCTGACACCTCCAAAGCACCTCTGCTGCTCTTGGCACCACTGGGTGCCCATCACGAGGAAGCACAGCTGCCTATGTCAAACTTCCTGAGGTGTTCAGAAAGGCAAGAACAAGTCAGACAAGAGAAGGTTCTTCCTTCCTCATGACCTTCCTCACTTATTATAGAAAAATCCCAGATTCTGCTTAGTCTTGCCTGTAAAATGGCAGAAAATCACCTTGCAGCATCAGGGACTGTAGCCAGGTACCAACTAGATATAGCTCAGATTCACAAAGCCATCTATCACTGTCACAGCTGTGAAGAAAAAGGGCTTTATCCTGCCCACGTGGGATGCACTTCCCAGCCATCCTTGTGCTATATCCACGCAGCCCCACCCCAGTGCTTCTGCCGTGGCTTTCCAGCAGCCTGTCCTCTGAATTCATTGCCTCAGCTTCTCCGTAGAACAGGGTCACTGCAAGAGCACGGCTGACAGAGGGATTACCTGAAGAGCCACAGCTCATCAGTGGTGAAGGACAAAACAGTGCTGAACGTCCTTCCCTGCCAGGGCAGCAGTGGTGTGTCACTGGCACGGGGTGCTCCCCCGAGGGACACGTCCTGCTGTGGTGTGTGCACAGCCTCACAGCTGGCTCTGACGCTAACGTGTGCCCTTTTGTGTTTGACGCGGGGGTTTCGCCTCCAGAAGTGTAAAAAGTTCTAGTGGGGCATCTGCCTAGAAAATAAGTTGGTCACCTGAAAGCTGCACAAGTGATGCTAACATCCCATTTTAGCTGGGGGCTTTCCACGACAAGCCTCTCTGAGAGGGAGCTCTGGAGCCTGGACCAGTTCCAGATCCATCCTTTCCGATGTCTTTATTTCCAGAGAAAGGCCTTGCCGTTTATTTAACCTGCGATCAAAATGGTGGCACAGTTTTTAGCATACAGTAACCTCTGAGCTTCAGCGTTTTGTTTTCTTCTCAGTGAAGTTCGCAGTACAAGTTTAAAGACTAAACCCATCTTTTTGTTGGACTTGGCATTTCTTCCCTGCAGCTCATTTTGTGCTGTGTGGGATAACACAGGTATCAGCAGTGCAGAATGGTGCTGTTTCAGAAGACAGGCTGAAGTTTTATCCTGTGCTGGCAGAGTAGTGCAAGCCAGGTTTCCAAACTCCATAATTAAACCTTGTCCTTTGGGTTACTGGCCAAACAACAGGAGGAGGAAATCAGACCAAGGAAAGGAAGCTTAGACTTGTCTGTGGGATGGCTGCTCTGGCTGGGAAGGAAAGTTCAGAGAGGAGCCAGCAGCCAGCCTCCCAGCCCAGTAGGATCCACACCAAAGATAATAATACATCCTTTGCCTTTATTGCCTTTGAGTAGATTGCTTCCTCACAGGAGATTTAGATTTATGCAGAGATAGCTTCTTGGCCTATATGCCTTGACAGGTTTATGGGAGTGAGAGGATGAATATTCCATCTCTGTGTGTTGCATCTGCTTAATTTTGAGGTGTGCACATGAGAAAGAGGGGAGACTCAAACCCTGGAGCAGGTGTGAAGCACACGTGTGCTCATTGCACAGGCACTGGGAGAGGCTGGTGGTGAAAGGTGTGGCCTGGGACAGTGCAGGGAAATCAGGTCTTTGTGAGAGGGAGACGGGAGAAATGCACTCCAACGAGAGCAAAACGTACAAGAGAATGGGAAAATGAGAAGACAGCTTTAGACCATACAGAAGGGAAAAAGAACAAATGCCAGGAAAACAAAGATTTGACTTCCTAGAAAGGAAATATGAAATGGAATATGTGAGCTCCTCTTAGAGAAAGAGAGCACTCCAGGCAGAGGGTTATTTACCGCCAGCCGTGACTAGTCGCTCTACATCTGTCTCCATTTTTTTCTCTTGAACAAATTCCCTTTTTGGATACTTTCTTCCTGCTTTGCTTCCCTGTGATTGCCCCTGTAAGTGGTCTTTGGAGGGCAGGCTGTATGCTCAGAACATATGTGCAAACTGGCAGGAGAACAGAAGAGGACAAAACCACTCTGTGTGCTATTTAGATTAGGCAGTGGATGCTTCCCCCGTGCCTACTCCTGGGGTCCCCGCTGTGTGCAGGATGCAGGCTGCACCTATTGTCCATCCACAGCCCTTCCTCGGAGCTTTTACTCGCTCTGCTGAGGCACCCTGACGTCTGTCTCATGTGGAGACTTCGCTGGGTGTGGGTCCTCCGTGCTTCACCCACCTGGGTGTGGGTCCTCTGTGCTTCACCCACCTGGGTGTGGGTCCTCCGTGTTTCACCCACCTGGGTGTGGGTCCTCCGTGCTTCACCCACCTGGGTGTGGGTCCTCCATGCTTCACCCCCCAGCAGCACGTCCTTTCCACTGTAGCGATGAGCAAAGGACTCGGCCTTGTGTTTTTTACACCCAGACACTTCCTGCGACGGAGGGTGCCGCACTCTCCTTGTACGTCAGACGTGACAGCCAAAGCAAACCCCAGCATTAATCCCGTGTTCCTTGCACTGTACTCCTTGAGTCTCACATCCATTTACCTGCACTCGAAAGCTCCTGGGGAGCTCTCCGACCTAAAAAGGCTGGAGTCTGCCAGAAAAGATGAATTTCCTTTCACAACAGGAAGGCTTAGGAAGTAAAACAAAGCAGACGTGTAGTAAATTACTTCTGCTTTTCAAATACCTTTTGCGGTATCCTCCTTACCATTACTTTATCTCAGCACTTTCAGTACATAACTCTTGTTAACTGAGAAGAAGGGCAAGAGAGGATAAAGATGATGTTAGTAAGAAAATAAGGCAACATCACACTGGCTTTGAACTCCTGCACAAAGCTGGCCCGTGTTCAGTTCTCTGGCAGCTCTGCTTGTAATGGGGGTAAGCCATAATTACAGGTATACGTTTTTTAATTCCATAATAAGCAAAGATTGAGTTAATGTATATCTGTATTCCACTTACGCATTTTTTAATGCGTTCTCTTGATCCAGTCCAGGAGTAATGTTCACATTGTGCTCCGTCAGTCATTTTGTGAGGCATGTGGATGGAATTTGCCAAGTCTGCTTCCATTGTGTTTCTACAGCGTGGCACGGAAAGAAACGTTTAAGATGCAAATTCAGAGTATCCTATTGGTTTCTTTACTTAGATCTTCCACTTGTTTCTTTACTTAGATCTTCTACTTGTATTTCCACCTGGTAGTTTAGCCCCTAGAGGACAGTAGTCCCAGGAAAGGTACGTGTTTGTACTCCTTGCACTTCTTGAGGTATCTGAAGGCACAAACAGCTCTGCTTTGGTTGTGGTCTTGACCAACTTGGTTTGAAAAATGCCTGGAGCTCTGTGGTCCTTCTTCCACTGAAAGACTGGTGGGGCTGCTCGTGTCTTGGTCATCCTTTTGCCCCAGCTCCACCCTGGATATTCCACTCCTGTCACACCGTGCTGGGCCTTGGTGTGTCTTCACCTTGAAAACCCCAGGAACCAAACAAGACTTTCAGTGCAGAAACCTTCAGGAATTAGTAATACCACTTGCAGTGCATGGCTCACAGACATATCCACAGTTCCAGGGGCTTATGATGTTGATAGTTTTATATGAACCTGCAGAAAGCTGGAGAGCCCCCCGTTAGACTGCTGGACTCATCTGTGGTGATAACGAGGCCATTAAAGTTGGCCTCATAATTGCTCCTTAAACCACCCAGGCTACTGCTGCTTGTTCCCATGCCACCATCTATGGGACTGTCTGAAAACAGTTTCTGAGGGATTTCTGTGCAACTGAGGAGCTGAGATCTTATTCTGGAGTATTTCCCTTGCAGTGGCAGTGACCCCTAACTTAATGGTGCCGTGCCTCTCCCCATGGCTGGTTATGGAGCAACCACATGCAGGCAACCGGTCCAAACTCTTGTTTCTTTAATGCTTTTCTTAAATCTGGCATGGGCTTTCTCCTCAGCACGCAAGAAAACTTCTCCGTATTTACTGAGAAACTTTTATTTATGCCATATGCATCAGAAAAGCTCATTCAGGCATAATTCAGATGACCACAAGAGTTTGTTTTCAATGTCTGTTTGGAATTATATCTTGGAAATTTGAGAGAAAGTGGTATAAGGGAGATCCTGGATCGTGTTCTTTATGCCTTAAGCGCAGTTGTTGCCTGGCACTGCCTGGAAGATAAAATATGTGTGATGTGTCCCAGCTTCAGCAGTGGAAAGTGTGTCTGATCTGCCCTCAGGCAAAAGGTCTGTGGGCTCATGAAAGGCCTTGACGTCGTGCACTGACTCAGAGCCCAGAGAAGTTTTCGGTGATTGTGCTACTCTACTGCCCATGATTCGAGGGACTCACTGCAGAAAATATGATGAAAAACATGAGAACCATGTATTATACAAAATAAGGAATAGAAAAATAATCCCTTTTCACTGGGAAAACATTCAAACTTCAGACCTGGAGTATTCAATGTCAAATAATTCTCTGGCACTACTTTTCAGTGACTTGCTGCAGTGGGCAGTTTTCACTGGATCGTACCTAGACACAGGAATTTCATGATCTTTATTAATTTCCTTGAGCTGAACTATTTGGATACTCATAGGCCTACAGAAGAAAGACAGAGCCTAGGTAACACCACTTTTCCTTAGACCGGAGGAGGTCCACTCCCAGGATCCCTGCCAATTGTACTTACTCAGTATTTCCCAGATGTGACATTGAATTGCCCTCCGGTTCTCAGTGTGTGAGGTCAGGCAGTCCCAGGGCTGTTCTGCCTGTACCTGCCTCGTGCAGCAGCTTCATTACACACCTCAGCACATCTCCCAGCAGGCACCGGTGCCATTTTTTCCTCCATTGAACTTAATATCTTAAGACAGTGGGAACATTTCACACAGAATGGTTCAGGTTGGAAGGGACCACAGAGGGGTCATCTGGTCCCGCCTCCCTGCTCAAGCAGGGTCGTCCCAGAGCACATGGCACAGTCTTGAATATCTCCAGTGAGGGAGACTCCACACCCTCTCTGGGCAACCTGCTCAGGAAAGAAGTCGTTCCTCATGTTCAGGAGGAACTTTGTTCTTTAACATGGAATTAAACAAGGCCCCACGTGCATGCAGCTGCCTAAAAAGCTGACTCCAGGTGAACAGGTAGATGCTTGAAGTGAAATGTATGATGGGAACACACTTCAAGGAACTCCAGCAGCTGTAGGATACAGAGCTTTTCTTAAATGTCTTTTTTTTTCATAGAGTCCATGTGTTGCCATATCCCTGCTCTCTGCATTACAGTATCCCATCAAAACACAAGCTGCCCAGTGGTTTTCAAGAACATAAGATTTTTCTTGTCTTCTAAGAGCAATAACACTTATCAACTTTTACTGAAATACCATATCAGCTCCTTGTCACTGGCAGTCTACAGTTCCTGCCGCTAAAAGTTTAATGCATTTACAGGAGCACTTAGGCATCAAGACTTTGATATCACAATCTGTTAGTCACAGGTGCTACATGATAGGTTTGTGTTAGCACATTATAGATCTTTTATCAGATACTGCACAAAATGTGTGTGTTTCTCTGCCAGGCAATCAGAATCAGGCTGCTGCATAGCTGATGAGTTACTCACCAATACAAGTTGTTGTTTATTTTAAACAGAACTTTCCCAGAACTGCACCTTAATGGATAAGTTAAACTCTAATTGGTCAAGGCCGGTGAAGACCAGGAAATTAATGGAGCCAGGAAAAATGCAGCAGGTCCATGGTGGTGCTCTGAGCATTGTCAGTCTTTCGCAGTGGCATTCGTCAAGTCAAGTGATTAACATTGCTCATTTGCCATCGCAGACAGAGTCATTTTGACAGCAAATTACCACTGGATCAATAGCTCAGCTTGTCTTTGGCAATTCACGTAGTAGCATGAGACCTGTGACAACATGCCATGCTGCTGGCAGTGCTGCCTCAAAATCATGGAAGGAAGTTGGAGGTGGGGGAAGAACTGCTCACCAAAAAGTCAGTTCAGATTGAAAAGTTCTAGATGTTTTCACATCCCTCCGAGGCTCCTTTTGTTTCTTTTCCAGACACTGGACAACAGACTTGGCCTTGGGATTCAGCCTAAACTGTGCTTTCCATTTTTAATAAAATTAGTAATCCCATGCAAGTGTTGAAGCACATGCCTCAGCTTTGCTGTAATCCCCTGAGGAAAACATCCCTTCAGCATGGTCCCAGAGAAGTCGGGCGGTTGGTCAGTGTTGTGGCTTTGCTTCTTGCATCTAGTTCCAGATGTCAGGAAATGCATCATTTAAAAATGGACGTGGAGCTGCAGGAGTTCCGAGTTGAAAACGCAGAAAGAACTTTCCCGTAGTTATCAAATTAAAGCTGTTTTCGACTGGCCTGGTGCTAACATCACCCCTATGTGCTGCTTTCGGTGACCTCAGTGACCGAGAGAAAGGCAGGTCTGCTGTGCACTGTCACAAGCATAAGGCCACCTGAGGTCTTCCTGTCACCACACACAATTCCCATCACCTGCATCATTTTTCAGACATATAGGAAGGATTTTGTGCTTGGAAAACTATTCCCTGACAAAGGCTGGAATGATGCTTCCCAATGAGAGCAGGATTCCTGGGATGGCAGTGCTGTATCGGTCATCCAGGGGCCTGACATTCCTCAGACATTGTTGGCGTCCAGGCAACGTTTTGTTGCCACCCGCTGTTGATCAGAGAATCAAAGAATCACAGCATGGTTTGGCTTGGAAGGGATCCTAAAGCCCACCCAGTGCCACCCCCTGCCACAGGCAGGGACACCTTCCACTATCCCAGGTTGCTCAGAGCCCCATCCAGCCTGGCCTTGGACACTTCCAGGGATGGGGAGTCCTCAGCCTCTGTCCACAACAGCCCACAAAATGTAACTTAAAGCAAAGACAGTGATGTGGCTTGGGCTTCACTTTTGGCACCAAGTGAAAGCTACCACCTTCCTTGGCACTGAGACAAAAGCAGACACTTGCTTTCCACAGGTGAGCTCTGAAAGACAGAAGCTCCTCTGATTGACTGTGGCTGTGCATTTCTTGCTGATTTGGGGTCTGTCAAACCTGAATCTTTGTGAGCTCCAGACAGGTCTCCTCTGACCCAGAGATCCTTAAAGATCATCTGATAGTGCAGCATGGGGCTGTTTAGTTGCAAAATGGCATGAAACACATTTAAAGTAGTGTACCTGTCTTCCAAAAATTGAACTAGTCTTCTTGTTTGCTTCTGGGACTCATTCAGGATGTTTACTTGGATCTATAAACTCTCCTATAGATTAGATCTTGGTTGGGAAATGGACTACATTCCTTTCATGTGCTGTCTTAGCAGTTGAGATCAGCAGACTTGCTTTTTCTAATGTGTTTGGGAAGCAGAAGCAATATTTTATCTCCTGTGGTATGCTGCTGGTATAGAAATGTTCAGGCTTATTAATTCTTCAGGACACAGGAAAGTCTTCATCACCTGTGTAGGCAGTCATGGGAAAGGACCCACTGCAAAGACTCCATTGAACTCTTTCTTTTCTTTTCTTTTTTTTTTTTTTTTTTTTCACTCTCTCCTTGGGTACGACCCTNTTCCTCCTTTGGAGGCAGCTGCAAAATATTAGTAATCTTCAGAGCCAATATACAGGACATATTGAGAGCCAGTAAATGATGCATATTATTGCAAATTCCTGTGCACTTCTGCATTTTATAAAACAGATAACTAAAATACTCACCTAGCCAGATCGGCTCCCCCAGGGATGCACATTTCCAAGCAGAGGACAAACCAAAAACACAGAACAGAACAGAAATTAGCCGAAGAGAATGGCTAAGTGTTTGAAACAAATGGTTTTAAGATCACCGAGTAAGGAGCGTGACCCCCTTTTGCATCAGTCAAGGCAACTGTGAAACTTTGTGAAAGAAGCTCACCACAAAACAGATGCTGGGCTATCTTAGGTAAATAAATTACCAAAAAATAATAATAAACCCCCCCCTACACTTTTTACAAAGCACAGCTGTGTAAATATTGCATGAGACAGGGGAGAGGGGGAGAGATGTAACATACACCCTTTTTTTATGCAGAAGTTCTGCTCTGGGCACTGTTTATTAACATTCCCCGTACAACCATCACTCCAGTGCCTAGCACACAGTGCAGCTACTGTACTCCCTGCACATGTTTGATCTTGGCTTTAGAGGAGAAAACAGGCTTTATTTTAAAGGAAACATTTTCACCCAAAGATGAAAGGTGCAAGGAAAGGTGTTAGGAGACAGGGAGAATTATGGAATCATGGAATGGTTTGGGTTGGAGGGCACCTTTAAGCTCATCTTGTTCCACCCTCTGCCGCGGGCAGGGACACCTTCCACTATCCCAGCTTGCTCCAAGCCCCATCCAGCCTGGCCTTGGACACTTCCAGAGGATGGTACAGGACCAGGTGCAGGAAGAAGACCATATCTCATCTCTTTTTCCCATTCTCTTTCCCACACCTTCTGCCACACTGATTTTAGATGTGTCCCTGCTTCTGCACCAGGTGAGGAGCAATTCTCCTTAATTTCATTGTGCTGGATGCCTACTGCAATTTTCCTGCTTCTCAACTGCCAGGTACAGCACATTCCAGCCCACAAAAACTGGCATCTGCCACAGAGAGGAACAAATGGCTCTTCTCAGCTAGACCAAAGGCTCACCTAATGCAGGTCACTGTCTCTGACAAGAGCTGGTAGTGGACACTTAAGGAAAGATAACAACAGCAGGAGAGGCATCCGGTGATGCTTTTCAAAGTACAGCCTCACGGATTTTGGCAGCAAACAGCTTGGTTTCACGAGCCAGAGGTTCTGTTCACATCTTTGTGTTTGGCTGCCTTCAGTGAACTTTCCTTTCAGAGATGTGCTTTTAACCCATTCTTTATTTTGGCCTCCACAACATCCCGTGGCAGAAAGTTCCAGTTTTACTTAGTGCTGCATAAGGAAGAACCACTTCTTTTGTCTGTTGCCTGATCATTTTGCTGGATGCTTCTTAGTGGTTTTCTTTTTCACTGCCAGAAGTAGTGAATAAATCATTCCCCAGTTACTTTCTTTACTTTCCTTCAAGTAAAGTGCTGCCCCAACACTTTGACCGCAGCAGTCAGCGAGCAGAGGGAAGCACAGAAATCCATCTAGCAGCCTGTTAGCTCAGGTAACAATTTGGCTGAGTGGCTGCAGAGCCATCTTATACCTGCAGGAACGTCTGTGTGCTGTGACAGCAGCTGTGTGCTCACCCAAGGTGGGTATTCTGTGACTTCCACCCCAGAGCTCACGGTGTGAATGCAGTGACCCCCCCGGAGAGCCTAAAGAAGGGATGATGTTTAAGTTCTTTCAATTTCCAGCTCCAAAGAAATTTAAACCTCAGCAGTGTCTTCACCTAGCATGGCTACAGCTCTGTTCTGGTTCCATCTTGCTCAGGGAAGAGCAGGAGATCCACAACATCCTCCACCTCTGCTTGTGCTCACCACTCCAGCACAGCCCGACCGACTTCATCCTTTCTGCTCTTCCCTTACATCAAAGCTCGCTGCTATTTTTAGTGTGATATACACCAAAAGGCATAACATTAGAGATCCTCTTGCTAAAATTAGCTGGAAAATTATAGGCTGTTTTACTGTTTTGTGCACAGTCTTCATTTGCCCCAATAGGATTTGAGTGCAGATCTTTGAACCCCCAAAAGCCAGACAAGTGAGGTGGTACCTGCAGTCCTCAGCCCCCAAGAGCAGCACTCTGGAAAAAATGGGACTATTTTGTATCAGCAAGGGCTGGAGGCAAAGTCTTAGGTTCCACCTACAGGAGGGAAATACTTTTATTTAAAAAAAAAAAAAAAAAAAAGANAATGTATGCTTTTATTAAAAAAAAAAAAAAAAAAAAAAAAGGATTTACAATCAACGAGATTTGAAAAATATAAATGTATGGATTATCTTTCTTCGCATTTAGTGTTTTATTGCAGCAGCCCACGTTTGTCTCCAGGAGTATTATCCATGATGCAGCACACTAATGCACTACCTTGCCCTGAACAGGAGAAAGCACTTTGGATGCAGTCCAGATTTAACCCTGTCATAGGGCTGGCTTTTACTTTTAACCAAAATAACAGCAAATGGAAGTGAAGCATCATCCTGACTCTTCCTCCTAGAGTGGCCAATCCCACATGTGAGGTGCAGCTTTGAGTCAGAGGGTGATGCTCATTCCCACCTGGTTCATGACTCCTCTGCCTCCCTCTGCCCTTTCAGCCCTTACAACCCACCTCTGTTCTCCACCCTTGAGTGAAAACCCCTCGGCCACACGGCGCCTAAACCTGCTCTGCAAGGAGCTGCTTCTGGCTGTCAGAGGGAAGGTTCGACATCTGACGTCAGACTGATCCCTGAAAACACCCGTCATCCAGGCAGAATTGCAAATTCTGGCTGTTTGGAGGTTTTAAAAATTAAAAGATTCCCCCAAACAGCTGTATTTCTTATGCACATCCCCTGCCAAATGGTACCTTGTAAGTATTAATGAAATTGTTTGTCCTCTGTTAAAAAATGATCAACTAGAAACCAAATAATTTGGGGAGGAAAAGGTTTTAAGAGGACAAAGCAGGCTTACAAACCACATCTCTCCCGTGCCCTGTGAACTGTTGTGCTATTGTGATTTTACAGTGCTATTTCTCCACTTTTGCTGGATTTTTCTCTTTAATGTTATGTGGAAAACCCTGAACAAAAACTGACACTTAATTCTGAGTAAACAGTGGCAGTGACTGAATAGAAACTTGATGTCAAATATACAACCACCCCTGGGAAAGTCAAAATCCATTGCTTTCTCCTCTCTTCCAGTTGTGTCCTCCTTAAGTGTATTATTCATAAAATTAGCGATTTAAAAAGGCATCGAAACATTATTTTTCATATTCATAGCGTCACTTCAAAGAAAAAAATGGTTAAAAATCGATTTGCTGGCCTCTTGGGGAAATGCTGTAATGTTTTTGGCTGTCTCCTACTTTCTGCTGCCAGCTAAAAGTACCATCTGGCTTGTTTAGGGCCCTTTTCCATATCAGGTGCTTCCAAAATTCTCCCCAACCAGAGGATTGTTTCGTTGGGTTGCTCTGCCTGCTGAGGCATGTGTCCTGGGCTGGGAATCCTACTGCTTCTGTTCCCTGCCATCTTGCTGACAGTGGTGTGTGTATGTTTGGGCACGGATCTTGCTGCCTCTCTCCCGAGGACATTTGCATCATTGTCAGCTGCACATATTAAATTGATATGCAGGGCTCAGAAACACGTATCCCATCTTTTGTCCCTTTGTTTGTGCAATTGTTGTGGTTTTAATTCTTCTTTGACACCTGGAATATCACAAAGCTGCTGATAATCTGTTGGCTACTAAGGGAAATGACATTGATAGAAGGATAATGTGTGTCAGACTTATATCTCGATAATTGCAGACACACCCCGAACCCTCGCAGCTCAGGGAATGAATATCCTAAATCCATTATTAATTTGGAGAGTCGCATGTGGCAGTTGGCTGTGGTGTCATCCTCTCGCTGCAAGAGTCACTTGCGAGGGATTTTGAGGCAGTTTTGGTTAATTCTGCAGCGCTGTGTCGATTTATGCCTCGTACGAGTCGTTTTTGGTGCGTCCTTGCTGCCATTTCGCGGCAGCGTGAGGAGCTGTAACAAAATGGGGTTGATGTCCTAACTCCTCACGGAAGGAAGGCAGCTCCCCACGGGCCTTCTCCTGCCCAGGAATACCATCCCAAAGAGCTGAGAACTGGCGCTCTGTACGTGGTACCAGTTGACAGTGACACTTTCTCCTCGGGATTCCTCGTTTTTCAAATTTACTGGTTTACTTGGAAATAGAAACCCACCCCCTAAAGGATTTATGAGTAGATTTGAAGCACTGTAGTTGCAAAGTTGTAGTGATGTGATTGCGTGGGAACAGGAAGGGTGTTTTGGAGCAGCTACTGCCATAAGCTGTCTTGTCCTATTTCAAAAATGATCTGTGCCATACACTGCTGACTTTTCCTGTCCATCCATTAAAAAGTGAATTATGAAGAGTGCTGAGACAAACAGATAGGAGCTTAACCTTGTTAGTAAATATCAGGCAGCTGATATATACTGCTAGAATGTTACATCACAGCCTTGCTCTTCAATATAAGTTTATGAAATTATCTTGTTACTATATAAACTGCCTCGGCTGGGTACATTCTTCCAGAGGGTTATTGTTTGCTGGATGTTGGCACAGTAGCATGACTCCGAAGAGTCAGTTCACGATGTGGTGAATTTTAAAGACTTGGTAGATGGCCATATCTATTTTTCAGCAAAGGAAAGAAAGCTTTTTTCCCTCCCCC
>VZTE01003534.1:187214-235052 GCA_013397775.1 Eulacestoma nigropectus
CCCCCCCCCCCAAGGTATTAAAAGTTTCAAAAGATGTGCTGAAATGAAAAGGAAATAATAACTAAAGCCTGGATGGGAAGTAGTGCCCTCAGAGTACTGACTTTGTTTATTTGCTTGTTTCCCCCAAAATCTTAATATTTTAAGTGCAAGTTAATATTTTAAATCAAATAAACCTGTTCTGTGAACTAGTAAGATACTTGAACTATTATCACACATTATTCATTTATTTCTGTGTGAGTGCAATAAAAATTTTACAAGCTGTAATCTTGTTCTTTTAATAGAGAGAAAACTATGCAGAATATGTTGCTTAGAGTATTAGATAAGCTGCAGTATGTTAATCAAATATTTTTGTGATATGAGGGCAGTTGAGAAAACAGTACAATTTTTGCTAATGGCACTGGTAAGTAAACGGATCTATCATTACATTGTCATGAAAAGTGACATTGAGCAGAAACACCCTGCCAATCCCTAGAAGATAAGTATTTAATGTAATTAGACAGACACTGTCTCCTTTGTTGAACGTAGCATTAATCACCCAGAGAAGTCCAACTTTATATGAAATGGCTTTTTCTGATATGTCTTTGTATTAGAAAGCTTCTCGCACGGTTTTGCCACGATGATATATTTGAAGAAATGACTGCAACAGCTACACGGGTTTCCTCATGACACATTTCTTGCTGTTCTGTGTTCCATAATATTTAATTCTTTTTATTTAGCAGTGTTGCATTATACAGCTGCTGCTTGTTCCTAAGTCTAGAAACCTACGTGCAACTGGAGCTGAACCTCTTTGAACCAGTGTAATGCATTCAACTTATGAAATATAAAAGCAACACAAATAGCTTCCATTATGTTCTTCAGTCCTTCCTCTGTGGTGTTAGCACAGGTTCATTGTTATGGCATAAGCAAAATGTTTCTTGCCTCAAATGCTAGTCCATAATATCACACACATAAAAAAAAAGAAAAAGAAAAAGAAAAAAAGCAAAAGAACTTCTTTTTATGAAAATCTCATTGTTAAATGGATGAAAAATGTTGCCCCCTTCCAGAAATCATTGGCACTACATTTTTTTTTTCTTTTCTTTTCTTTTTTTTTTTTTTTTTTTCCCCTCTCTCCTCTGTTGCTTGTAATTTGTACTGTGAAACGCTGTCTGGTTATGAACTGGTATCAATTTGAGTCAGTGCACAGCTGTGTCTTCCCACCTTCTCAGTGGTGCCGAGGGCTTTGAAGGGAAAGAAAAGGGTTTAGGCAGAGATGACAGCAAACTTCACCGGCTAACAGGTGGAGGTCAAGTCAGTTTATTTGTTGGGCTGAACAGAGTGCAGAGATGAAAAATCTTTGCCATAATAAGGTTTAGGAAAAAAATGCTGACTAGTCTAAGCTTTGATTCCAGCTGACAGATCCTTTTCTAGTGTTCATTACTTGATTTCACAGTTCAGGCAATTTTAAGAGGCTTAAAATTATGTTTCTGCTCTCCTCTATAAAACTTTTCGATCACTTTCTAATTTTTGCTTTAAGTAAAGTTATAGGGACTCCCTGATATATCACTCCTGCCTGTAGACTCTTACAAAGTCAATATGCCATCAAAAATGTAAGGATAAGCTTTTTTGTTAGACCCTTGCTTTTACCAAATCTTTTAATAAATGAAGGAAAAAATTCACGTGTAGGCACCGATTCGGTTAGAAAATTAAAACTTTCTAACGCACCCCCCTGAAAAGTGGATAGTGAACTAAGCAGGATGCTGAAGAAGCCAGTGTTCCTGTCTGGGAATATGGGATTTCTGTGTTAGTGAAGCCCAGAGTGCTGAGTTCCAGTCCCCGAGTGCCGGCGAGCCGTGCTCCGTCCTGAAAGGGAGCCACAGCCAGGCCCCGGAGAATCAGAGCAGAACGTGCTGACATTGTGTGGCAGTGCTGGGACTGGGGTGACCTGTCGGCATCGCTGCACACACAGAGGGATTTCACTGGGCTGAGCTGCCAGGCTTTGGGTCTCTCCGAGTGCCCTTCCCTGTGCCGGCTGCTGGGAGGGACACGGAGGCGTTTCTCCTCTCCCACCCTTTTTCTTCCACCACCACCACCTGCTTCCTACCTGCTGGAGTGGGCAGAATAGGATTATCTTTAGCCATTTGCTAAAATCTTCCCCCTCAGACTTTCTATTACTTCTGCATTCATTCTTTGCAGGAAGAGGAAACTCACTGGTCAAACCCTTGGACACCAGAATAGTTGCATGCAGTTTCCCAGGGAGCCAGATAGCTCTAAAGCTTCCCAGTGAGTGACAGTTTCTCTCTTCTATTCTTCTGAAACATGTGTTTTACACATATACTGAAAAATGTTAATATCAATTTACAGCCAGATTCTTGCTTTCTTTTTTTTTTTTTTTTTTAAGATTAAAAAAATCAAATCTCCCAAAGTATTTACACTTAGAGCACCTCAGCACACATGTCACTTTTTTACGTAGGAAAAAGTGTTGGATGCTCTTATACACAAAACATCATTGGGCTTGAAAGCTGTTAGCTCATTCTGAGTTAGTGGCAAGAACGCTGGACTTGCCAGCACCAAACTGTGAAACCTTTTCTGTGTGACTGGTAGAAATCTCATGGGGGTAGAAATCAAAAAAAAAAGGGGGGGGGGAGGGGGGGGGGTGTAAATCTGTGCATTTGGATTCGAGCAGCTTCAATACCATGATATCAACTTTGTCCTAGAAGTCCTTGAATCACAAATCGTTGGGAGAGTGTTTTGGAGAATTATCACTGTATGCTTTCCCTGGTCTTTTACTCTTTTCTAGCATCCATTAGTTCCCACTGTCAGGGAGAGGATTCTGGACTAGGTGGATCCCCGTAATCTGATTTGGCATGGCTATTTTTCTGTGTTCCTAAGCTCATGAGATCAAGTTATGTAGGATTATTTCATAATGCCAGAGCAGCAGTTTCTGAGGTTGGACAAAGCTATCTAGCAAAAGTGTCTGATAAAAGAAAAATCCTGTCCCATACTGTAGCTTTCTTGGTCCAGTGAAGCGGCATCCTCACGCACACAAATCTTGTAAAGTTGCTTCTGATAGCTCCCTGTGTCCTTTGGTTTTTGTAAGCTAAAGTGCCATTTTCCTTTTCACAGCCTAACTGAACCTAAATGCACCCATTTTCTGCAATGTGGTATTTTGGTAATTCCGCTATTTGCTCGTAAGTTTTCTCTTAAGCAAACTGAAAGCTTCCCCTTTTATCACTTCACTGGGCCAAGATTTCACACAGTATCCTGCTTGCTACAAAATATGATAGTGTTCTCTCTCACCTTGTTTCTTTTTTCTTCTTTTACTTTCTTTTATAAAATCAGGATATCTAAGAAACCCCGAACACCGCGGAGCACTTCATGGTGGGTGTGCTTATTCAAACAATGCCAATGCTCTTGTTCTCGGTGCACAGACTTTTTGTGTTGGTCGGGGGGGGGCTGTCCCAGGTGTCCCCCTCTCCTGTGGATTCTCCGGTGTCTAGTAAGGACAGAGCTCGTGCCAAGCACTTTGCCAGAGTGCCAGCGCTGGAGGGAGCACTCACAATGTCACCTCTGCCCTTGCCATGCCTGTTCTCATGGAACTTGCAGGGGGATTTTCCCTGGGAGCCTTCTGCCTCTCTGTCAGGTGCGCCTTCGCCTGCTCAGCGGGCGGCAGAGGGGCTGGGCAGCTCCCAGGAGCAGACCTGCAGGCAGCAGGGCCATCCAGGCTCCTCTGGAAACGATGCCAAAGCCAAACTGCCGTGCTCTGCCTTCCCTCGGGGAATCCTAAAGCCACTGGGAATGCAGAGAAGGGAGGCTGATCTCACCCGTCTGATATCACCTGTGGGGAAGCGGTTTCAGTCTCTCTGCCTGGGAGCTGCTGGTGGCAGGTCCCCAGTGCCATTCCAGTGTGCAGCTGGAAGTGGACATTCCCAGGCAGGAGCGCAGCAGCTGCAGGTCAGCTACAAATTATTTCTGGTGTCACGGAGTGTTCGGTCCCGTGGCTGTCAAACCCGGGCAGTCAGAGGGTGAAAACACCAAGAACCACTGGATAGCAAAACATAACAGTTCCATGAGTACACTCTCGACCTGCCAAATTATAAATCCTTTGGTAAATTGCACACGAATTCAGTTTGCAACTCTTTCTTCCTTTGGAATAACCTATAAACTCTTCACCTCAAATTGTGCAGAAATCAGGTGGCTTTACAGTCAGTGGTAAATCACCTGGGCCTATTTTCAATCCTGACCACAGCTCTTTTATTAATTAAAACAGATGTTCAATGGCAGTGTGCACCGATTAAATCTTCAAAACCAATATTAGCACCAAACTTAGTCTCGTCATCATAAAAGTTATTTGAAAACATTACCATGCAGTAACTGAGGTCACAAGTCGAGAAAATCTGCATATTTACCCATCTCCATCTCATGCCTGGGGCATTTCGCAGCCATCATTGTTATATATAGCCTGGAGAGCCAGTGATGGTTTGATGACATGCAAATAACGAGCAAATGATTTTTGAGAAAATTAAATAAATAAATAAAACCCCCAAAATTTGACTCCATCCTCTTCAGTTACTAAGATTCCCTTTAGTATCACTTGCAATTTAGGATCCATATGCATCTCAGGAAGACATAGTTGAAACATAAATCTATTCTGGGTCTTTTACTTGCAAAAATATCATACCTCAGCTATAATCATATGCAAAGACTTTTTAGAGGGCTTTGTAAATGCCATCCAAATTTATGATGGCATTTTTTGCCTTGCAGCTATAGATGTTCCATCCCAAAAGCACCCACATAAAGGTATATTCTCCTATGGATGGCTGCAGTTTGTCCCTGCTGCTATATCTAATCTGCCAAGTGTGCTGAAAAACTCTCAAGTAGCATTTGAAATGAAACAAATGTAGTCATGAATTTTAGACGAGATGTCTAAAGACGTCATTAGAATTTTTTTTTTTTTTTTTATTCTTCTTGCAATATATATATTTATACAATGGAAAATGATGCTGAAGCTGACATTACCTCAAAGGGAAAATTGAACTGTTATCCTGCTGTTTATTGCTCTTCTCATTAAAGTTTTTAAATATATAACTCATGAAATTATGTTTTGAAGAAACTGGTAAGATGTTGAGTACTAGTTTATTAGTTATTGAAAGAACTGCTTGGGTGGCAAAGCAGGAATGAAGCCTAACTTAAGTGATCTAAAACAATCCAGATGATGCTGTAAACACAGATACAAACAGACAAGGTAATACATTCTGTGAGAACGTTGTACTAAACAATTTAGGCAGACTTTCATGGGGTAGGATTTTAAAATAATTGTGAATATTGTAGTGCTCGTCTTTAAAATTCTGTAGGCAAGGTTGTCCATCACTATAAACTGATATTTCTCCTTCGTAAATGGATCAGTGCTCATTTGCAAAGGAGAAATTTCAACCTTCTTTTTCCCTAAGTGACATCAGAATTTTGATTCTAACTTGAATTATCATTTTTGGCTAAAAATGGCTGAGGAGTCCAAAAGCATTTAAAGCCTAAAGCCACTGAATCCATTTAATGCGCCTTTGGCACCTCTCTCTCTCAGTCCTTTTTGAACATTCTGGTCCTCATTTTAATCAATCTCTTTTTATTAAGTTCTTTGGCTCATTTACTTGTACGTGCATTTGCTTTATTTTATTTGGAACATTTCTTTTGTAGTGTCTTGAAAAAGAGTTGTGACATTTCTTTTGGATGGCTTCTTAAGTATCTGGCAGTCACCTATGATACGATGTTGATGGGTACGGATAGATTAGCTCTGTTTTCCTGATGATCTGTCAGATGTCGAGTTCTGAGGAAACTGGATGTGTGTGTCGGTGATGCATATGCAGCAGGTTGATAAGTGGATAGAGGGGGAGCTTTCGTTTTTCTTCCGTAGAATCGCTGTTTATTAAGCTGGATTTAGCCTCGCGAAGCGAGGTGCTCCGCTGGCAGGTAGTTAATCAGTGATCGTGGTAACTCCGGCTGCAACCAGGGGAGCCAGTACCCATTCAGAACGTAGGAACTAAAGAGCACTTCATTAGGATGAGTGAATTTCCATCTGTGTTGTATTTTGTGTATACTGGAGCAATTAATACAGTAAACTGATGGATGGCAGTCAGTGTGATCGTATCTCGGCTGATGACAAAGTTTGCTCAGCACTAAATAGAACAGACTTACTATGACTGGCAGGAGCGTAGCCGTCAACATTTCAAGAAGCTTGAAATTAAGAATTCCCCAGGAAGGAGAAAAAAAAAAAAAATAGCAGCTGATCAGCATTTCTGCTGATACTGATTTCAGTGGAACTGCTGGAATAATTCACACAGAAGGATGAAAATTCCTTGAAAAATGCTTCCCATATATCAGTTTTTTTCTTCAACAGCCGACTTGTTTTTCTGCATCATCTGTTTGTTCTGCATGTTGTCGAGTTCATGGTCCACCTGGTAATACCTGAGCTTCCGTGGTTCCTTTTCCTAGTGTGCCTTGGGAAGGAGGATCCAGACCATGTTTCACTCATAGCTTTTGTTATGAAATCTCCATCAAGAGTCTAGTGGCAGAGAGCTACTGGGAATATTGGGGTAATTATCCAAAGGTCGTCTTTGGAGATGAATGTGAGCTGGTCTACCAATGTAGCTAACGAGAGATGGAGTTTTGAGGTGAGATGTGTGCAGGTAGAATAATGTCAGTAATTAATCAAGTGAAATTGGATGGATGTACAGGTGTAGATTTGGAGAGAAGGGGGGGTTGTTCTCTTGCTGTGACTCCGTTCACTCCATCGAAGTTAATCCTGATTTTTTAGTAAGGCACGTGGAAGGTACATGGAAAAGAGGTTCGCAGATATTTGTTTGTTCTGGGAAGGATTTGTGCATTCAATCCTCACGCATCATTTTCTGGTCCATTTAAATATGTATCAGCCTCATACATGAACATTTGAAGACCTTTAGCTGTACTCAAGGAAGACTCTTATGTGGTGCGTTTCTAGTACTGGCAAACATAAGGAGGTAGAGGAACTAAACCCATCACAATGCTCCAGTGCCCCTTAGAAGATGAGGAACACGAAGTTTTCCTGTGCACTCACTGATTAAACTTGGGCTGGAGGTTTGCGAAGTGCAGAGTTTTGGAAAGTCTTTCTGCGGGACTTCAACATCCAATGGCTCCAGTAACCAGAGTCTCCCAAGGACAAGGATCCCATTTGCGCTTGCATTATGCATTGAGCAGAAGGGTGTGATGCATGATGTGGAATGAACAAAATAACTTGTGTGTTTAGGGAAATGCCAAATTAATGAAAATTCAGAAAGCTCTAATGTTGAAAAGGCACACAAACTCCTTGATAGACATACAATGCTGCTAACAGTTTCAAGATTATTGTTGTCTGAATTTTCTGCTTATTGTGTACTGCAATTAAAATTCTTCTCGACTGAAAAACCAATGTCAAATTAATATTTCCTTTTGGAAAAAAAATACGAAAGTACACATCTTGTTCCATTTAGCACCATCATGGTCTTTGATCAGGTTCCCTCTGTCCAGTGAAAAAAGCAGATTTGTGTTAACGGGAGCAGACTCAGACCATATATGTTTGGCATACATATAGAATCACGTGAACACAAGTACAGTAAGTTAAAGTAACGCACCCACTCAGGCTTCCATCTGCATTTTACGCCACAAATCCCTTTATTTTCCTCTTTTATTTAGCAATTAACTTCTCCATTTATTCTGTAGTTAAAAGCTGCCATTAGATGAAAATAGACAAAGTCTGATTTTCTTCTCTCGCACTCTAAATCATTCAGAGGAGACTCAGACCTGGATTCTGAAAGCTGTGTTCCCTAAAAGTGCCAGGTGTGACTGTGATTTGGACAAGAGTCCTATCCACAGAATAGTAAGGAACACTTTTAACCCCCACCTGGGTTACCCAGCCGTTGTGTTCTGGCTGTTCTTGTTTATTCCTTGCTCGGAGCAGATGGATAGAAAGAGGCAGGGAACGGGGAGGATCCTTGGCTCCATTCCCTATTCACCGGCCAGCGCAGCTGAGACGGGCTGGGGGATATTGTAATTTGTTGCTGCCCTGCACCAGAGAGCAGAGAGAGGAGAGCAGGGACTCAGAGGTGTCCTTAGAGCTGGCACTGCCCCTTCCTTGGGGTCCTGTGAAGTGCTGAAATCTGGTTTTCAGTGCAGTGGTCGCCAGTAATCGCTGGCTCCTGGGACCAATGCTGAGGAAAGCCATGCAAGGCAGCAGCATCCTCCCAGGATGCATCCCCAGCTCTGCCCGAGCTACCTTCAGCCTTAACTTTTTAATTTCCTGCATCCCTGAGCAGCACAGGAGGGACCCTGTGGACTGGGGGCCGCTAAATGTGTTAAAACTCATTAGGTATGGAGCAGAAGACCCTTAAAACTAGCCAAGAGTCTCAAACGTGGGTGCCAAAAATTAAACACCTAATTCAATGTTTAGCCATCTACCTTTAGTTCCTTCCTCATGGTTAACATGCACTGTGCCACCTCGTAGGTGGCCTGATTTTCATAGGCACCAGGCACCTACAACTAACCCAAGCGCTGAGACTGCTCACCTAAGTGAGACTTGTGGAATTCAAAGTTTTTCTGGATTAAACCAGAGTTCCCTCGCTCTCAGCTCCCGAAAGGAGCTTCGATAGAATGACCAGCATTGTAACATATGGCTTAGCAAGGGGAGGAAAAAAAAAAAAAAAAAAAAAAAAATGAGTATTAGAAATGGATGGACTAAAGAATACGCAGGATATATCAGGCACATTAACCAAACATATGGTGCTAAATGAGATATTTTTTTTTAAATTGCAAAAAAATTGACATTCCTGGCAGTCTCAAGGATAATGTGACATGGCTGTGATAAATTTAGAAGAATGGGACATATTTTGGCTTGTTCTTGGAAACCTTTTTCTTGCATGCCGACTGTATTTCTTCTTTTATTAACCCATTCAAAGAATGTTTGAATTTTGCTGCTAGAGCACCATGCTAGCGCAACATAAAATGTGAATGATGCTAATTGCTTTGCACTGCCTAACTTTCTGTCATACCCTCCCCTCTTAAAGGACAAAACATGCTTTGGAAATGAGCTGGCAAGCTCATCTTCTTCTTTCTCTTGGTCAATATTAAGTGATGTAATTAAGCTCCTGTTTGCATATTCTTCTGAACTAGGAAGCAGCCATTTTTTTCTTGAGATCTGATGGATGTGATCACTCAAAATAAAATGTGTCATTACAAACCCTAAACAAAACGAAAACATGGTATAGTTGGACTGTTCCAAACCAATACATTTCAAAATACCCTGGAAAAAAAATAAATAAATGAACCAAACTTGTGATAATAATGGCAATCAGAACGATAACAAACAAATAGAGCACAAGTAGCAACCAATTATCAGCGCTTCAGTTTGTTTTTCCTACTCAATTTCCCTGCATAGGGTTACATTAAAACCTCTATTTTCACATGAAAGCCGCTGCCTCGACCTTAGAAAGCCCATCCCCATATGAACATGACACTGCTCAGCATTGCCACACTCAAGGTCATTCATCAGCTTCTTTGTAGCTCCTCAAGTTCCAGTGTTTGGACACAATCACACGAAATTGCTGCAGCTTTAAACCATATTCCACTGCCTCTGCCCCTTCTCCCTGCTGTGGTTTAGAGATGAGTCCTGCAGGGGTTTTTTTAACACAGGGGTAAAAGAAAAGCTGTTTCATTTTCTTAGAAGCTTTATTATCTTTGCCGTAACCCTGAAGAGGGTTTGTAGCCAGGGCAAGCAGGGAGCTCCTGAGCCAGCTGAGACATGGAGTTGAGCTCTCACTCCTTCCCTGACCTCCATCACCTGCCCAGGGCTCAGGTAACTCATGTCCCACTTGGATCCCAGCTCATGGGCTGCACAGCCTTGCTCTTGGAGCAGCTCCCATGCTGGCAAATTTTACTGTGAACCTTCCCTGTGCATAAAAGTCGCTTGGACTGTCCATGATATTTTGCACTTAGGGCTGGGGTTGACACTTCTTTGGTGTTTCCAATCTCCAGTTCTTCCATCACAGGGAAATCTGGGTCAACAGCACCGTTAATTCCTTTGAGTGTCCTTGTCCTGAACATGGACATTCCATGGCTAAGTTACATCCCATTGGAGCAGAAACTCAGCAGGCTGCACTGGAATATTTCATTGAAACACCTCAGTTCCATCTCCTTTTCTCTCTTCCTCCCAAACTCAACCAATCTTTGCTTTTGTTCCTATTCCAAAGTCCTTAAGACCACATTAAAAAAAAAAAGCCCCAACCCAATATTTTTCTTGCACCAGAGTCAGTTCTAAACTTTGATTTTTAAAAGGTTAAGTCTGTAACCTTTCCTGCTATGAGGAAAAAGCCACCACAACAGCAAACCCTGTAGCAAACAAGTTTCGAGGCAGAAAGCTGCAAGTACAACACCGGAACTCAAACCATTCCCTTACTTTATTTAACTTACAGAAATATAAACTCCAAAGCCTCACTGAAACCATTAAGACCCAGCAGTGCAGAGTATAAACTACAAGAAGGCTCCTGCATATTGCAATCAACATCCCAGGGACTATAAAACTAGTCTTATTAAATATAAAGTTAATAATATAGCCCAGAGATAATCTTGTCCAGGCCTCTCTCTTTACTTTTTTAACAATTAAATACTATAAAATGCAGAGTTGGAAATAAAATTAAATTCCTTTGCTGTGGAAGTTCAACATGCACATTACCTGATATTTTGCTTTTCCACCTGAAATCTCAACCTTTGTTTTACTATATCCCTACAGATATGCAGAATACCTGATGGGCTGTATATACTGGAAATTTTGAGTTTTCGGGATGCATTCTGATAATCAGAACACCCAGCTGCATCTAGAACTGCAAAAAAATATAGGCTAGTACAGACAAACATGCATACTTTTCACTTACATACTGTAAAATTCTCTCATCCAAGCATCTACCATACACAGAAAAGACTCAGATTTTAAAAGCCTGTTGCCATTTATTCATTCCATTAATTCCTTTGATGCCACAGCCTTGATATGGCATCAACAGGAGTTATTCTCACCCTGTATATCAAACCAGTCAGATGAGCACCACACCATTTCTGCCTGTCCATGGCAGAGGTTGCACCCAGTGACAACTTAACTCTGATTTTCATTGGGAGCCTTTGATACAGTCCAAGGGCATTATAACAACTCTGAAATAATTCCCGTGCGGCTTCTAATATCAAGACACAAATACCATCCACCCTTTTAAAAAAAGTTTGAAGGTGCAAGGGAACCACATAAACGTATAACTATCAAATACCTTTGAAGTCAAGAGAGTGAGGGGAGGCAGAGTTTGAACTCAGAGAACTCCATTCTCTGGTTGTGCCTTGAGTCGTGCGGCACATTTAAAAGATCCATTTGCAATAGTCTACTAAACCAAGGAGTGAAAGACAGAACTCATAAAAAACCTGTAAAAATCCAAATGCTCCAGCTATTACAGATTTCTAAAAATAAAGCAGAGTAGGTTTCAGCAGCAATAATAAGCTGCATCTTACCCATATTTCAGATTTATAAGAAAAACATGGCTGCCTTTTAGTACTCATGGCTCAGAGCAAACCATGGCTGCTTCTGCCTTGGAAAAAAAACCCACAAATAAAAGTGAGCTTTCAGCTTGCTGTTGTGTTGCGTTTCATTTGTCCTTTAAGTGTGTCTAGCTGCTTCTGCACCCCCTTTCACAATGCATAGGCTGTCGTTCCATGACCTAGCATTATTAAATTGCACTTATCAATCATTCTTGCCAGGAATGCCATCGCCAACTACATTAAAGAAGTCAGAGAAGTCTGGTTTCAGCAGTCCCTCGCCTTCGCAGACCTCCTCCCTTGGAACGGCTTTCACACAGCACCATCGACCTGTCATTACAGGACCCAGAGGTGAGGCCTTTCCCGAGAGCCCCCAGGCATTAAAGGGTAGCCACGGCACCCAGTGGCCGTGCCAGCGCCGCTCCACGGAAAGCCATCGCCACCTGTGACCGCCCAGCGAGGGGCTGTGCTCAGAACCTTCACAACCAGGAGGGTTTAGGTGTCTAGAGGCTGGTTCTGTTACTTGGGAAAGCTCCTGATGACCACTCAAGGTGGAAACGCTGGTTTCTGGGGCCTCGGGGTTTTGTTGGAAGAGGGTGGGGAAAGGGACAGGATGTGTTGCAGGGCAGTGTCTTCTGCTTGTGACCATTCATCACGTTGACTCAGTCCAACTGCTCGAGACAGGGGCCCATCCATCACTTCTGACCCACGCCTGTCTTCCAGCTCTGTGGATTTCCTTCTGCCAGTCATTTATTCTCGTGCTGTTGGTGTCAGTGTGCCTTGTTAGGGGACTCCTTTGAAGTTGGTTCCTGCAATACTTTGGCTGGTTTTCTTCCCAGTACTCTTCTGACTGACTTTCCAAGTGAAAGAGATGTCCTCTGGGTCTAGATGTGCTTATATATTTTTGTTAGAAAGATGCATTTGCATTTAGCCTAGAAAACTAAATGCAATACTGAGTTCACATTTGAAAAGGAACTCACTTGGGCATAGTAAGAGACACAAATGAATGAATCCTCTTACAAACCTCTTTGGAAGATATAAAAATAGGAATGAATGGTTGTGACATGTTTCTTTCTGCTATGAAATTTTGTGTCATTTAGAGAAGATTATTAAGGAATTGGTCGAATGGTGGAGCATGAAAAGGCATATTAGCAATTCATCCTAGAAATTATTTGGAAATTTGTGTTTGGCATCAGTGTGGTTTTACTGAGGGCAGCATAAACCAGGAGGGAGCCTCTTTGTCTGCACAGTCCAGGTGATGTGGTGAGAAATGGTGCAGTTGCACGAAGTTGAAGCAAGGTCAGACTTGCACTTCATGGGGTTTTGTGCTTTGTTAAATCTGCTTATTGTAGTTTGATTTGTTGTGGTTAATCCATAAAAATTATTCGTTACCCTTAGACATACACCTAGATCCTCAGAAGATATTCAGGCTTCTAAGCACTATAGAGATTTCCCTTGAAATTTGGATCCGAGCTGTCTGGCAAATACATCCTCTTTTAAAAGCCTTGATAATTGGTGATACAAGTATGAATAATATGAAGCTTCCATTAACATTCTATCCAGTGCACATCAGCTGACTCCCAATTCCTGTCTTTTAGAAGTTCAGCCTTTTAGATTTCAGTTGTTGATTGATTAGTTAATAGGCCTTTCTTTATTTAGCTGTGTTTTACCTCACACTAATTTTTTAAGATCATTGACTGCCTTTGTCTGCCCCTGTTTAGACCCTCTGTGCTTTGGATTCTTGTGTGGTTGAGAGAGGAAATGTCTCAGTGGTGAGGCCTTGTTTAAATCTCATCTACAGTCTGTTTTCACAAGACTTTTTCTGTGCACTGAGGGATTTCCATTGGCTACGTGAGAAGAACATTCAATGGGAGCCAGAAAAGCAGATAGAATTATTACAGTCCCAAATTTTGTTTGTTTGGAAGGAGACGTTCTTTACTAACTCCATAAAGAAGCAACACAGCTTTTAATCATCATGGTTCCTAACAAGTTAACCAAAACTGTTCTTCTGCAACATCATTTAGAAGCATCTTCTATTTTATGCTTGTTCACAAACAAAGTCTCACAGACTCTCAGGAAAAAAAATCCCACTGAATCCATCCATGGTTTCTTTAAGTGCCATCATCCTGAAAAAAATCTTGTGCCAGTCTTCATTCTTTGTTCTTTTGGGACATTCCTCCTCATCATTCTTCTTCCACAGCACACTGGCTGTGTTTATTTCCCTGCCACAACAATCATTCTGTTAGTAAAGGGTGATACACTGAGATGGATTATTTTCTGCAAATCCAGCTTTGTTCTTTATCCCATCGCCTCCGGCGTACTTTAGGGACAGTAAGCAGAAGAGAGAAGCTTTTCAGGTATCAGAAGTGGCAACATAAAGAGTATAATGCTGTCGTATAAGAGGATATAATTGAGAGATTTCACGTCCACCAGTAGTTACTGGGAGTTGTGCCTCTGCAGAAATGATGGCACAGCACACACAGGCTGAATTCCCTTTGGACACAGGTGCATTGTGTAAATGGTCAGTGGCAGGTCATTCTCAGGGGACTTTGGAAAACAAAGAGCAGGATTTAATCTCCATTCTGCAGAGAGATTTCAGAGAAAGGGGAGTTGTGAGTAAGTAGGTCACCATCAGAGTAAGCTCCTCAGCCAACACGACGATCACAAGGAGGTTCCATCTCCTTCTCATGTTTGTATGTGCAAGTTTATCACTTGGATGTGTGTACGAGATGCATTTGTAAAGCATGATCAAAATAGACAGCAGAGAAGAAGCTGTAGACTATTCATGGCAGGTGTTGTCATTGACAACCAGTGATTTATAACTTCTCGGGAATATTCCCAAATCTTTCACACGCTTCCAAACATCCCTTAGAATACACTGCACGTCTGATGCTGGGGTATCCCAGGATACTGAATGCCCTTCCCTGTGATGCCCACAATGAGGCATTTTGGAAACAAAACTTCCTTGGAGGAGGAGAAAGATCCTTGAGAGGATTTCTTAGCTCTAAGGTGCTCCACCCCATGAACCAGTTGGAAAACCTCTGCTCTCATGGAATTGTCTGGATGTGCTGCGCTGTGGAAGGCTGTTCACTCGTTCCTGTCTGCACTGGTGCTGCTGCCAGTGCCCGGCCCAGCTGGGCAGTAGCCAGGAGAGAGGATCCGAGCTGGCTGACCAGCGGACCAGATGTGCAGTGAGTGCTGGCGCAGGGATGCCAATGCTTCAGTGACTCCTCAGTACTTCCAACAGATGGTGGCAAGATCCAAGTTTCTTTGGTGATAAGCTAGCAAAGTGATTCATGGAGCCTCACTTGATGATGGCAGTTTTTTGGGCATGACTCTATGAATGCACCATATGTCTTCTCTGGACCAGCGTGGTTAGGATTCAGTGTCTGGCAGATGGTAAATTGATCACCTATAGGGTGGCTTTAGCATCACTATCAGTTTTAGAATTTATTTCAAAGCCTTGAAAATTCGAGCAGCCAGATCTCTCTCCTACTCAGCATACTTTTGTTACCTGCAAATGAGATTATTTGGTGGTCGGCATAGCTCACCACAGCACTCCAGCGTTGCAAAGCCACCGTGGATTGTTGGCATCTCACAAAGCTTCCCAGACCACTTGAACTCTTCACCAGACAGTGAAGGATTTAAATACTGTGGGTGACAGCAGTATTTGCATAAGTGGTTTTAGGCTTCCATGTATTGCTACTTACACTCTGGTGACTTTATAACTGGAGCTGGCTGAAACGTTAAATTGACCACGATCTTGTAAAGCCAGGATGTACAGCAGCCTGTGCTGCAGAGCATTCAAGCATTCCCACGGAATATGACAGTGTGGATCCTGCAAGCCAAAAAAGCAAGGAAGAAAAGGCAAGGAAAGGGGGAAAAAAAAAAAAAAACCAGTGAGATGGTGTGTTAGGAAGATAAATGAAGGAGAAACAATTACAAGAAGCAAGAAACACAGCACGAAGGCAAGAACCCAAGGAAGTGGGTGTGTGAGAAGAAGGGATGAAAGTCAACTAGTGGAGTGGTTTCCATTATATTTATTTCCTCCATAATTACCATTGCCACTTAGACTTTTATCAGGACAAGGCCTGCCAGGGAAACACTGCAGCACAGTACTCTCCGTTCATGCCAAAGCGGGCAAAACCTTGATGTCACGTATCTGGAAAGATATCGTGTCCTTCTCTATCAAAATCCTCCACTGGGCCACCAAAGTCCTGGTGCCTGCTCGCCGTCCTGTCAGCCAGCTCCAAGTGAATCAAAGTGATGGTTCCTGGTGTACATTGTAAAAAGACATTTTGTAATGTCCTGTTCTGTACAAGTCTCTGTGGCTGCTTCTTGGTGCTGGCAGCTGGCACAGTGCTGTAACCTTCTACTTCCCTTTGAGTTTTGACAAAAACAAAGCGGCACAACTTGACACAGGCGCCTCAGAGCAAGGGGTGGTGATGTCAGAGAGCCAAAAGGAGAGAGTCACACCACAGGGGCGAGGAAGCCGGGGTGAGGCCATAAACAGCACAACGCTGACCATCAGATGAGTTTACATGATCCAGCTTACAGCGTCAGGACAGCTGACTGTGCAGGGGAAGATTTTGATTTCCTGCACTCACTTTGGAGTAACCTGGTGCTGAAGGAAAAGCAGTTTCCCAACAGATGGCCTCAAGGTCAGGCTTTAGCCATGACACAATCCCCAAACTGCCATAGCCCGGGCAGGGAGGGCAGAGAGGGAGGCCTGCAAAGGGTTAAAGCTTCAGCTAAACAAAAGTCAGGAACCGTGTAATTAAAACTCTACCTTTGTTGTATTGTCAAGAGTTAGCCTGTGACATAGGAAATATTTAAAGGAGCAGGCTGTTCAGCTAATTTGTGTGTGAGTGAACTGCTTAGACAGTCCTATCCTAAATTAACTGTAAGACCACCCACCGAGCTCGCCTCATAAAGGGCCATGATTGCTCAGCTTCGTTTTGTATAACCGTTCAATAATTACTAGATAAATGCATAACTAAAAGCTCTATTACACTAATAATTTGTACTGAGATAGATGTGTGGGACACCATGCTGGGTTAATTTGTCATCCCTGCAGCAAACTTCTAAAGAGGGCTCTTTTGCAGAGGAGTTGTGTTAATATGTTGCTCCAGCGAGGACATGTTAGAGCAACAAGATGACTTGGTCGCTTAATCTCCTAAAGAGGCAAAATGCCTGGAGGGGAAGTGCCAGAGAGAAGAAAGGGGGGTGATTAACACAGTGGACCCAGATTTAAACTCATCCTGACAAAAGGAGCTGATCTAACTGAGCAAAAGAATGAAAAAAAAAAGGGGGGGGGAGTGTTAAAAATACTAATAGGATTTCATGCATCCCAAAAAAAAAATAATATAAAAATCAAGTGCTGCAGGAACAAAGTATTTTGCCCATGCTTTTCCTGATGCCGCGTTTGGTTCCTTTGCTCTCTTTGATGTATTCGTGGAGTTAAACTACATGCTATAAACAGTGCAGTGAACTATAATATTTTTATCTCTGCTTTATGCTAAATTCTTCTAGCTTCAGACACACACAAAAAGCACATTATTGCTTTAAATATGGAACCCATGTTTAAGCATCAGAACTCTGGATTTTCAACCTCCTCTATTGACAGAACCATAAATCATGTTAAAGTTAAGTGAATTACTGTAGCGTGGAACTATAGCTTTAACAATGTTTATGTAGTATCAGCTTACCATCTACAGAATGAAAGGGAGGAAAAACACTGATATTAGAAATGGGAATGTGGAGTCCTATTAACTTAACAGCAATATATCACTCCAAAGTCACAGATTCCATTACCATGCCCTTTTTAGTATCAAAGCGGAATTATATCATCACACACATAAAGGTTGTAGTTTTTAAGAGAATTTACATTTCTATTGTAAACTTATCAACTGCATTTCATTATAAGGAAGACATGATATATTCTCCTAGCAGTAGTTTTTATCTTGTGATGAGAATATATGAGAATGCATCATGTGTATTAAAAGTAATAATAATATGCAGAAGTTGACAGCATTTGATGCGATGCAGGAATTCTACAAATATGTTAAATTAGGGTCTTCTTGACCTCTAGCTGTAGTCTTGGAAGGAAGGAGTGCTTTCTTATAGGTATGATTTTTATTTCTGTCCCAATGTAAGCAATTCTATAGTATTCTGATCTCCCAAAGGCAGCAGAATTGTGACATGTTTTAAAACATTCTGCTCAAAATAGCTAACTTAACTGGCGCCCTGCCCATGCCAGAATCTGGAACCAGTGCTCAGTTCAGCTCCACAGGTTTTCAAAAGCAGCCTGTAATACTCAGCAGCCCAGAGTACACCAATAAACCCTGAGCTCAAACACAGCCCTAAGCATATTTTCCTTTTCCTAGGAACTCCGTGGGCCTTGGCAAGATGTCCTCCTGCCTCCCACTTGCTACTGCAAGATTTCTTACAGGAAGAGTGTTTCTGAACAAAGGGTCCAGGTGCCTTATACCACTCAGAGCAGCAGAAAAGGGCTGAGAGCCAGCCCTGATCTGGAGATACCGTGGCTCTGTTCTTTTCAGCAGTGCTTAGCTGCCCAGCTGCACTTGACTTCTGGAGCTGAGAGATGGATAGCCTGCAATTCAGCCCATCTTTTTGATGTTCACGGACAGGAACGGATCCTCCATCCATCCTATCTAGGGTGTTTCACTATCTCTTGCACTGCTCAGCTGCTTATATTATATTTTGGATCTTTCATCTACGTTTGTCTACATAATGTGGGAGCGAGTATCAGTGATATCTAAATTTTACCCATGCTAAGAGGGTAAAGCCTATCTTTGTTCTCCAGCTCTGTGATTTCCCATCCTTGTCCCTGCAAATGGGATTGTGAGATGGGATCAGTTTGCATTCAGCTTATCCTTGGACCTGAAAAACACGTTACTAAACAACCCCTTTGCACCATTATGGGACTTAACAAATACCTAAGTTTTCCAGGGATGTGAATTCCCTTCCAAGAGCTCGTCCTAGGACTGACTGGTCAGTCCTACCCTCAGCAGCTCAGTATTTAAGTAGAGGCAGTTTCTTGCTAACCTGAGTAAGCAATTCCTCCACATTTATCACCCTAAAGTCTGTTCCTAATGGGCAGTAAGAAAAATGGGGACTTTGAGAAACCTTTGAAAGTGTTACAGGGAAGCAGCTCCCATTGAAATTCAAAAGCAGTTAATGAATTCTCTCAGGACCTCTGCAAATCCCAGCCCAAGTTTCTTAATTATTTTTTTTTTTCCTTGTTTGGGTAACTGCTTTCATCACCAAAATCTGTGGGCTTAAAGCTATTGTTTTAGGCTTCCATTCTTTACCTCTTGTATTGTATTATACACAGAAGTGTAAGTTCCTTTCAACAAATTTGGATTATTGCCAGATCTCCTTATTAAAAAGTCACTCTTCATATTTCCGATAAACACAGCTGTTTCATGGTGTTTGAAAGCATTTCACATCAGCCAGCATGGTGGCTTAGCCAATTAGTCCTCTAATATGGTCAATTTTCAGAATAAGTACCTTTGGGGTACAAAGGGTGGGATCCATCTCGCATAATTTGAACTGGCATCACTGGGATGGCAGGAGAGAGCCTGCAGCACGCAGGGAGTTAAAGCCACTTCGAAGCCTGACGTGGCTAGCAGAACAAACTGTTCTCTAACATTTCCAGGGAAATGACTTTTCAAAAAATACTTTCTTAATTGTAATGAAGCCAATTATAATGGCCTCAAAAACAAGCAGATAAAAAACGATCCCATTTCATTATGATTCTAATGTTACTATTTCTAGGAAGGCTGATCAATGTTTAATGAAGTATTAGTAAACTTAATTATCACTTTATAGAGGAGGTATCTGAGCACTGTGCCCTGATCCAGCTGATGGACCAGCCCTTGTGCCTGTGGAGGAACAGTGGTTGTGATTCCCAACCCTTCTCCCTGTAACAGGCAAGGAGTCCAGGGCGATAACACCTTTTCCTGAGCAACACCAAATGACCCTTTCAAAGACTTCAAACGACTTCAGGAAGAAAGAAATTTCATCCAGTCATGTGGACTTGAAGGGGTTGGCAGGGCTTTGTTTGGAAGAGGAGATGGAAGGTGGATGGATCAATATGTGTCCCCATATGTTGGGCTGTGCTGGTGGAAAACCTGTCTGAGCACTGTAGGTGTCCCTTCACCATGTCAGCAAGCACTCCCCGGGAGCAAGGACCCCAGGGCTCGTTATTAGGAACTGCTCCTTTGTTCAAGGATCCTAAATATCGGGAGAAAGCTGTAACCTGTTTCAAATTAACTGATTCTTTATTATCTGATCGCTCGCTCGGAGAGAATTCACAATTTTGGCTCTTCTTCAGAGCCCTGGCCATGTGCAGTGCTCACCTAATCAATGGGTGCAGCTTATTTTATTGGTTACTTACTTTGTTATTGGCTGCTACAAGTGAAGAAGGGAAAAGGCAAGACAGACCTGCATAATCAGAGGTTTGAATTCAGCATTCTGAAAAATCCTCTGACTTCAGTGCTGCACAGCACCACGAGCTCATAAAACACTGAGGAATCCAGTGTAGCACGCAACAGCTGTACTGCACAATTACTTGGCCCAATAGCAGTAGTTTTAAAATACTGGTATATCTGTTGCAGGCCACCATACATTATCATCTCATTTTCAATAAAAAGTCTGGGATGTTTCAGACGAGCTTCAATGGAATTAGAATCATGTGTGCTTTGAAATATTTATGCTTGCCTTGAGATGGAAGGATAACTCCTGCCTCCAACCCCCACACAAAATAACAGATTTTATAACGCCAGAGAGTCCAACTCCTCCATACCTACAGCAGGTAGAAATGAACTTCTGATCTTGAGTACACATCTTTTCATAGGTTGTAGAAGTCATATTTTATGTCATTTACTGAGGTCAATAATAAAATATAAATGTCACAGGCTGAAAGACGCCAGGAGAAATATGGTTTGGCAGGATGGAGCTGCTTAGGGATACATAAATAATAAGTCAATAAGTAAATAAATAATAGACAAAGACCTATTTTATCTTCCATTTGAAGATCTCAAAGAATTTACAATCACTGATTGAGACTTGTAATATCCCATCAGAAGTAATAAGAGCCTCTTCTCTTACACAGGGTAATTTCCATCACTGTAGGTGTGGGTTTAGGAATTAAAGACTTTATCATTTTTATTAAGTCTGAAAATCATGACTGAAAGGGCCCTTGGCCTTTTTAGAGGCAAACAGGGAAAATAACAACCTGCTTCATTACCTCTTGTGCTTTAACTGATTAAAAATGCCTGTGAGGGCCCCTATATTTGGAAACACAGTTGTGTTCTGCGCTCAGAACTTGTTGGAGTGGCCAGCTTTGCACTCACCAGAGCTGCTGACCACAACACAGCTATCAGAGTAATGGTCTGTGTCTGGGCCAGCAGATTTTAGACTTTAACTCCCCCTCTCTAGTATCAGGCAGGCACATTTGTAATGTTGATCAGTTTAATAGTAGTGGGTTTTTTTCTCTTATCAAAGAGCCCTTTCTTTTGGCACTTGAGAAATTTGCTATTTCCTAGTCAGAGACTGTGAAAACAAACCTTTGGAGATCCTTATTGCACTCGTTACTTCTTATGCTAAGGGAATGACCCCTCCACATCAGTGTATGGCACAGGCTGAGGAATGATACCAGTTTGGTCTTGTTTCCCTCCCCCAGTCCTTCCCAGATCAGCAGGAAGCCCTTGGAGATGGGCTGAGGAGTTGCCAAGACTCCTAAGAGGAACCACTTTCTCCTTGCAGCACTTTGCCTTGCTGAATTATTGTTGATCATTTCTGCATTCGTTTTCCTTCTCTCTCTCTCTTTGGGAAGATCCCTGACACACACTCTCCACTTTGTTTCCTACCCTGACATGCTGAGGAGGTCAAGGCAGCAGAGAAAGACTCGCTCCTTACATGCCAATGAATATTTCTTTCATCTTTCATAGAGCAAATCAAATTATTAAATGAAGAGCTATACTTTGGAAGAGCTAAATACAGTGTTGTCTCAGGTCTAGTTTTGAATTCCCACATGTTCCCTGGATACAATTCTTTATTCCTTCTTGTTTGAAATGCATTTCAATCTCCTTTTCACCCAGCAGAAGAATAGAAATGAGTTTGTTCCCAGATGTGTACAAAGGACAGTGCAATTGCATAACAATTTCAAATAGTATTAAAAGAGCTGATACTAAAAGGAATTTTTAAAAAATATTTTAGAAATTCCAATTTATTTCTTACTTAATTACATGTTTGTCACATAAATGTCCATTTCTCACTTTTATCTTCATCCTTCATATTCCATCTGGCACACAAGGAAAGGGGGAACTACAAAAGGAGATACAAAGAAAGGGAGGAAGACAGAAATACTGTAGGCTAATAAAAATTTTGTTGTAGTCATCAAAATGCTGACTGGGATCTACCTGACTAAAGGTGGGTGTGTAGAATGGAGGTGCCAACCTCAAGAGCAGCACCAGTCAAAGGCAGGGGGTTATTTTGGGATGAGGTGGCTCCTTGGACGCTGTTTAGTTCTCTGCCCATTCTAATAATTGGCTCCATGGTGATCCCCCACAGTTACTGAAGGGAATCCCCATTATCTCTGCCTTTGATGTTTCTCTTTCTATTGGGAATATTTTAAACACTATTAAGGTGAGCAGAATTGGGGGTTAACATGGATATAGGGGAGCTTTTCAAGGCAAGGGCAAGGGTTTCGCATCCATCCCATACCAGCACCCCTGGCATGAGTGCAGCTCTTTTTGGTGGTGTTGTCAGAGCAATAATTCCTATCCTGTGGTGGAAAAGGACGCATATAGAAGAGCTGCCCAGCCAACTCTTAATGAATGTTTACAGGAAAATGCTGTAGTTTCCTTGCTGCTGTCTCTGAGCTCACGTTTTATCCATATCTTCAGGCTTTTGAGTTTGCTAATGGTTTAATAATGCTTAAGAAAAAAAATTACTAATAAAGTGTCATATTATTAAACTGGCAATGAACAAGAGTAAGAAGCAGATTTTAGCTTTTATTTAACTGAAGGTTTTTCATAACATTCATCATGAAATGAATGTTTGCTCATTTGTGTTTGATTTTAGTTACCTTTCCTGCATCTCTCCAATTTTTCCAAAAGTGCCAAAGGCTTTTTTTTTTTTTCCCCCCCTCTTGTATATTTAAATTACTTCAAAGGCAACACCCGAGTTTCCGTGGGATATTCCCTCCTTTGTGTAGCCTTTATCTAATTGGTCATATGCAATGTACGAGCACAATCTCTGCACATGGACACCCCTGAAAGATTCCCAGGGTAACATGCCAAGGGAGCAGCAATGACTGTTTGGTGAGAAATAAACAATGATTTACAGATGAGCTTGTGTGCAACCAGATTAATTGGTCATTCTGAAGGAAGAGTGAGTCCTCGTTTCAGAGGGGAGAATTCATGGCACTGTAAGTGGCAGCAGTTGCTACCTGGTGGTGACACCTAACAGTGGAAAGCACTGTTGGGTAACAAGAGTCCAACCCAATATATTTTGAAGGCCAAGGAACTGGGCAAAGGTGTCACATAATGCAGGAGAGCAAAAGGCTCTGGAGCTGCACTTGTAGTTCTGCTGAAATCAGCTGAGGGTAAAATCGGTCATTGCCAATGGGCTTGTGTACATCACACCTCTGCACCTTCTCTGGAGTACATTTTCCAGCTGGCTTGTCGGCCCATAAATTCACCAAATTAAACTTCATCCCCGAGCGCGAGCTGGGGGCTTGCTGAAGATTTGAGCCCAGCGTTATTCAGGGGAAATGTAAATGTGATTTTCCAAACGATCTCGCCACTTTGTGCATGTTCATTAACCGAAAACACGTTACTTAAAATAAATGTTCCTGAAGTGAGATGGAAGAAAAAAAAACCCCAACAACAAGAAGCGTTAGACCGTTTTTAAATTACCGACCGTTTATACTACAATGTAAAATGGATTCATATGTGCAAATCCAAGTTACACGAAATGTCAATTAAAAAAACCCTAATCACCCAAATACATTTTTTTATTGCCTGATTGATGAGGGCTGCTCTTAAGGTGATGAATAGTTTTCACTCTCACAAAGGACTGCTGATTCCTTTATACGTGTCCGCTAAAAACACAGAAAATCCTTCAAAATGTCTGGCTCTGTTTGCTTCCAGGATCTAGATGAAGTGAGTGTAGGACACAATGTGGTCTAATATATTAATTGATGTATAAACAATATTGTACATTTAAAAACAAACCAAAAAAAAAAAAAAGATACTTAAAACTACAATAGATTTAAACTGTTTTATTTTCCAGAGGCAAAACTCTATATAACGTCTTTGTTTTCTTTCCTATAGCAAGTCCACATGCAACACCATCGACTCTTCATTTTCCAACATCACCCATTATTCAACAGCCTGGGCCATACTTCTCACACCCAGCAATCCGCTATCATCCTCAGGAGACTCTGAAAGAGTTTGTCCAACTTGTCTGCCCCGACGCTGGTCAGCAGGCTGGACAGGTGGGGTTCCTAAATGTAAGGAAGCCGTTTTTCTTTCTTCAGAAGTGTTTGTCCTATGTAAAAATTAACCACGGGGTTACTGATGGGGTTATTTTAACAGCATGTCGCCTGCAGGAGCACACCTCGAATAGGTGCTGGAAGGGAGGAAAAATAATAATAATAATAATAATGCTGTGCTGCAAAAGTATTTTAAAAAACAACAAGAGACCTCCCCAAAAAACCGCTCGACCACATTGTGGTGAAAGTAGCTTAAACTGTCAGAGAAGCTGGTGCTTCAGTGACCTGCTGGGTCCCCCCACAAACGCCTTTGCTGCATGTGTTGTAACCCTTGTGGAACCAGGGTTAGCAAAATACGAAGGCAGAATAATTTTTATTAATTATTTTTGAAGTTCAGGGGAGAGTTGGGGGGGGAAGGAGCAGGAAAAGGGAGGGTGAGAAACAGATGTTTCAGATCAGCTAAGTTCATTAAAAAAAAAAATACTGCCTTATAGCACTTTAGATCAAGTTGACCAGTACTTGAACTCAAGATGTTAAAAGTACAGTTTATTATGGTTTGTTATTTCTGTAAGCAGTTATCTTTTCCCCTTATCTCTATGAAAAATTAAGCAGAGTTCCAAAGCTTCAAATAACCATTTTCATTTTTTTTTTAATCAAATAAAGTGAATCATCTTGCTATTATTGAAACAGCATTCTGGACGAATACGGAATTTATAAATTTTATGTAAATCAAATCTAAAATATTGCTCTGAATATTTCATGAAATGTAATGCATGTAACTTTCTCCAGCCAATGAAGTAATAACTGGCAAAATTACTGCTTCTCTCCTGACATACATAGGGCTGAAAGTGTTAATGAGAATTAGTTTAATTATTAGCATCTAATTTATTACACTTACTTAATAAGCTGTATTGTTCTCAGTGTTTTCCTTTCCCCAGCAGAAAAACTGACTCTACTTATTCCAGCCAGTCCTGGCTTTGAATAATGTCTGCAATATGTTAGCAGATATATTTATGTCTAGACAACAAATCAATACAGTGCTTTTCTTTTTCCTTGAGTATTCATTTGCTTAATTTATCCCAAACCATTCAGCATTATGAACTGTTAGCACACTCACAATGAACAGGCAGCAGGGGTCTTCTTGGCAGGAAAGGGACCTAATTGGGAGACAAGATAGTGTTTGAGAGATGTCACTAATATATTAGTTTATTAAAGGTGCTGGATGTTGGAAAAATAAATATCCCTGAAGGATTGCTTCTTGCTGCAAACTCTAGTAACTGCAGTCTTTGAAGTCTGCAGGAGTGCTGTAAAGTTAAATGCAGATGAACTTGAGTCTTATTTACCCCCTGAACCATTTTTGCTCTAGCACAAGTGTGATTTGCACCTCCACGACTTTAAGGCCTTTTGTGCCAAAGTGCCAAAGCAGGTGAAATGAAAATAAAGTCCCAAGTGTTTTGCCAGGATGAGTATTTTGTCCCCGGCAATTCAGGCTAATGGAAACCCTAACAGGAATTAAAATATTATTTTCTTTAGCAGTACTTAGAATATGGATCTGTGTTTAAAGCTGAGCTTTTATCATCAATGGAAAAGCCAATGTTCAGTGCCAGAAGAACTGCAGTGAGATCAATTTGTAGAGTGCTGTCGAAAATGATCTCATCATTTTTGTCACTAAGATGGAACACCTGATTCACAGCCTGTCCTACTTTCTCTTTATAATGGTTTTTGGCATCTATCTGTATGGTTTTCAAGTGTCCAGGCTGGGTTACATTTAAAATGTAAACTTAATAAGCTGGGGGGAGGGTTGGCATGTTTTTCTAAGCCTGATTCCTGTTTTTGTGATACTTGAAAACACTTTTACTTATGGACACATTTTTCTGGTGATTAATTGAAAGACCACACTCGTATAGCTGATCCCCTTCAGCCTGTGACTGACCACATCCCAGACTGAAGGGAGGGTGGTTTTTTCTCCCCGTGTGTAAAATGAAGCTGTTCTAAGTTCAGTCATTTCTCCATATGATCCTAATGGCAGCTAAACCAAGAGCTACACTATTGCTAACTCAAAAGGGATGTGGGAGAGCAGTTATTTTAATATACACTCATTCATTTTCCTGTAATAAGATATCAGCATGATTTTCGAGACCACCAAAAATGCTTGTTTTTTCTCTTAATGAGCAGTATCTTTAAGAAATTTACACTCAAGTCTTAGGCACTGATATCCTGAGGGTATAACAGAGGCACAAAACTGGGGGCTTTTAGGGGTCAAAAATACTGCTTCACTTCTCACTGAGCATGGGTTAGTGCTGCAGGAAATGTAAAGAGGAGTAGAATTTAACCCAGGACAGTTCAGACAAGCTGTTAATAGGACAAGTGTTTAAAAGCCAGAATTTCCGTAGTTTCACAAAGTTCACAGAGTTTGAGACATAGTTCCTTGAAGTCCTTGGAGAATTTGAGCCAGCACTTTCTCTGCCACCTCTCAAGTAATTGTAAATGTATTGCACATAGTTTTCAACTGGATTGTTGTTACTGGAGGTTCCTAATAGCTGATTTTTAGTATAATTTTTGTCTGTTTGCTTGTTTTTCGGCAGCCCAATGGTAGCAGCCAAGGCAAGGTGCACAATCCATTCCTTCCTACCCCAATGTTGCCACCACCACCTCCGCCACCAATGGCTAGGCCTGTGCCTCTGCCAGTGCCAGACACAAAACCTCCAACCACATCAACAGAAGGAGGGGCCACCTCTCCCACTTCTCCAAGTAAGTATAGACGCAGCGGGATCCAAGGGCTGTGCAGGGATGAGGACTGGTCTCCTCTTGGGAAGCAGGAGAGCTCTCTGCTCTCTGTGATGGACAAAATTCTGAGCTGCTTCTGTGTTCGCAGGGAAAGCCTTAGCTTAAGGTCGCAGTTTTATTTTTGACTTGGTTGCCGTTTCACACAGCCACGTGTGAGGGAAATGGAGGCCGGTGGCTCAGCTGTGACACAGAGCTCGGACCTTTGGGATCTTGTTTGCTGCCATGAGGACTCAAGTTGACATCCCATCCTTGGAAGTGTTCAAGGCCAGGCTGGATGGGGCTCTGAGCAACCTGATCTAGTGAAAGGTGTCCCTGCCCATGGCAGAAGGGTTGGGACTGGGTGATCTTTGAGGTCCCTTCCAACCCAAACCATCCTGTGGTTCTGTGATAAGCTGGAATCTCAAGTCAGGCTTTAAGGGATAGATCCCACGTGGAAGTCAGGCAATCTCCTTGAAAACATCGCTGCTTATACACACTGGGCTAAACTAACAACCCTTTCCAGTTTACTTCAGTTGTCATTCTTTTGGGAATAAATGTGCCTAGATTAACCCAGACATCTTTCCCTTATGCCTTGCATTTTAGGCAAGAAGTTTTGTTATGTCTTAGGGCCAGGGAGAAAGCTCTAATCCTCTCCCACCACCCACACGGGTCCCATATGCATTTTGTGTAGCCACAAGTCAAATATATGAATTCCTGGATACACACTTGGGGATACCACTTTGGAGTCACTCTTCTGGGAAACAAATGCAATTCAGCTGTGTCTGATGCTTTAAAAAAAGTCTGGATGTTCAGGGAGTTAATTGTGAAATGATTTAATGAAGCTATGCTGAAACTGACATTTAAAAACAAAAGGGAAGCTTTCAGTGCTTTAATGGCAACTGTAGGGGACTTGTTCCACAGTGAAGGGAGTCCAAATAACATCCACAAACAAAAATCAATCTAATCGAAAGAGCAAATCCCTTTGTGTGCTTTTCAAGCTTATTATTTAAATGCTATATGCAACCACTGCTTGATGTGCAAAGAGGTACTCACTCTTCAGACCAAGTGAAGCCTACGTTTTTAAAGCTTTAGATACTGTTCAGGAGACTTGCACAGGTTCCAGGGGGCATTTTTAAAATCTGGTAGTTCCTCAGAGGTTTTCATTGCCTTCTGCTACACAACAGTGCATCAGCTGCAAACTCAGCGAGATGCTCTGGCTCGCTTGGAAATTGAAATGGGTTTTAGTATGAGACAGTCTGGTAAGATTGTGAACACGATCTTCTAGAATCAGGACTCCTCGAATTGATCAGCAGATTTTTTTTGAGTGAAGAAGTTGATTCATTCCCTCCCCTTTGCTCCTCTTTCTGACCTTAGACCAACACTGGTGCTTTCAGGAGGTTTTGACACTTTTTGAGGGGACTTTCGAGTCCTGTCAATAAGATTCAGCGGTGGGATCTGAAAGGTTAATGTTTAGTCATAGTTATCACTGAACACAATCAGCAATGCCTTACTATTTCCTTGTCTTCAGAACCGGGAAAAACAAAACTAGGTCAGTGTGTACTTGTCATTACGGTTGTGACTCAGTTTACTGGCAGTGTCTGGTGTCAAAAGGAAAAAGATTCCCAACAACATTTTAGCAGTAATCTTAATTTTTATGATACTGTGATTGTGTAAACAAGCTCAGAGTGTGTCTGGCCGGATTCTCAGCTGGCAGAAAAATGGGCATTTCTCCTCTGAAGGGAGCAGGACACCCATCGGTGTCGGCTTGGGGCTGGTCACTGGGCTCTGTGTTCAGCAGACAGCTGCCACGTTAATTGGGAATGGAGGTTTTCTCAAGAGCAGCCAGTTAATGGTATTTAAACAAAAGATTAGGAAAATCATTACTGTTTGTTAATTAGCCACGCTGATGTCTAAACATATAGCTCTGTACATATTCAGGCACGCATCTTCCTTTTGGTGAGGGGTTTGAATAACAGTGACTCGAGTTGTGAAGAAGCATATAATTTAATTTAGGGACAAATTTTACAGAAAAGTAGATTATAGGAAGTATTTTCTAAGAAAAAATATGACGTATAAACCAAAGCCAGTGGAAGTATTGGCCACATAAAGAGCAGAGCAAACTGAAGTTTCAGGCGTCGCAGCCAGGGTTTGCCAGGAGGACCCACTGGGCTCCATTCAGTGTGTCAATCAGGACCAACCCTCCATTTCCCTCCGTGTTTATTTTTTCCTTAACTAAATATTAGCCTTCAAATAGCGAGTGCAGATTCACCAGAGTTCCATAAAAGCCGCACAAAAAGGTGTTTTCCATGGTTACGGGCTGCTGGAGCGCACCGGTTCTGGGAGTGTCGCCGGGCTATGGCTGACTGCCCTGCAGAGCTTGAGGATATTGGAAAGTCACTTATGCAACAAAGACAGGAGCGATGTTAAATTTTGGCCAGACTGTCTCCTTAGCCGTGTGGAAGAGAATGAACTCCCCCCCCTCCCCCCGCCCGCCCCAAGGAAATGGAGTGAAAGGGGTTGGCATTTGCTCCGTTCTCCTTCCCTTTTTTGGTCTAGCAGAAAGCCCTCAGCAGAAACAAAATGCAGTCGCGGCCCAACCAAAAATTGGAATATGGCCCTCCTGAGGGGTGCAGGAGCCAGGAGCAGCTGTTCAATACAGCATGGCCTCCTGGGAACGAGAGCTAAAAATCACAACAAGGTGGTTAATGATTCTCAGAGCAATAGTGAAACTCTCCAGCTGTGACATTAACCAAAACATGAACATTAGTGCTGTCCAAGGAAGGAAGAGCCCCTGGAGATGCACACTGGGGATTTGCCGCTACTGGGTGGCCAGGCATGCTCTGGGAGCTGACAATTTGAGCTGCAGATCCTATCCCTTTGGAAAGCCAGCATTTTGCTCAGTCAGATGACACAATGGAGAGGGGATTCACGAGGTTTGGGGAGGTTAATTTTTCCTACACAAAAAGCTTTTCCAATAGAACACATCTTTGATATCAGAAGCAGTCCCAACATTATCTTATCTCAGATCTCTTCTTGATTTTCTTTGGTTGGTAACCCATTACAAGCACAACAAAATATTTTCTTGAACTTGGCAGTTTTGGGGTTTAATAGCTCACTGCCCAAAGCAAACACCACCTCCACTACATTCCAGTTGGGCTTTACCACTATCATAATTGAATCATTCCAGAGCAGAGTCTAAGATACTGCCATCCTGTATACCCTGACTTTTAAACAGCTTTTTTAAACAAAGTGTTATTTTCTGAGATTCACGACTCTTAACTTTAATGAACTCATTACTGGTTAATGTCCCTTTGAACAAAGGAGTTTTCTTGTTAAATGGCATTTGTGTCAGGATGAGGAGAATGATCTTGTGCCTGTAGTACAGGATTCAAAAAGCCAAGTACCAGGTCCTGCCCTTGGGTCACAATAACCTCATGGAACTCTCCAGGCTTGGGACAGAGTGGCTGGAAAGATGAAAAAGGACTTGAAGGTGCTGGTCAGGAGCAGCTGAGCATGAGCCCAGGTGTGCCCAGGTGGCCAAGAAGGCCAACAGGCCCTGGCCTGGATCAGCACTGGTGTGGCCACAGGACCCGGGCTGTGACTGTCCCCTGTGCTGGGCACTGCTGAGGCCACACCTCAAATCCAGTAGAAAAACATTGAAGTGCTGGAGAGTGTCCAGGGAAGGGAACGGAGCTGGGGAAGGGTCTGAGGCGGCTGAGGGAGCTGGGAAAGGGGCTCAGCCTGGAGAAGAGAAGGCTCAGGGGGGACCTTCTGGCTCTGCACAACTCCCTGACAGGAGGGGGCAGCCGGGGGGGGTCGGGCTCTGCTCCCAGGGAACAAGGGACAGGATGAGAGAAAATGGCCTCAAGTCACACCAGGGGAGGTTTAGGTTGGATATTGGGAAAAATTTCTTCACAGAAAGAGTGGTCAAGCACTGGAGCAGGGGCAGTGGCAGAGTCCCCATCCCTGGAAGGATTTAAAAGCCATGTGGATGGGGCGCTTGGGGACATGGGTTAGTGGTGGCCTTGTCAGTGCTGGGGTAGGGGTTGGGTTCAATGATCTTAAAGGTCTTTTTCAACCTAAACATTTCCATGATCCTGCAATCAGATTGGCTCTCTCTCCCTTCCTCTGCTATGCATTGACTGAGCACCTTCTGGGCGAGTTTGAGCTTTCTGTTTGCTCCTTTCCCCATCCATAAAAAAAGAACGTTGACTCTATCATTCAATTTGCTAAAATTTGCAGTTCCCTCTCAGATACTCTGCTGCAGAATGCACTGCAGTAGGAATTGTTCTAGGTACCACATTCCTCCAGTTAATCCTCTTGCTACAGCTTGAGAAACAGGACAGCTCTTCATATCAAACACATTCGTCATCTTGGCCTGTAAAAGGGAGACCAAGTGGTACATTAGCTTATCACTCACCCAAATCATCTTTCCCAATCAGAAGTTTATCCTTTTAATCCAGAACCATGATAAATTACACACTCCTGCTCTTGATAGCAATTATTTCAGGAAAGTATATTTAAAAGTAACATTTCCCTACTGCAGGCAACTTTAAAACACACAACATCCCCAAAACTGTTTGTTTGTCTTGTCTTTCATACAATTTCTTGCCATTTTGGCTAAATATCAAAGCTGTCTGTGTGAGCAAATGTTCTTTCTCTGCCAGCTCCTGTTTTGCTTGTTCCTGAAGTGAAGCATCATAGCAAATTTGTGGCATCACATTCATTTCCTTGGCTGTGGGCTATGATGTTGCAGACAATCCTTAGTGAATTCCAGTAGCAGAAAGAGCAGGCTGGGCAGGAAGCTGTTTCTATTCATGCCCAACGGGACAGCTATCAGCTGATGTAAACTCGTGTAGGTCTGTGCAATTCCCATGGAGCAAAGCTGATAAGATCTGGAGAAGATCTGCCTAAGAGACCTGGCTGCTGTTCCTTGTTCCTTCCCGTGCTTTGGCCTTTCCCAAACTGGAGTTTGAAGACCCCAGCATATGCTTAGCTTATATGTATGCTATAATATAATGTGACCCAGCTTTATTCAGTGAGGCAGTTTGCCCCATCCTAATTTTGGAGCAAAGTCTAGGGATCAGACTTCCAGGAATCCCACCTCCATGTCAAACAAGGGTATTTATCTGAAAACAGTAAGATGCAGCTGGAAGCTGATCATGGTCTAAGCAACACTCATTTGCAACTTCTCCCTTTTACTGAAACCAGTTTCCCCCTAACAGGGGAACGTGTATTCCATGTCAGCTTAATATTCCAAGCCAAAATGGCCTCTGACAATCTGCAAACATCCCAGGACATTTTACAGTGAAGAGGGAAGAGCACCTTGGGAGAGTCCAGTGTAAATCCTCTGCATATTTGTCGTTTCGGTGCTCTTCCCCCCTTGGCTCCAGCAGGGCAGTTATAGGACCTGAAGGAAATACCAAGCTGACATCCGAGTATTTTGAGAAAGCAAGTTAAACATCGTTTGGAGCGGAAGGAAGGTATACATAGCAACTCACCCAGCGAGCTTTGAGGGGACTTTTGTGCATATTGCACACTTTTCAAATGCTTCCGAATTTTTGTTTGAACAGAGAAGCCATTTAAGTCAGCGTTCTGCTGGTTCCCCTTTGATTTTCTACCAAATATTACAGCAAAAGTATCTGGCAACAGGGAACTGTAAACAAGATCTTGAGTTCCTTCCCTTCTGGGTGGAACTTACCTGCTCTAAGGGATTAAATGGCCTCTCCACTCAATCTGCTTCCTTAAAAGTAGATCAGGAGAACCAAACAACAGATGTTTGATTTTTGAGCTCTGAGTTAATTTTCCCCACTGCAGAAGGAATTCTTAGTCTTGCACAACATTAGTTTGTTAGTTAGTTTAAAAGAAAATACCTCCACAAAGAATAGCACAGAAGAATCTTAATACATGGCACTAGCAACAGGGAAATGCCCTTTGCAAATGTGTGGCTTCTTTGAATTATTAACCAAATTAACATGGTAAAAAGGTGAGGAGAACATCTCACCAGATCTACTCAGTTAATTTCTTCCTTGATTTGCAGGTAGGAGTAACTCCCACTGTACCTGTTCATAATATTCAAGCTGCACCACAATTTGCAAAACTATCTCAGGAAGATGAATTAGTGTACTTAAATTCCTTTAAGACTCTGTGAAGGAGAAGTGTTCCTTGCATGATTTTTCCATGTGTTAGCTTCTTGGAGAGGAAAGCTCACCTCACCAGAAACAAGTGGGAAAAATTCCTTGTTACAATCCAGGAGTGCCTTATCTCCCCTCATATCAGTAGGAAATGAAGATATGCAGTTCCTGGGGTGATTTCAGGATTCTTGAGAAAGGGAAGTTTTCTGATGAAACTGTAAGAACTAAGAGGCATCACAAGACGCTTGTGAGGCTTGGGCAGAGAGAGAAGGGAAGGATGTGGTTCTGCAAGTTCCTAGACTTGGGAACTCCTCACCCAAGGGCTTCGTGGGATGCAGAACATCCACATGGGTCCAAGTGCAGATTGGGCATTCATCAGTGAGAAATCCCTCCAGGGCCTTAAATACAGGAAAACCCTGAGCTGGAAATAATCAGAGGTGGGAAAGAATGGGAGAAAGTAAATATGTGACCTGTTTTGGTTGCATCTGCTTATGGCTTCTAAGAGAGGTGACAGTGGCTAAGGTGGAGCATTGGTCTGATTCGGCACAGTCTTAAACCAAAGGCTCCTCCAGTGTAATCCCTCTTCACCAAACATTTGCCTTCAGAAAGGCAACAGGGTTTCCTCCACACAGCCAACTCAGTGTCTTCTCTGACTCTTAACTTGCTCTACTTTTCTGTAACGTTGAGGCCTCAACATTATATTTAGCCTGACTGGAATTTGGCAAGTAACTTTCCGTTTACTATTGTTTTTTTGTCTCTTCATTGGATAGTTAGGTTGTCTGGGGATTTTATTCAGCAGAATGCATTCCCATAAATACATTCAAAACAGACAGGAGCCCTCTTTGTATTAAGGCATCTATTTCGGTTATTTGAAATTAGATGTAAACATGCAAAAAACTGAGGAAGGGAGAAGATTGTGTGAGGGTTTTCAAATGAGAAGAAGACTAAAAATGCATTGAAAGCTTTTGGATGTGGAAGTACGTGGCATTGTGGACAGTTGCAGTGGAGAATATAATGCAACAATAAAATCATTAAAGTACTTCAAGTTTGGAAGTAATCTGGGTTCTTGGCTTGCATTGCATTTAATGGCTTTACATTTATGGGAGCCACTCCAGTTTTTAAAGGCAGCTTCAGCCTTCAGACTGATTGCACTTACCACCCCAGTGAAACTGCAACCCATTAATTTTTTACCGAAAGGATCTTCCTAGTTTGTCAAACACATCAAGTGAACATTTTAGAGAGTGCAGACGACAGCAGTATGAAAACCAAAACTTTACAGCCAGAGAGAATGCTGGATTAGCATGAAATAAAGGGTCTGATTCTGTTAATGAGCACTTTGGTAATTTCATTGCTATACAAAACTCTGTTAAAAATAGAGATACCAGACATTTGAGGGAAAACAGTCAGGACCTGCAGAAATCTCCTGTGCCAGCCCATCATGGTAAAGCCTGCAATGGTTCTCCTTTAGGCTGGAGAGCTGCACACCCTCCCCTGAGCCCACGTCGTGGCTGTCCCCTCTCCCAGCAGCCCAGTCCCCTACGTGTTGATACCTCCACCATTAAGCCCGAACCTTTTCCAGTGTCTCAAACCAAACTCTCGCTCTCTAAAACGTTCGCACATTTCTGTGTTAAACATCTGCTTAGGTGGCTCTGAGACAGTGTGTTTTGGTGTTGTTCGTGTGCAATCTAGTGCCGCTTCCTCAACGCATGTGTCCCTTCCCTTCACAGCCTACTCGACACCCAGCACCTCCCCCGCAAACCGATTCGTCAGTGTTGGACCACGGGATCCAAGCTTTGTAAATATCCCTCAACAGACTCAGGTGGGCCGCTTTCGACTTCTCTGTTTGCCTGCAGCCTCTTCTTCTCCTCCTCCAGTGTCCTCTAACGTGTCCCCGCGGAGCAGCTGCACTGCCGCTGTCACTTCACCCACATGGTCTCAGTAACTACAGTGAAATGTCACTTGCAGTTTGTTTGTCTGTTGTGGTTTGTTGTTTTTTTGGTTTGGTTTTTGTTTTTTGTTTTTTTTTTTTTTGGGCTTGTGTGGTAATAACGCTGCTTTTGTAACTGGAAGGACCTCTCTTGCTTTCTAAGGTGTTGGCTCCCAGCGCGCAGTTGTTTGCTCTAGGGCCGGGGTTTCAAAGGCTTTGGCTCCAACCTGCTCCCCAGGCACTGCATTAATTATGTTTAGATTAGATGGTAGGGAGAAATCCTTCCCTGCAAGGGTGGAGAGGCCCTGGCACAGGGTGCCCAGAGAAGCTGTGGCTGCCCCTGGATCCCTGCAAGTGTCCAAGGCCAGGTTGGACGGGGCTGGGAGCACCCTGGGATAGTGGAAGGTGTCCCTGCCCATGAAACAAGATGAGCTTTGAGGTCCCTCCCAACCCAAACCAGTCTGTGATATGCAAAAGGAGCTCAGAGAGACTCATCAGGTAACAGTGCCCCACCAGACACAACGGGAGACTGCTCCAGTGACTTCCATCTTAAAAAAATACTCACATTCCTGGTTGGCCATTTGCATGGTGGGCTTTGAGCGAGGAGGAGATTTTGTAATTGCAAGCACATCTGTTTCCTTACACAAAGAGAAAAAAGTCCAGTTGAGGCAGGCCTGTAAAGCTGGGTTAGCTGAATTCATGGTCCTGCTATGGTCAAATCAGAAGCTCAAGTAAACATTTGTGTTTCTTTAGGAGAAGGACGAGATTTAAATGTGCTTTTTCCAAGCTGTATCAAATTCCCAGGGTCGATTAAGAAAATAGTTGTTGGCAGTTTTGTTAGCAGCTAATTTGAGCCAGATGTTGAAAAAATTAAGTCTGGGCTTAATATCACGTTATCATGGGGGGGGGAGGTATAAAAAAGTGGGCAGAGTTAGTGCTTTAGGACAACTGTAGCTTATAGTTTAAAGTGATTGCTTGACTACGTTGCAATTCTTTTAAAGGTCAGCTGCACGAAATATTTGTGATTTTGTTTTGAGCTGGCTGCGATGACTAAAAAGTAGCAATTCAAATAACCAGCAAACTGGGTAGTGCTACCCTTAGGTCTTGTAAGTTCTTTCGAATGGTTTATAGGCTTCTGAATAATTAGTGTGCAGATTAATGGCTGTCACATGCCAGAGTAGGTGCATGAAGACAGACTCCTCGTTGTGATGGCTTCAGCACCTCCACTGTCACTGAAACACACGTCACTCATTCCCAAAGATTTTCAGTTTACAGGGCTGCAAGCAGCTGCCTGTGAGCACAACGTGGTTTTTTGCTGTCTGCCCTTTGTGTACAATTTGTTAGGGTCTTTAGTTTATAGCTCTGTGCACAGCACAGGTTAAACTATATCGAATCTCAAACCTTCGCTGCATTAAATAGGGTCACAGAAAGTACAGCAGCAATGCAGAGAGGGGTTTAACCCACCAGATTCTGGGGGGTATTTTCATGCCTTAACAGAACTCAGCCTGCACCCCACTTTTCTAGCCTTGTTCTTTATTGGGTTCATGTGTGTGACAAGTTTTCGTGCACCTTCACATTTAAGTCATATTTCTCCAGTTGTTTTGGAAGCAACTGGAATACACAGAAATACGCTGAGATCGGGAAACAGGAATGTTAAGGTGTACTGCTAAAGTCCTTAAGCATTTGGTCTTTTCCTTCATAGCTCAGGAAACCTGAAACCCTTTGGAGAATGCTACTTACCTTTTCCAGAAGACTTGAAAAACTCCTAGTTGGTAAATTGATTATGTAGTAAGACACAACAGTATTAAGTCTCCAGAAATATTTAAAAGTTACTTGCATCCTGCAGCCTAAGTTTCCCAGATAAGTTTGTTGACTGTAAACTTTTATCCTCCTTATTTATGACTTAAATCATTTTAAAGTGCTCTAGCGTTACTTTAAGTGCTCCTCTGTAATGCAGTGTAGTGAATAACAATGCTGTACAGTGAAAAACAATACTCAAGCACAGCTTTCAATTAAAGCCTAACATGCTGCAGTGGGCAAGGAGACTGACTTCCAGTCTCTGACTCCAGCTGCATCTCCCTGCTTCTATACATCATTACACCACCACAACCCACTTGATACTAAATATATAATTTATCAGCAAACTCACTACTTATTCATGAAAGAACTCTGAAGTTGACTGTGCTTTGAGTCAGAGAAGTGAGGTAAAAGTGCTAACTGCAATGATTTGGGATTTACGTAGCATTCCTCTAAACAAAGACAGGCTTTTGTGCTCTTTTTGCAGGGCATTAGTGTATAGAACGACCACTTAGGATATTTTCAAAATGAAAATGTAAAAGCACATAGGACTGTGTTATTAAAAGCAGCTGGGGTGGCTCCTTTCCATCAGGATCTTTATAATACATTCAGACTCAGGCTAAGATACAGGTCCTGAGGACCACTGACTGCCAGGGACACAGCTCCCTGAAATAAGAGGAAGCAGGGAACACTCTGAGCTTCTGGAAGTTAAGCTTAAATATAAGGGTTAAGCGACTCTTTACTGCTGGAACAATAAACTAAAAATGAAGGCTGTATCTGAACATCTGCTTTTTAAAAATTATGGTCGAGCTACAACCCATATGAAAATATTTTGGTCAGCTTTTTGGTGGCTCTGATGTTCTCTTGGTGGAACATTGGACTATAGGCACTATTTACAAATCATCATCATCATCATCATCATCATTAGTTTTCAGATGCTGCAGAAATGAGTCTGTGCACAGGAGCAGGTTCCCATACATGGGCATTCACAGAACACTGGAATAAAATCCCAGGCAAATGTACAACAGCATGGCTGGGCTGGGGCAAGGATCATTCTGTCCTGGGCTGTTTCTAAACAACCAAACCCGGTACAGGCCTTTCTTAATTGGTATTAGAAAAATTATCAGTAGACGTTTCCATTAGCACTATTTGTGTCAAATATAACCCCATAAAGGAATTTTATAAAATTTATTTCATATTTATAAAAAAGCCATCTTCCTGTGTCAACAAAGGTTGTAACAGGACAACCACTCCATGACAGAGGAGATGGGGAATTAAACTGCTCTAAGTTAGTAGTTCTGATTCAGTAACAAAAGCCCCCAAAGGGCTGTTGGTTTTGCCTGGTTTTAGCAGTTTCCAAACTTTTCAGCTGGTTTGTTTCTCCATCCGCTGCTTACACCATCCATCACTCTGCCACTCCACTCACTGCACAATTGTCCTGTCTGGGGGGGTTATTTGAATCTAAATTTCTGTTTGTGCTATTAGAAGCAACACTTGACTTGGCATCCCCTGTATATGTTGACAAAAAGGCACAGGTGTTGTAACCTTTGCTTGATAAATCATTTACTTTTGCTACTTGACTCGCAAGCAATATGGGGGCATCAGCTTTTAAACTGCCTTTTCCATATGCAAATCAGACATACAGGATGCCTGGGGTACAGGGACTCTGGTTTCAAAAGCAAGTTGGTCTGGATACCTCATGACTAAGTAATAGATACGTCTCTCATATTGCCAAGGACTTGTGATACGGAGAGTGGTAGAGGGATGGGAAAGTCCCATCACATTAATTAGGGACGAGCCTCTCAGTAGCAACAAGGTGAATAAAGGGGTCTGAATTTTGGGGTGTTTTTATCCTAAAATTAGTAGTGAAACACAGGCTATGGGCTGGGAGTGCATGCGGCTGGGAGTGCTAAAGCAGCAAGCTGTGACCAGGGTTTGCCACTCACCACTCCAAACGCAGTTTGCTGCTCTCTAATGCCCTGGCTTTGCTCTAGAGTGCAAAATTCCTTTAGGGATCAGCGTGCTGCACTCAGCGTGCTCCACTTCACACTAAACATTGTTTACTAGGCTGAGTCCTGTTTGCCACCTACTTAGCCTGCATCTTCCTGGAAATTGTACTTGGGGTGCTAAAAACAGCTCCTGAGAAACACATGCCTGCTCCATCTAATCGCTCCTACCTGCCAGTGGCCCATGTGCCCTGCAAAGGGAGGTTATGAGGATGCAGGGAACAGAAACTGCCTCCCACTGCAGGCACTCAGGCAGAGGATCAACCACTTTATCCCTGTGAGAAAGTGAATCCTGTAGCCCTGACCAGCTGTTTCAGGAAAAATCCCTCTCTAATATAAACACACTTTGCATCAGATCCATCCCAGGTAGTTTCTAAAACTTAGTTAAGCACAAACCCAAATATTTATTCCCTTGCTTTTCTGTAAGAAAAGATAAAACTTATTTCTAGAAGAACAGAAGTAGAAGCTCTTCCTGGTTCTGCCTTTGCACAGTCCCAAAGCACAGTCAGATCCTGGATAATAAGCAAAGATCTTGTGTTCTCACACTTTACCTGGCGGGGCCCTAGAGCCACCCAGCTACAAGAGAGCTCTAGATAGAGCTCATCCTTTATAACACAAAACAACTGAAACAAAAGGCCTGTAACCTGCCTAGAACACTGAAATAAAGTTTAAGAAAAACCCCAAAAGTCAAACAAGCTTACCTAGGCAGCAAAATAACAGGTATGAAAACCAGCAAGCTCAGCAGAACAGCCTTATAAAGACCAGGTACAAAAATGTACCCTGTGAAATACATCTTTAAAAGAGCAATAGTAACTTAGGGGGGAAATCACTGAGGTTTAGCGAAATGTTTAGAGTACAAGGAAATTGCTAACTCCTTTAGATCTGCTCCCGCTCTCCGCCTTTCCCAAATTACAGTGGCATCTTTGTAGCTTTCTCCTTTTGGGCTTTTATTTAACTCTTAAAAAAAACCCACGGTATGCCTCAGGTGCATACACAAACCTAATTGTACAATTACTTTCTTTCCCAGAGACAAGGCAAAGCCTGTTTTGCTTCCCCACAAGCCTTTTAGAGAGCAAACTGCAACCTGCAATTTTTCACTGGCAGCCCTTTAAAACAAAGGGCACGAGGAAAAAAAAAAATGAGCTGGATGCTGTGTCCTGTAGGATAGCAGATGTGAGCTCTGTCAGACCAGGGGGGGAGGCAAATTCCAGAGTAGAGGGTCCTTCTGTGAGAACAGCCAGGCGCTGCTGCCCAGACACTGGAATGCGAGGAGCGTGGTGCAGGTGATGCCCCTCTCCAGGCTGGAGGCGGGGAGGCAGGGAAGCAGCCCCGTAGGTGGCAGGCCCCAAAAGTGTATGGGATCCATAGATCAAAGTCAGCACCTTGACTGGGAAGCTGATGCAGCTCCTCCAGCGCTTCGCTCCCGCAGCTGAAACCGCGGAGCTGCTCTGTGCCCAGGTTCCATTGCCACCCTATGGAAGAAAGAAACCAGTGCACACATTTTCCTCTGGACAAATCAAACGTGTGCCTGGCTTCACGGGGATTTTCCATCCCTGCCGCTCACTGCCACCGTGCTGTGCCCTCTGCCCCCTCCCAAGGGGACGCTGAGCCCCGCGCAGCTCGTGGCCGTGTGCTTTATTAATGAGCACCACGGGCTGCCTGGCCTTTCTGCCCCCACACCCTGCTGCCTTCCTCCCGTTTCCCAGAGCCCAGGAATGGCACTGGTCAGACAGGCGGGACCTGCTGGCCCTGGGGAGGCAGGGGTAGGGCAGGGTTTTGTGGCACTGTGCTGACAGCTGAGCCACCGCCTCGCTCCGCACACGGGGCAGGGCAGGGACACCTCTGAGCGGTGTGGGGGGGACATGGTAGAGAACATGAGAGGCTGCAGGAACGACACCAGGCCTTTTATTTTGGGGGTTCTGAGCAGAACTATTTATAAGCCAGGTCAGAGCTACTTGTTGCTCAGAGGAGTGTCTCCCCTCAGGATCAGAATACGCATCCTCGAGGCTGGACGCACTGCTTGTGTCTGAGTGTGAATTCTGAGTGTGAATGGAGATGAAGAGCACCAATTTGGAAGCATTTGTTTGAATCTGCCCCCTAAGAATTCCATATTCCATACAGTAACTTCCCTAAACTGTAAGGGGAATTCCCTAAGAATTGGACATGTGTCCAATTTCAGCTGCAAACCACTTTTAAGCAGAGACTTGACCATTCCTTTTCTTTCTCTTGGCCTGTCCAGCAAATGTAGTGGGAGGTTCAGAACACCATTTCCATGAAGGAATTAAAGCCCTAGTGTATAAAGAAGAGAAATTCGCATAGATCAGATATAAAAATAACAGGTTTTGGGTGTGGGACTGCTACTTTCTAGGGCTGCTGAAGTTAGAGGGATCACTCTGCTCCCAAATCCTGCAGGGATCTGTGGATTTTCCCGTATTGACAAAAGGAAGCAAGGGCTGCTCTACTCCAACACCTGGAGGCCTGAGCCCTCTTATGATCACTCAAAGTTTTGATGTCTGTCCAAAAAAGTGTTTTGCTGTTGGACCAGTGGCAGCAGGCTACAGACACATGACCTGAATGTTGGTGCTGTGTTTCCTCTTCTACCCAGGACGTAGCAATACCATTCTGAACTTGAGGGTGGCCTGGAGATGGCTCTGAAAGGAGTCTACAGGGAGTGTGGATAGGAAACGCAGTGCCAGACTATCAAGGTTCACAAAGGTCACCAGAAATGAGGGTCACTCCCCTTTCCTTCCCTCCTGTTCAGCTCAGGGCACAGAGCCCATTTAACCTGCACAGAGCAGGACTATGGAATTCTACTCTCAGGTCAGTTCTTAAAAAGAGCTGAGAACAGCACACCTCAAAAAGAAAGCACATATTGAACTATAAAGGTAAAGATTCACAGAAAACTTCCCAGTACCATCATCTGGCTGCATCTTCAAAGTGGGCTGGAGCCAAATCAGTCCCGAAATGCCTGGGTTAGTCCTCAGCAGAGGAGATCCTTATTCCTGGGCTTTTTCTTCCTTCTCCTCCTCCTCCTCGTAGGCTCTGGTGAACAGTTCAGACTCTTTTTTGGAAACCAGCACTCAGCATCCTATTTCCAGTAGATTTAGCATAGAATTATTTACAATGGACATAGATGAATTTCCCAAACTAAGCAATTAAACTTACTGAGTTTTCCCCCTCCTCACAATAACCAGGAAGCCTGTGTGTCAGGCTGCCTTTCTGTGGGTTTTATGGCCATTACTTACTCCACAGTGGGGGAGAAGAAAGGGAAGAAGTAAGTGTGGGCCTGGTGGGAAGAGCTGGCAAATGCAGAAATATGATGAATGAGCTGGAGAGATTTAATTTCTTACTAAATTCTCTACAAGCTGTGTAACCTTTCTTTAGCTAAACAATTACTCTAAAAGGCAATGATTTTCTGTGTTTTCATTGAAAAGTCTTCATAATAACAATGGCCTATGTTCTCCTTCTTGAAGAACTTCTGCCAAAAACAGTTTTCTTTTTTCCATTCAGCAGGAAACTTTCTTTTATTTTTATTTTTTCAATCTCATATTCCCTGCTAATATGGATTTACAAGGCCTACGACTTACTGCATGGGGCTGGGGAGAAGTTTCCCCTCAGGCCAAATCATTTTGGTCCATCTCCTTTGTAGGGATTCTTGCAGCTTCCTCCCAAGAGGACTGCAACCACTGTCAGAGACATAATACCAGACCCAAGTGGCCATTTAAGCTGACAAAATGTGACATTCCCTGTGTTCACAGGTCAGGGGGCTTGAGAGAGGACTCCCAGATTTGTTTTTCAGCAGACAGGCAGCGGTTCTTGCTGTGTTGCGGTGGGTGCAGTTGAGGGGAGCATGACTTTGGCGTGGTGGGGGAGAAAGTCATCAGGTGTTTAAATTCATGGCTGCCAACGTGAGAAAATGAAAGCGGAGCTGATCCTCCCTGAGCCACAGGGTCCCGCTTAGGGGCTGATCCCTGCTGAGCCACGGGGTCCTGCAGCCAACTGGAGTCTTGGAAGGGCTTTGAGGGTGCAGCATGGGCAGAGCACTGCTCACATCCCTACGTTCACACACAGAGATCAAGCCAGTCTAGGGCAAGGTTATAGTTATGAGCCTCTTGCTGCTGTTGGCTGGCTTGGCCGATTTCCTGGCCACCGCTGCCTGCCCCGCCTCCATGGCAGATAATGCTGTATTGGATTAGTCTGCTCGCTGCTGCATCAGGTCCACGATCAATTTATTGACTCTGTCAGAGTGGCTAGTACAGTAATTGTTACAAGAGCAGAATAGAAAGCAAGAATGTGTCCACATAAAATATAAAAATGACATTTTGTTCGTTCTTTCCTCTTTGGCCCTATAGATCTTTGTGTGTTTACACAGTGGAGAGCACTTTACTTAAGTTAATCAGCTCCTTCTACATTATTAATTGCGACAGTTAGGGCTCTACGTGGCGGCAAACGTATTATTGAGAGCATTGATCTCACGCTGACGGTGTGGACCTGGGTAGGTTTTGTATTCCTTCCCTCCTTTTGCAACTGCCTGAGGGCACTATCAAATCCCATTTCTCTGACTGACAATACACCGTCGATACCATCGATCCCAGAGAGGGGCAGGAGGCTGCACACCAGAAAGAAAGGAGTGCAGCGAGAGCCAGGCTTGGGAAGGGGCTGTTGGAAGTTGGTAATCACAATAATTACATGCCCGGCCTGATTTCTCTGTTTTGTAAAGAGTAATAATTTAGGAGCCGAAGTTTCCCAAGTGCTGAAGATTTGCAGAGGTGGCACGATGAGACCTTTTAAAATGAGTGCAGAATGTATACCCTTAAAAAAAAAAAAAAGGCCATACTGACTTTTTACAAGGGTTTTGGAAGTGCCTTTGAAAGACATTTCATGAAAGTTCAGCCTTCGCAGCTGATACCTATATGAGCTCCATAAATTCCCCCCAGCCTGACAAACTCCAGTAGGTGTCACATGTGACCTGGATGGAAAAGGTCAGCAGCTGAATTTATGGCTTTTGCATTTACTGGAACATTAAGATTTTTTGCCAACTGCCATATATACTTTTTTAACAATTCCTCAATCAGAGGATTAGGACCACAATCTACAATGAAGGTCAAAAATGAAAGGCCACTATCCCTACATCCTTCCCAATGGATAGGCGTTAAGCTACCTCTGTTCTAAGAATCACCTTTGCTTAATGGCGCTAACAGAGAGGTCAAGGAATGAATAAGTGTCCAGAGGTGAACACTTTGCAAAATAGACTGTCCTGCTCTGAAATTAATACTGAATTCCACAAGAAGGGACCAAAAGAAGCCTTTTCCTAACAGAGAAGGACTCCCCAGTTTGGAGCAGATTCCGTGTTCCGAAGACACTGAGCATCACCTCCCTAGTGCTGGTCTGTCCTAGAGAAATGGAAATTACATAGAGGGGAAAGACTGGGGTTTCAAAAGAAATACAGCAAAATTACCTCAGTTTCGGTAAAACCTATTTATATTTTATATTTGACAAAGGTTTCTGTTCCTAGTAAGGATGGCTAACAGCATGGGAAGTTGCAGCTTTCAAATTTTACCTGGTTTTAGTTTAGAACAGCAAAACACGTCTCGTTTTACGCTTTTGCTTTGACAGCATTTTCTGCTTGAACAGAGGTAGAACTGGAAAAGTTTAATTTAAAACCAGGATTTCAAGAAAAAAGATCTATTAAAAATCAAGAGGCTAAACTTAAAAATATCTTCTAAGTTTCCTTTTACTTGCTTTAGTTATTAATATTCAATTTTGAAAACAGTACTGGCACTATAATCATAATCTTCTCAGGCATATTCACTTGTGTGACCCAACTGTTACATCATCTCTACAAACACTGGTTATTACACATGAAGAGATGCAGCTGAATACACTGCAGAAGGCAATGAAATGTAATTTTAATAACGAGATATGAGTAACCAAAGTCACAGCCGACACAGTGCAGCCACCTCAGAGGCTGAACACAATAATTTAGGAAGGAATTGTTCCCTGGGAGTGTGGGGAGGCCCTGGCACAGGGTGCCCAGAGAAGCTGTGGCTGCCCCTGGATCCCTGCAAGTGTCCAAGGCCAGGTTGGACGGGGCTTGGAGCAGCCTGGGATAATGGAAGGTGTCCCTGCCCTGCAGGACATGAAAAAAGATAAGCTTTAAGGTTTCTTCCACCCAGAACCATTCTAGGATTCTATGCATTTCTGCATTGCTTGGAGCAGCTTTATGCAACTTTAGGTATCCTTTTGTGCTTTCGCTATAACTACATCTTTTTAAATATGACAGCAGAAAAAGCACCTATTTTTAAAGAAAAAAAAAAGGATAAACAAGAGATATTACATTTTCATGTGGGGTTGCGTTTTTTCATCTTTGCATGTGCTAAACAATGAGATTTGAGATTTTGGAAGAACACTTTGACACATTGTATTCCTTGTTTGGCTATTCTCTGGTTTGTTGGGGTTTTTTTAAGGACTTTCTTGTAGTCCTTTGGGTTAAAGATCATGTCTGAGAATCTGTGGTATGGGACCCGGCTGTACATTCGCTGAAGTTGATGAGAGGAGAAGATGGAAGATTTGTTATTGGCAGGAGTTTGTTTTAGAAATACAGCAACATTTTTGTTTCATTATGCCTGTCTTTTGCTTATGAGTATGCACAGTATGGTAAATCTAGTCTTTTTCAGATAAGATAAAGGTTAAAATTCATTTTCTTCATGGAGAGGGTTTGCAGTGCAGTCTTCTGCATCTGTGGAGTTTTTATTTTGTGGCTATAGGTATTAACTCTCAGTGACTCTAAAGCCATCTTCCTTGATATAGAGCTGGGCTTGGGTTTGGGGTTTTCCCAAATTAATGGTCTTGTAGGCTAAATCTGAAAGTTTAGGCCAGGTTAGACGGGGCTTGGATCAACTTGGTCCAGTGGAAGGTGTCCCTGCCCATGGCAGGGGGTTTGGAAGATCATCTGATCTTTAAGGTCCTCTCCAACCCAAACCATTCTGTGATTCCATGATTTCCCAGCAAGGGAGGCTCCACAAGCTCTTTGCAAACTCTCTTTCTACAAGCATCCAGGGCAGAATTTGTCCCACTAGTGGTAACTGCTTTATCAGTGCTGTTGATGTTGAGTGAGACCGAACAGAGCTCAGATTCTTCTCCTGGAAGCTCTTTGGGAACACGAGGAGTAAAAGTAGTAATATTTAGGCAAAAAAGGGGGGGAAAGAAAGCTGGAGGAGAGCTGTAGTTATCCATACAATGGAGCAGCTTACTTAGGGAGTACAAAGAGCCACTTCTACACAGGCTATTTTCAGGGAAAAGCCTCACATGCAGCGACTCACAAAAGCAAAGAGGCACCTTTTGATTTTAAGTTCAAGGTTTACATTAGTACTTTTGTCTGTTTTCTCTGTTAGTATTAATTAAATTGAGATAGTTTAATTAGTATTACTAAATTTGATCATTAGTAGTAATTCATTCTGCCTGCCATACTGCACAAATATGATGAAGCAGAAATAACTAAATTGTTTAATTTCATCTCATTTAATGACTTTACACTCCACCAGGACTTTCATTGGCATCTCACAGTATGTGTGAAAATTGCTCCAAGCTAGGCCAAGACCCAACTCCCTTTAGCCAACCATGTCTAATACGTCCCTCCTCATCCAAAGGCGGATCATGTGCTGCAAAGCCTCTTCCCATTTCTCCAGCGGAGAGCTGGCAACCTCTGGAGCCTGGGGTGGTCTTTCCCTGCCCCACCACACTGCTCCTGTAGCACCCTGACCCCAGTGGCCCCAGTGGATCTTTACAGGACTCATCCCTGGATGGGGTTCCCCACGGTGTGACAGAAGTCCCTTCATGGATCCCCACAGCTGGGTCCCTGAGCACAAGCATGATGCACGACCTTCCATTTTTCTTAGAGCAGTTTAGCAAGGTACAAAGCATCTGGAAAAATGCAGATGTCAAAAGTTCCCACGTTCGGGAGAGTTTTTTTTGTTCAGCTCAGTGCCCTCTTGGCTTTGTTTTTTTGGAGGAGTTTTAGGAAGGGGGGGTTTCCTGATGAATCAAGTCATTATTCCTCCAGCTCACTGTCTCCTGTAATTTTAAGGTCAAAAGTGCCAGAGTTGCCTCTGTGCTCTTATTTCTGTCCGTGTTAATTTGGAGACCGGTTTTGATCTCCTTGCCCAGTAACACCTAGGACTTGCCAAAACCCCAATTCCTCTTCCTTTTTTGCGGTCTCCAAACCCAACCTTGCTCTGCCCACCTCTTGAAACCTGCTGTTGTCTTGGTGCCCTCATCCTGGGGTCCCCAGCCGTCCCTCTGCCTGAAGTGTGCCCTGCCAGCCCCACTGTTCCTGCTGCCCACATTCCAGTTCCTCCCCTGCGCCTCGCGGTCCCCACCGACCCGTCCCCCCTGGTTTTTGCCCTGCTTTGATCAGGCTGGGCACACTTTGCTCTCCCCATGGGGCTGCTCATTTGTTCACTTCCCCCACAGACAGAGAGCACAGGCAGGGATTTGACTTCTGGGGGGATTTTGAAGGGAGTGCTCACTCTCCTGTCCAGCCCAAGTTATTTTCTCCCCTCACTTTCCTCTGTATGCTCTGAAGTGCTCTCAGGGCAGTCAAAAAAAGCAGCTGAACTACCTTTGGTAGTGGTAGATCAACTACCATTTGATCCATGATGGCTCTTCTCCCATTACACCACGGGGAGCCCCTGGACAGGGATGTGGTGGCGGATGAGTCCCCCCATAGCTCCATCGGGGCCAGGATGATGCAGGAGCTGGGTGACCAGGGCAGAGAAAGGCCACCTCAACCTCCGAAGGCTGTAGTGACCTTTCCCTACGCCCCGCTCTCCAGCGGCGAAACGACGGGGGAAAAAAAAAGGCCGAAAACTACCTTTTGTACCCCAAACCGCAGAGCGGAGAGGCAGAGCCATCCCTCCCACTGGCACCCCTGGGCCCCCTCACGTAGCTCCTGTGGCTCCGCTGGCACGGGACGGGGCGGGAGAGTGCCGGGGCAGACCCTGGGTGTGTGTGTACGTGTGTGTCTGTGCGTGTGTGCTCGGGCCGCCTCGCTGCGAGCCGAGCCTGGGAGGCCCAGGCTGGGGGTTGATTTTCTTTGGATGACTTTCCCCGATTGTCTAAAGCAATGAAAAGTAA
>VZTE01003534.1:245214-290745 GCA_013397775.1 Eulacestoma nigropectus
TTAGACAACTTTAGGACTGTTGTAATTTCTCATATGGTGCTGGAAATGGTTGGGCTTCATAACTTTTGAAGTGTTTCATTGGTAGTGTAAGCGTTAGGTGACACTGAGTAGAACTAGCCTCTGCTGCTGCTTACCAACTCGCTGTTGTAACACACTTTCCATATGGAGCCTAACTGTTTTACAGTATCCTCATCGGATTTTCCCATACAGGTGTGAGACTTCTTGAGAAATCATGAAACACACTTAAACTATAACTTTTGTAGTAGCTGAATTCTGCAATATATAACTTACCGGACAGACATAGAGCATGGTTTTTTTTCTGTAACATATCGGGGAAAAAAAAAAAAAAAATGCAGGTTTTTTTTTTTGTTGTTGTTGTTGTTGGGGTTTTTTTTTCTTTTTTTTTTTTTTTTTACAGTCGGCACTTAGAGACGTAACATGAACCATAAGAGCATTGTCAACAATTTTTTTCCACTCGATTGCAGAGCGATTTAAAACATCAAACTACTACTATTCACTAAAAAAAAAAAAAAGAAAAAAAAGAAAAAAGTTTGAAATGCTGCACTTACATTTAAAAAAAAAAAACATTTTTCAACAATTTTCAACAATTACACAAAAATTCACACAGAAATGGGGAAGTTGGTCTGTTTTGACAGAAACTGACAGGAATCAATCAAAACAATCGAATTTTGAATTGAGTAAAGTGCAATTTCATTGGATAGCTAAATATCTTTGTAAGATAGAGATTGTTGAAAATTCTATTTTTGTTTTCCAAGTCCTTCCACCCCAGGACTCTAAATTATTGGGGTAAAAAACAGCCTTGCAAGAAAAAGGGGAGCTATTTTTGCTTTTTATGTTTTTTATTGTTGAACTTGTATCCCTTTAAAACTGAAGGAAAATTAAAAAAAAAAAAACAAATCTAATGGTGCTTTTACCACAATATGTTAACTACATTAAATGCTAATTAATCATTTTCTGTTATCAAAGCACATAACTAAAATGAAATCATAATATCTGTTAATTTTATAAGCTAAAAGTCACTATAATGGATTATGCCAATTCTGACAAATTTTACGTGTTTCCGGCAATATAGGGTTTATCAGTTCTCAAACACCTTGGGAATAAGAGAGAACAGTCCAGAAAGTAAAACACCTTCGTGTCCCTGAACTGGTACATTTTCTGGACTGTGAAGAAATCATTACAGAAACGAACGATGCTGATCTTACGACTTATGCCAGTTCAAAGCAAGGGCACTTGCTGAAGAAGAAAAAAAAAAAAAAAAAAACAGACAAATAAGTAGAAAAAAAAAAAAAAAAAAAAAAAAAAAAAAAAGAAGTTTGGACCCCAAACGTCCTGTATCTTATGTACAAAAAAAAGGAAAAAAAAAGAAAAAAAAAAAGAGTGCAAGTGATTTTTTCTATCAGACAGCGGAGCACCCCTTTGCTTCACATGCAACTTTAAGAAGGTTTCCTATACTATACATATATATACGTTCTGGTTGGCGAGTCCAGCTAATCAGAGAAAGTCTCTGCATGTTCTAGTGTTAGTAACTAATTTTTATATAGTTAATGTAGGGTAAAGTAGAGTGCATTAAGACACAATATTGTAATCCCTATTCCAGGCACTTGCCTTTAAACTATGTTTGTTCGACCCTTCAGAAGGGTTTCTACTACTGTCCTATACAATCAAGTAACTGAAATTCTTGGGAAGACACTTTGCTCCTCATCTTTTCCCTGAAACGATGTTTTGTTTTGTTTTCTTAATTTGCACGAAACAAAAAAAAAAAAAAAATTCCATATCAATGTGCCTTGCCCTGGATAGCGATTATTTGTGGAATTGTTGCACATGTTCCTATATTGAAAGGGGTTTTTCCCTAGTCAAGCATTTGGAGACACTTTTTGTAAATGTGACTTTTATGTCAGCCATTGTCAGTTCCAACATCTAGAATTAAATAGGATGTTAGTTGTTCCGCAGATAGGAGTAGTGTTTATTGTCCTGTATGGTCAGTGGCAGTGCTATTCTGAGATCTGTAGATGCTAGATTATCAGTATTTTTGGATGTTGCTGCATTTTACCTTTTATTTGGAGTCTTCCTTTTTTTGTTTTGTTTTCTCCCAGATATATGAAAATATGCAATACCTGCTTATATCATGTAGAAAAGCTTAGCAATTATTAATTTTTCTTTTAATTTTTTTTTATTTGACCAAAGTTGGTGCTGCACTTGACGCAGTGTGTTTTAGGTGTTTGTCTTTGTACTTTTGTGATTTTTGAATGCACATGCAGGAAGGGCTCTTCTTAGAGAAGCAGTCAAACTGTGAAGCACTAAGCTGAACCCTGCTTCAAGCAATTTTTGTTTTACAACTGTTCCTTTCACAAGCAAGCCTTAAAAAAAAAAAAACTTCCTTTTTCTTCAGATCCCACACCCATTTTTATTAGCAGACTGCAATCAATCCACATTCAATAAAAGTATATAATGCCCATTTTTATATGCACGTTTTTAAACTTCCAAGTTCTGAAAATTGTTTACTGGTTATTCTCTATTTAAGGAAAAAATAAAATGTTTTGGATTTTCATATGTGTCTGATAAGTGGTTGAGTAGTCATTTTGCTCTATTGTATTGTGTGATTGTTAGTATATGGTATCACATCCTCTAGCCAGCATCCTTTGCCTTCCCTATAGCACTTAGCTGGGCATTACTTTATTAAGACATATGTGCACTAAAAAAAAAAAAATAGCAGCTTTCAGTGCTTCACAGTGAAGGGAAAAAAGCCTAGACAAACATTTTGTCAGAACCTTGCTATGAGACAAGGTATTACCAGTAAATTGGTTGTATATACAATAAAATTGCACCCTTTTTTAAACAAAACAAACTAAGCAATAGTTTGGGCAGTTAGTTGTTTTTAGTGAGCATGTTGTAGTCATGGCTGCAAAGAGAGAGAATTAAACTGCCCACTCAGAAGATATGTAATTTGTATGTTGTATAGTTTTATTGATTACACTGATTTATTCTACCCTATTTTATAATGCAGGACTTTTGTAATGTTGTTTAAATGAGGAAAAATTTCTGTCAAATTAGCTTAGTGGAATTTCTGATTGTTCGTTATAAAGGCAGCGTTCATAGAATTGCTTTTTTTTTTTTTTTTTTTCCTTTGGGAACTGGATTTAAGTTAAAAACTTTCCCGTTTCCTTTTTTTGTATGTATTTAAATACAGTTATTTTTCTTCTCTCAATGGTATAGCATATTCCTATGCTTGAGAAGTATAGGCTACTGAAGAACCATTGTAAATGGACATTACAGGTATGCTGTATTTTTGAAGGTATTTTTGTCATATTAAGTTTGATGACGCTAAAGTTAGGGAACTCTGAGCAGAATTGCGAGAAAAAAAAATGTTTTAAAGGCTTTAAAACATTAGGTAGGAGGTCAAGGGTGTTAACCAACAGGGGTTGTAAAGTATTACACACTAAATTCAGTTTGCGTTCACCTCCCTCTCACGCAGGAAACGCGGCAGTTCCGTTCTGTGCAGGTGTAGAGAACAAACAGTGTTTTAGTCCTCCTTTAGAGGAGCGGGGAGGCGAACAGGGATGGGCAGGAGGGATGGAGCATCCATCCATCCATCCATCCATCCACCCACCCAGCCAGCCATCCATCCATCCATCCATCCATCCCTGGATGGTCCCGGTGTGCGGGTGGCAGCCGAGCCCCGGCTCTGCGCCGGGTGCTCCTTTGGAGTCACCCAACAACTTTTTTTCCTCCCCGTCTCCTTCTCTCCAGAACCGTCAGACGCACAAATTCTCTGACCTGTACCCACCCCCGCCCATCCAAATTTAAAGCCCTAGGGATGGCTTAGCGCGAATTGACTTTTTCCCAAGTTAATTCCTTTCTTTTTCCCCCTCTTTTTTCGTTTGTTTTTTTTTTTATTATTTTTTTTTTTGAGCGAGGGCACTTGCTTTTCTCATGCCGCACACCCCAGCAATGCCATTATTATTTATTCTTCTTCCTTTATAATAAAAAAAACTTTCGGGCTTCGAGTTTAGGCAGCCATGGTACACTTTGTCTCTGTTGCTTGTTCCCCCTCCCCTTAAGGTCGAAGGGGAAAAGAAACACCAAGTTTTCTCAACTCCACAGTATTCAGTCAGCCCACAGGAATATGCAAAATCCCTCTAACATTTTTTTTTTCTTTCTCTAGTTCTCTTTGTTCCGTATATTTGCAGCTTTGTAGTAACAGTGTTATAAAATATTTACTGTACAAAAATACAAAAAAACCCAGATACATAGCCTAAAACAGTTTTTTTTTCCTTGTGGTGAATTATTTTTTTTTTTTTAAGAATGTCAGTTAATATTGTACTTTGCATTGTGTCTCTGGAAATATCTTTTTTTTTCTTTTTTTTTTATTGGTAGAAGGCCTCCATCGAACAAAATTAAAACCATAACCGGCATGACAATGTAAGGAGAGCTTCAATGGCACCTAAACAATAAATAAATAACAAAATCAACCTCATGAGGTCTGTCGGAGGCAGGTCTTGTGAAGTTAACACTGCCTGCTAGGCAGGATTTTCATTAAATCAAGCTTACAATGCCAATTTTGTCTTGAAGTCAATGCATGTATTACTGTTTGACAGTAAACCCAGCTATGCCATCATCAAGTCCAAGGCTGCGCAATAGTCTAATTAGTATCGAGTACATTTTCCTTTTATTTTTTCCAATAAAAAAGCAGTGGGATGAAAATTGCTTTGATATATAGCAGGTAACATTGAAGCTATTCCATAGCACTTAACTGTAGTGAATACTGTGTCACCAATTCTGAAATCAATTTAATGTTTAATGCAAATCCATTACATGGTGCTATTACAGGCTGGCAAAATGATTTACAAAAATGTGACAACTTGGGCTCAATTCACTCTGCTTTCCAACAATGTAAATGCATAGCAGTGTTTATCTGCATGAAAACTATGCACTAATCTATCTGAAAAAAAAAAAAAAGAAAAGAATATATCAACTTTGGTATCTACTTTCCGTTTACTTCGATCCTTGCCTTTTCGGTCATTGTTATAATGCCAGCTTTAGGACAGAAAGAATTATAAAAAACCAGCATAATACCTGATATATTAAAATGTAGTGCCTGTGAAATCTGTATTATATTGCTCTTCTGAAGTAAGATTTTTCTACACCGGTAGCCTTCGCTGTCTGTCAGAACCTTCTGATATAGGTGATGTAAAATAACCGTACAATATTAATGCATGCTATTCCATAATGCTTAGTAGCTGTATGAATATTACTCAAAGTTATGTTAGTCTTTTTTTCTGACTTGGTTCTTGTCAGATAGGTTTAAAGATATTTCACTGAGAACGCAAATTCTGTCTTTATTGATTTGGGGTGTTTTCAGTATTTTGGAGGTATACATTTACTTAAATTCAGTATTACTTGTGTTTTGGGTTTTTTTTCTTTTTTTTCTTTTTTTTTCCTTTTTTTTTTTTCCTCCNTTTTTTTTTTTTTTTTTTTTTTTTTTTTTTTTTTTTTTTTCCTAGAGGGCAGGACATGGTGTTTGAGACCAGAAATCCGTGCCTGGTAAGATTTTCGTCTCGAAAAGCTACCCTAAGAATTCAGAGAGCTTGCTCTGAAGAACAGTTCAAATTGAAGGGACAGTCCTTTAAACCCACAAACGAGACCGAGCTCATGTTGCGAGAGATTTCTTAATGGGCAGCGGTGAACCAGGTACCCATGCTTGACCCTTCTTCACACCAGACTTCCTCATATAGAAAGAAAAAAACCCTTTAAAAAAAAAAAAAAGAAAAAAAGAAAAAAAAAAACCTCATGTGGTTGTTTAGTTTCATGCACAGTTGCAATATTTTTCTTCAAACAAACTCTGTACAAACTTTGGGCCCGATTCATAAAAGCTCCTTTGCTATTAACACGGGAGGCTGGTGGGCTTTTCTCCTCCAAATTGAGGGTGGGCTTCGCCCCGGCGAGCCCCGCTGGCCCTGCTCTCCCTCCCCTTCCCCTCTCCGCCTCCCCCAGCCCCGCGGAGACCAGGAATCGTTGGGAAGGGGCCGCGGAGGAGGCGAGGCAGCGCAGGACCATGCTCCGAACCCCAGAGGTGCAGGTTGGCAGGAGGAAAAGGGGGAGGACGGCTCCGGCCGGTGCCGGGGGCTCGGGACACGGCGACTCGATCACAAAAGAGATCTTGTCCGCACCAGAACAAAACGCGCTCGATCGCTACCTCTGAGCTCTAGAGAAACCCTCCGTCGGGGCGAGCGCTCACCCGCAATGTGAACTTTTGTACTTTGGACGCTTTTTTTTAGGGAAGACTATTTTCCACTTAGTTAATCTTCTATGCTCGAGCATGAACAAAAACAATTGTGTTGGGTGAAATCCTCCCCCCGCTTTTATCTGCATCCACAAATTAATATGAGGGGCAAAACAAAAAGAAGATGAGTTTCTAGACGGAGCATGGTAGGGCGAGGGCGCCCGGCTCGGCATCCGCCACCGACGCCGCTCGTCCTTGTTGCCGGCGCCCCGCGCCCGGCTGCAACCGCTGCCTTGGGGACAGGGCCACGAAATTCTTGGGAAATACAATCAAGGAGAAATCTCCATTTTGGCTGGCTGTGCGGGTTCTCCCGAACTCTGCCCCAGCCCAGCCCAGTCCCTCAGCGGCGGGTTGAGATTTGAGGCGCTAAAATTTCCACCGGCCGTGTGAAAGATCTGCTGCAAATTCACTTGACACCCGTGTTAATACCATGTCGTGTTCATTTTTTTTATGAGTCAGGCCCCTCGTGCCTCTAGTATACTTGTATTGACTCTCATAGTTACCATTTTAGTTTTACTGTGTTCTGTGAAAAAAATTGTAATTGGTTGAGAATCACTGTGGGCATCCATTCTTATTCAACTAAGTCTCCGCAGGTTTTTTGAGCTGGTGTGGATTAGTTTAACTCTTGTATTCAACCATTAGTGCTACCACCTTCTCACATTACAATACAATTACTGGAAGCAAGTACTGCATTTCCTATGCAACAAAAAAGGAAAATAAAAAATTGCTAATGCTAACAGGCCGTGTTGTTATTTACTCCCAGCCGGGCATGGGGTGGGGTTGCGGCTGTAGGACCGTGGGCATCGCCGGCCGCCGCGGGCATCAACCTCTCCTGGCCCCAGCCCTGCAGCCTGGGCAGGCTCCCAGGCAGCAGCTTCATCCCAAATCATGGGGATATTTGGTTAAATCAAGTCGCTCTTGTCACATCGGCCACTCTTCCCCATGTTTTCGGTGTCCCGCCACACAAAATCGTTCCCAGCACTGTATCGGATTAATCCTCAGCAAATCTCTGCGGATTAACCACCCGAATTAAAGACACGAAGCACACCTAGGAAAGATCCAGGAGATTAATAAATGCTGCAAGTGCTACATCTTGATGTGTAGCTAAACTATAAACATATTACCACATTTCCGAGGAGCCGTGGCTGTTGGGATTGACCTTGGAGCTGCCGGCAGAGCTGCCCCTCTCTGCAAGGCTCTGGGTGCAGAAATAGGCAAAAAATAGGCTTTTTTACAAATGTTAAAGTTTCCTTCAAAGTTTTTCACTCTCCAACCCCTTTTGCTTAAAAGATATGTGCAGAATTTAGTATTTGCAGAAAGGGTTTTTTGCATTTAAGCAATTCTGGTTGTTTCCTGCTTAAAAGCAGACAGTGAGGATGTTGGAGGGTGAGGGCTCTGCCACTGCCCTCAGGGACAGGAGACCGGGACTACCGTGACCCCCAGCCCTTCCCTGGGCAGCACCAGCTGCAACACCAGCTCTTCCATTTTATTTGGGGGGAAATGAGTGTTTTCTAACAAATAGCTGCCTGACACTCATAAACCGCTGGTATTTCCTTTCTCACACCTCCTCAGAGTTTTGTTTTTGGCTAAAAGGCCAGGGCAGGAGGGTCAGGCTGAGCATAGCTCTAATGTCACTGTCCCCAGGGGGGACCCTGTCTGTGCCCCTCGCCGTGTCCTGGTCGCTGCCTCCGACGTGGGCAATGCTGGCACCGATGCACAGTGTGGCAGCTGAGGACAGGTTGGAGCCTGTTCAATTTGGGTTTTTTTTCTCATCAAGGAGACCAGACAGTAAGGAAAAGCCAAATCTGTCCTCAAAGAAAACACAGTACCCCAGGCAGGGGCTTGCCAACAGTGTCGGCCCCTTTCACCCCCACAAGCTCTGGGAGGAAGGAGGAAGAAAGAGGGGGGGTGAGGGTGCTGAGCCTGTGCTCGCTGTCCCAGTTGGGCAAAAAACAGCCCAAATGGTGGTGATGGTGCCCCGTTGGCTTGGAAGCGAGCCCAGGTGTGGGCCAGCCTGTCCCACGGGGCTGCCAGAGCTGGATGCTTCCTCCAAGCACTGGCTGTGAGCACGGGGGATACCGGGATGGGAGGGAGGGACAGGAACCCACCTGTGCACATCACTGCACGAAAACACAGAGAAAAATTAAAACCTGCTTAAAAAAAGTGCAATGCCAGTACAAAGGGAGGTGCTGCCTATTGGCTCTGACTGCTCCTCACCGCTGCCTATTCCCCGTTCTTGTCCATCCCTCCCTAAAAAATCATTCACTGTTATTTATTTATACCCTTCATTATTGAGGGTGTTGGCTGAGGCTGCCCTGGGTTTGGTGAGTGGAGCAGGAGGGTGACAAGAGGTGACCCTGTCCCTCATGGGTGATGGCTGTGCTGGGAGTGGAGGAGTGAGCACCAGCCAGGGCTCAGGCACCACCTTCTGCTTTCTTCCTCCTTTCCTTGCACGTTTTCCTTCCCTCCAGCTTTCTGGCTTTTTCTTCCTTCCTCTGGGAGAAAAGGTCTCCATCAGCATCTAAGGAAATAAATCCCATTTATTATTTATCACTATCAAAATGTGTCAGCCTGGCTCGGGACGCAGGAGGAATACGCAATAGCCCCTCACAGAAATCAAAAACTTCAGGTGGAAAAAGCACAGGGTGGCATTTAGGCAGGGAAATGCAGGGGCTTCGCCCTGCTCAGAGGGAGATCTGGCTACTTAACCTCCTCCTTAAATGCAAACGTTCCTGTTGATGCAACTGGAACAGGACTCACCCAGGCGATGGGTCCGTCCGACGTCTGCTGAAGACCGGCCAAGACTGGAAATATTTATTGGTTCAGTGCCTTCAGCAACACTGTATTAATTGCAGCTGATGTTTTGATGGGCAGTTAGCACACAGGTATTGATGAAAATGGCACCACTTCATCTCAAAATTAACTGCTTGGCCATTCAGCAACAGGAGCTGATAAATTATGGCAATAAATTTGCCACGGAGATTTATGCCACTGTAATTCGGGCCCACAGGCACACTCTGTTGGGGACAGGGACCATGGTCAACACCCTTAATCCCCTACGCACAGATAGTTCCATGGGGATTTTCAAATCCTCTCAGAAGTTTGGGTCCAGGAGTTTTGTAACCTCTCAGGCCAGTTTTGGTGCTCCTTTAACACCAACGATGTGCAGGGGGCCAAGGGACCCTCCATGCCACAGGGAGCTGGAGGCATGGCCAAGTCTCCAGCAGAGTGTGGGATGCTTTGAGCCACCTCCTCTTCCTCTGGACTAATGGAAACAGAGCCAAGCTCTTTTCCCCATCGGTGCTATTTTCATGGAGGCCATTGGCAAGGAGAGGAGCCGCCTGATAAACCATGCAGTCATCCCACTTCCCCAAAAACCTTTTGAGATACGGAGTCAGGCTGCTGCTGCTGCAAACTGGAAATATGTCATTTGATTATTAACAGTACTATTATTTATCAGTGTTGATATTCTCATAACCATCATCATCATCATCCTCTCTCTTGCCAGTGCTGCACTCAGCATGTGCTTATTCATTTATTTATTTATTTGTTTATTTATTTTTATCACACTCTACCCTCCCACGAGGCAAAGCAAAGCATTGCTGCCGTTCAGGGCAGCCCCAAAGCCACCTCTTTTTCCAGGTTTTTTTTTTTTTTAGGTTTTTTACAGGATTTGCTCCGGGATGGACACAATGTGTGGACAGGGGCTGCAGCCCACCCCGTGCCACCGAAATATTCATCTGTGGAGGATGAGCGGCAGCTCCCTGCCTTGGGCGGCGAAGAAATTGGAAAATATTCCTATAAATGTGGTTCATAGGATGCAGCACCTGCCTGCACGCTGCATTATCCAAACCCATTAGGGAGAGGGAGACGCAGCCGACTATTTTGGGATATGGGATTTAATTCCCCTCCCCCATTGTTCCTTATTTCCCCACAGGAATTTCATATCGCGATGCCTTTTTTTCCCTCCCAACGCTCTTCCAAAATTCTTCATGTTGTTATTGGGTGGAAGAGGCCCAACTTTTAGAGAAACTTCAGCTGGATGGTGCATGTATAAATAAATGTGACAAATTTAATAGGGTAGGATAGGTATTTGAATTATTGATTGTTAAATATTTAAGCTGCAAGTCCCCATCCATCAGCGTGTGTGAGAAGGCTCGGGGCAGATTTATGATGCTGGAGTTTTCCTGGTTAGCTGGCACTTGGCATTTCTATTAATTATAGCCCACACATTCGGGTTTTTTTCAGGATTTGTTAGAAGTATTTATAAAAGATGTCCCTATTATACCATTTAAATATTGTTTGTGCAACTGGAACGTGTTTTCTATTGTAGATTAATACCCTGTTTGATTTAGGGGAAAATTAAATTAGAAGGTGTAAGTCTCGGGAGACAAATGCTTTATTTGAGAAGGGTTTCCACCACTGGAAAGCACAAAGCTTTTCTTTTAGATATAAATATTTTGCTCCGGGTGTTTCCCGGGGTCTGCAGGTGGGTGGAAAGGCTTTAAAGTGCCCTTGGTGATGGGGAGTGGGAGAGGAGGCACGTGGTGGGGAGGGGGCAGGATGGAATACGTCCTATTTATTAATTTTAAGGGATTTAAGGCCTCCCCCTCTAACTATTTCCCCGGGAAGGATGCGAGCCCTGGGGCAGGAAGGGTCTGTGTGAGGGAGGAAACCGCCCAGGGCTGTCAGGTCAATAACGCGCCTCCGAAAAAAATCCCTCCCGAAGTCTGGAGCTGTGTGATGGATTGTAATTGCTCAAGAAGAGCCATTACGGCCCGTTAGGTCAATACTCTGCATTTCCAAAGGGCTTTAATTAATACGTGTTTACATCAGGTACAGCAGGGACTTCTCTGAGCCATGGTATTAGGCCAAGAAAGGCTTCGAACTTTCATAATTTGGAGGGGGGGGCACGAGTTTAGTCTCTTAGTGCTTTATTGCACCTTATAAAAACACATCTTGATGTCATGAGCAGCAAGAAAATCTTCATCCAGCAAGAGCAACACATCCCCTCTCACTGGGGCAGTGGCCAGGGGGTCCCACAGGGCAAGGGGGGCCCCTGAGGCTTCACCAACTCGCCCACCACAACCTCCTCATCTTTCCACTCCTGGTGGTTCTTTTGGAGTCACAAAAAGTTACCAGCAAGACAAATTACTGCTGCTCCAGGGCAAGGAGGGATGCTGCCAGTGGGGAAGGCATCCATGCATTCCAAATTATTTTGGAGAGGGTGAGCCACACCCTCCAAAGAATTTTTAAATCATAACGTCTGTTTTCAAGCCACAAGTCACCCGTCCTGCTCGTGGGACCTCAAGGCTCAGCCACCTCCCTCTGTTACCCACCTTCCTCCTGGGTGCTGCTGTGATCCTGAACATGCAATTAAATATATGAAGGATATTAATTAAATTAGAATATAATTAAATATAAGATAATTAAATATAAGGAGGACGTGGACCTGCTGGAGCGAATCCAAAGGAGGCCACGGAGGTGCTCCGAGGGCTGGAGTTCATCTGCTGTGGAGCCAGGCTGGGAGAGCTGGGGGTGCTCACCTGGAGAGGAGAAGGCTCCAGGGAGAGCTCAGAGCCCCTTCCAGGGCCTAAAGGGGCTCCAGGAGAGCTGGAGAGGGACTGGGGACAAGGGATGGAGGGACAAGACACAGGGAATGGCTTCCCACTGCCAGAGGGCAGGGCTGGATGGGATATTGGGAAGGAATTCTGGGCTGTGAGGGTGGGGATGCCCTGGCACAGGGTGCCCAGAGAAGCTGTGGCTGCCCCTGGATCCCTGGCAGTGTCCAAGGCCAGGCAGGAGCAACCTGGGATAGTGGAAAGTGTTCCTGCCCATAGCAGGGGGTGGGACTGGGTGAGCTTTAACACCCCTTCCAACCCAAACCATTCTGGGATTCTGCAGCTGCTCAGGGCTTGGTCTCATGCTGGGTTCATCAGGACATCACTCACGGGACACTGATTTACCCGCTGGAGTAATTCCAGGTCTGTGCTTTGATGTGGGAACAAAAGGTGTTCCATCTCTCCTGACTGTGCTTGGCTGGGAGCTGCCCGGCCCAGAGGGGCCAGTGACCAGCAGGTAACTCTAAAAATATCAACTCTACAAGCCCATTGATTTTTTCGTTTTGCTTTTTTTCCCCCCCCCTGCAACCACAAATTAGAACCGGCACTGCTAAAAATCACTGGCCTATCCACAAATTTTAATTAAAACCTAAATAAATCATTTTGGGGGCTGCACTTGCATACAAACAATGCGGGAGATGGCACGCTTACAGCGGCCTGTCAGCGGCCGCTGACTAATGAGTCGCTGTGAAAATACAACCCGAAGGGCCGGGATTGAAAGCAGATTCCTCGGCTAACGAAGGGCACATGCGACCCCGCCGTGGCCATCGTGGCAGAAGGCACCAAAACCAGCTCTGGGGGCTGGGGTGTGGGGGAAGGAGAAATTTCGCTAAGGCTGCAGGCCGAGGTTTATTAAATAAAGCGCGGCGGGGAAACGCGATAGCGCAGCTGCAGCCTTTTCGCCCAGCGATGGAGTCATGTTTTCCCCTGTCCTTGCAGCAAACAATAACCATATGCTGGATTTGTTACCAAATGTTTATTTTATTCCTTCATTAGTACACAACGAGGACTTGGAAAAAAGAGGTTTCGTTGCTCCAAGCGCTCGGGAAGAGCTTTTAACCAGGCCCCAGCTGTGCCGCGTGGAACTCGTGGCGCTGCCCAGCGCTGCTTGCAGCGGGTGCTGCTCAAGGTTGTGCTTTGCCATGCGTCACCACGTGTCCCTGTTGTACCCCTGGATCCGGGGGTCCGGCCCCTGGAGCGGAGGAGCAGAGATGGATCCGTGAATCACGCGGTTCCTCCCGTCCCGGCTCACGGCGCTGTCGGGACGGCAGCCAAGCGAGACCCCAAAAAAAACTCTTCAACTCTTCTGTCTCTCAAACAAACTCTTCTCCCGTGTTTTAGAAGCTCTCCCTGTCTGATGTGACAGGGAACACTGGGGCCGGGGGTTATGGCTCAGCAGGAGAGAATTCCTGGCTGTGCACTGGAGCAGAGGCCTCGGTATGCGCTGCTGAAGCCACGAGCTGCTGATGGCCAGCACAGATGGGAATCCCAAGATCCTGGTCAGCTGTGGCTCACAAAAAGCCTTGGGAATGAAAGCCAATTTTATCATGGAGCTGTTCTCTTTCTAAAAGCAACAGCCTCGGCCCAGGTCTGCTCAGGGCACTCGGACTCACCTGTGGCTGCTCCTCCAAGGAGGAGCCCATGGGACATCCCTGGTGCCTTCATGGACCCCATCCTGCCTGCATGGACCACCCCCTTCATGTACAGACCAGCACGGGAAGGTGTTCTCCCAAGGCCAGCATTCCCGTTCCACCCAGCAGATTTCCACAAATGCTCTGAGTCTGGCAAAACCCCATTTTCTCAGGGAACATCTTCTCCACCAAACAGTTAAAGCAGACCTAAGTTTCGAAGTTTGTGGTTTTCCCTGCCAAGGGACTGAGAGTCTCCAGCCAAGAGCTGCAGCTCCCACACAGGCATGGATCTTGGAGCCACAGTTCCTAAAAAACACCCAACAGGACAACACTCCCCGCAGCCCTGCAGCAAAGCATTTCCAACAAAGACCAAGGACTTGTCCTGCTCCCAAAATACTCAAAATGATGCTATTTCCACCAAGAACGATGCTGTTACCACCAAGAATGATGCTGTCTCCACCAAGAATGATGCTGTCTCCACCAAGAATGATGCTATTTCCACAGGAATGATGCTATTTCCGCCAAGAACAATGCTATTTCCACCCAAGAAGGATGCTATTTCTTTTGGGGAATGATGGTAACTCACCCCAAAGCATCCCAAGCAAGGAATTTCGTGGAAATAGGAGCTGGGCCACCTCACTCCCCTTCACTTTTTTGGAGTTTTATCCTCCCTTAAAGCAGCCTTGTGAAAAGAAAGAAAAATATGGTATGTGTGTGTTGCTCCTGCAATTCAAAACCTGATCTTGACTGGGGAAAAAGTACAAAAAAAAAAAAAAAAGAAGGGGAAAAAAAAAAATCAAACCTCTCCCAACTGCAGAACACGCTCATGGGAACAAGATGTGGCACACATGAGGCTGTCCCGGGGAGAAAGTTTGCTAAAAATAACATATGCAGATTATGTACATAAAATGTCATGAAATACCAGCACAGAAACCCGTGTGGTGGTTCCGGCTGTTGCAGTTTCAGCTGAAATGGGCCAGATGAAGGACACGCAGCACTGGGAGTGTCTGCAGCGGGACCGGGAGCGGGGCCAGCCCCTCTCTCCAGCTGTGGCTCGGGGACCACATCTGGCAGAGCCAAAACAGAGTGGGATGGGGCTTGTTATGATGGTTTTCTGGCTAAGGAGGGTCAGGCATAGCCCCTGGGCTGCTCTGAAGGCCTGTACCTGTGAAGAGCCTGCTCTGTGATTCTCCTAAATCAGAGCCAGCTCCATTTTGCTTAAATATTTAACAATATTTAATATTAAGTGAAGAAGAGGCAGAAGTGGTTACCTGGGGTCAGGCTGGGCTCGCCACAGGGGCAACAGCAGCACATCCTGATGGTTCTTACATGAGGACAAGTTGCAGAACAAAATCCATACTCCCAAATACATGGAAGCGTGTAGCCTGAGGGAGCACTCCCACCTTTCCCACCGCTGTGTTTCCGCTAACAGGAGTCATTATCTTACAAAAAAGGGAAGAGAACAGAGGAGACGAATTAAATAAAAGGTGAATATTCCATTAAAATTGACAGCTAAGAAGAGTTCACCCATTTGGCAACCAGTTGAAATGACCCAACACCATTTCTACCGGCACAGAAGGCTCCAGCCGGAGAGCCAGGGGAGGGAATACCATCGGCCCCACCGTCCTCTCCCAAAATGCAGGGATGATGGATGCATTGCAGCTGAGCTGTGCATCCCCCCGACACCCCTGCAGCCCAGCCCCGCCGCCTCGGTGCGTATTAAAATGAGTTATGTAGGTCACCGTGTGAAAACAAACAGTGTGTGGATGCATGCAAATAACAGAGCAGAACTCCCAGAAAATTTATATCGCAGCCAGAGGGCTGAGGAGGGAGCGTGGAAAATGTCAGCCACGCTGTAATGCCACCCCGAAGGGCTCCAGGGGGTCTGGCAGCCCTCGTTAGTGCCTCGGGGAGCCTTGGGATCCTCCCATCCACAAGCAGAATGAGTTACTGGGATCGTTCCTCTGGCACAGTAACTGGTAGGGATCTGCTTCACCCAGGATGAGGGATGATCTGGTAAAAAATCACCTTTTTTCTCAGATTTGCTGTCGAAGCAGAGGTGCAGCTCACAGCCACAGCCCAGGGGAACTTCCACAGCTGGAAATCACAGAATCATGGAATGGTTTGGGTCGGAAGGACCTTAAAGCCCATCCAGTGCCACCCCTGCCATGGGCAGGGACACCTTCCACTGTCCCAGGCTGCTCCAAGCCCCGTCCAACCTGACCTTGGGCACTTCCAGGGATCCAGGGGCAGCCACAGCTTCTCTGGGCACCCTGTGCCAGGGCCTCCCCACCCTCCCAGGGAAGAATTTCCAATAAGATGCCCCATGTTCCTGGAGAGGATGAGCATTTTCCCAGTGAGGATCTGGATGAGGGGCAGTAAAGCTGGCGAGGTCTCCCGTTCCCTGTGGTTCAGAAAGGAGAGGAAAGGGCTGAAATTATCCCAGGATGCAGCACTGGGATGCTCCGGTGGCAGAGCCTGTGCCATGGGGTGAGAGCTGGGGGGATATTTGCACCCAGTGCCTTTGGAAATGCTTGGACAGGGCAGACAGAGGGGTGATGGGAGTGCCAAATCCTACAGCCTGATGCTATTTGGGAAGCTGCAGCAACCAGGAGTTCCCGTGGGAAAGGACATTTCTCATCATTTCAGCTGTAGAAGCAAGGCTTGAAAATGCACACTCCGGAGCCAGGAGACAAGAAAAATCAGATCAAATGTACTTCTGAACAGGATTTTGAGGTGAGACTCATGGCTTTTTAATGGACTGGACTGATTTAACTCCCTCTGTGTCGCTGCTGGCTGGTGCAGCTCCAGCTTCTTGCTGTCCAGCCAAGCCAAGGATCCTTCCCTGCTGCCACAGGGTGCTCTCCCAGCCAGACTCCCACATTTCAGCCACAGGAAGGGGTACAGGATTCATCTGGGCAGGCAAAACCCTACACAGTTCAGCCAAGAGTACATTTGGACTCCTGAGGTCAGCAGTTCAACATCGTGCTGTTACACCCATCTCAGATACTCCATTCCCTTCCTAAGTCCTCATCAGGAGACAGACCAGGCCCTGTTTGATTTGGGGGCTCCCTCCTTGGCAGAGAAAGGACTTTACAGGCAGCCACAGCACTGCACTGGAAGAGGACTGAGGGACATGAGCAACCTGGAGGATCATCCAGCTCCGAAACCAAGGCAGGAGCGACAGCAGGTGAGGATGTGAACAGAGCTCGTGGGAGCAGCAGTCTAAGTGCCCCGTGCACTCTCCTTCAGAAACACCACTCTGGGAAAACGCTTGTTTGAGGAAACCAGAGGTTTTGGGTGCTGGAGGCACTTGGAATGTACCTTCTTACGTGCACAAAACGATGGGGTATCTCCCATCCACTGCACACACCCGGCTTTGCTCGCTGCCGTCGGCACAACGGCTTTTAAGGAGAGTCTCGTCTTTGTTCACCTAGGAGCAAGTAATTGGTCAAATTTAATTCAAAGAGAGATCAATTAGAACAGGTTGTGATAGACAGTTAGGTCACCAGCAGCTCATATAAATCGCGGGTAGAATTTCCTCCTTCGCCATCTACCAGTTTGATGCAGGAAATGGCTCATTTGCAAGCTAAAGGTTTAATTAGGAGAAAAAAGAAGGTCAGCAGAGATCAGATGTGAATTGCAAAGTGCTAAGGAAGTTTACTGCAGCAACATATTTATTGAGAGCCGTGCTATAGATCTGCTCCCTCTCTGTCCAGAATGCCAATAGCACCCCTTTGAATTCTTCCTATCAACAGAAAATTCATCGATAATATCTGGGATGTTTTAAAACTGTTTGGCACAGGGGGTTTTTTAATGATAATCAAGACTCCCTTACCCATCTCGTTAACTGTGGAGCCTTCTCTCCAGGTCAGGTTTCCAGAATGTGACACCCTTTGGGTTGCTGTTTCCTCTCCCATCCATCGCAATGTGAGCCTGGCAGAGGGTATTTATTGCTCCCCATCATCAAGGACACGATGTAAATTGGGCCAGAAATATCAATATGATGAAAATTCATGGTGTTTCTCCCTCACCTCGCTGTACTCTGTGTGGCTTTTATGGATGTGTAAACTGCAGAAATAAAAGAGTTCTGTACAGGCTCTCTTAAAAGCAATGGCAGCGACCGTAATGTGATTACACGAGGTTTTGGCTCAGTGGCGACAGTGCTGAGCTGGCCCAAGGCAGCAGAGCCTAAAGGTAAGCCATGCCATCGATCTCAGCTCCTGGTCCAGGGGAGAGGGGTCCAGAGAGGCTCTGCAGTGGTTTGGGCTCTGGAGGCTGGGGGAGGAACAGGCTGTTCCTCCATGTGTTGTTTTGGACACTGGGATGAGCAGGCCAGTGACAGGCTCTGCTGCTGCTCCTGCAGAGGAGATGAGAAACATCAACAGCATCAACAGCTTTAAGCTGGCTAAGGGTAGAGTTAGATTGGATATTGGAAAGGAATTGTTCCCTCTGAGGATGGAGAGGCCCTGGCACAGGGTGCCCAGAGAAGCTGTGGCTGCCCCTGGATCCCTGGCAGTGTCCCAGGCCAGGCTGGACGGGGCTTGGAGCAGCCTGGGACAGTAGAAGGTGTCCCTGCCCATGGCAGGGGTGGCACTGGGTGGACTTTATGTTCCCTTTCAACCCAGGCTATTCTAGGATTCTGTGATTCTTTGGTCTCTGGGAGATGCAGATCCTGCTGTCCTGCTGCTGTCCCTGTTCCCTGTGTGTCTGGGGGTTCCCACCGGAGAGGATTGGCTTCGGTGCTCTGGGTGCAGCAGTGCTGCGACTGCCCTTGGCTGGGGCCTCATCAACAAGGCACAGATGCAGCTTCCAGCCTGATCTGCTCTGCAGCTGAGGCTGGGAAGGACTCAAAGTCCAGAATCACCAGGGGTTCAGGCATCCCAAACTGTCATCATGAACGCTGTGATTTGGGGCCCCATTAGATGTCACACGTGATTAATGGCTCTGCACAGCGTACAGCAGGACAAGCCCTGCAGAGGTCCAGAGACAGCCACCAAGGTGGAGAGAAATCAAAATGGCATCTGGGCCTGGCTGGGAGGACAAGAGCAATTTTCCCAGTCACTTCCATTCGTTCCAGTATCACTCAGTCCCCCACCCAGTTTGACGTGAGGCTGCAACTCCGCTTAGAGCAACGCTCTGTGAGAAAGGACAGCTATAGCAGCTCCAACTGCACACTGATGTAATTAAACAGGCAACGTTAATTCCCAGCACCTGAGACTCCAGTCCTGCGTGCAGGGATGGTAACGCTGATTTCAATCATTTCGGCAAAGCCAGCAGCAGGAACAACAGGCGGAGGACAGAGGAGGCTCCGCGCTCTTCTGGAGGATCAGAAACTCACCACAATTATCAGTCAACACTTCCAGCTGTCTGGTAAAGGCTAAAGCAAACACATCCCAGCTCTGAGGTGGGAGGCAGCAGAGCTGTAATTATTTCAAAGTTTAACTACTGCCCCCATCTCCAGACACAGAAACGAGGAAAATCCCGATGTATCCTGCTTCCACCGTCGGCGTGTGATGCTCCTCGTGCAGCAGTTCAAGTGGCTTGTAGGATGCTTCAGACTCAGGTGTGAGGTGTAGAAAGCATCAAATTAACCATTTCCTGCCTTCAGCAGGCAAAAGCGGCATTACCTTGCACCAGCCACACTCCCATTAAAATATCAGCTCCTACAAGCCTCGTGAGAGGAGCAAGAGATTCCCTGGGCTTGGCTGAGTGTGTGGGGGAAATCCAGCTGTTCCGACACCCAGATCATGTTTGACATCATAGACACATCAGACAGAGGAGATGGCAGGCCTCGCAGTGTCCCTGAACCACTGGCTCACATCTCTGTTTGTCCTGGGTTAAAAGCAAGGCCTCCAAAATGTGGTCTGGCCAAGGGAGTCGTGTGGGGCTTTATCCCGCGGCCTCCTCCGTGACAGGAACAGCGCAGCTCCGAATGTGGGCCATGGATGTGGCTGGATTTATGGACTATTCATTATTTTAATAGCACTCATTGACTTAGGGTCAAATATCTTTTTCCAGTATGTTTTTTTATTTAAGGAAAGAGCCCGTATGTCACAATCTCATGCCACATCTAATTGGGTAAGTGTTTCCTTTGTCCTTGAAACCGAAAAGTAGACGGCGTATCCAGGAGCTACAGAATGAAAAAGCATCTGCCTTTGGTATTTGGCAGGCCTCAATTAAAAACCTGCTGCCTGGGCTATCACTTTTTCTTTGATTCTGACCAAGGCGCTTCTGCTCGGATTCAAGCGGACGGTTCTGAAGGTCGAGCTACGGGAATGCGAAAAAAACCCAAATATTTTGGAATAATCATTAATGTTTTACATACAACAGAAAAGAGGCCCGGATCCAGAAGCCCAGAGTCGTGCTGGAAGCACAGGAAGGGCTCGTGTGCTCCGAATGTTTCCGTAAGGTCCTGCTGGAGCAGAGCTCAGGTCCGCGCTCAAGACGTGGCTCCCCCCGCTCCCGGCTCCACAAATCCAGAGCTCGATATGCACGAAACACTTCCATCTTTAAAAAATAATTGAAAAGGTGCACTCTGAAGTTCACTGGATCGATCCCACTGAATTTATTTAGAAGGCACTTCATTGTGTCAAAGATTTAATGGCGAGGTTACGATGCCCAGCCTTCAGAATGTCAATGCGCTGCAGCGGGAGCATTGCAGGGAATGCTAAAACCCTCGGCAGCGCAGAACTGCCAGATTTGTGAAATATGAAAATTATTGCACAGAGTTTAGATAAGTCACAGGCTGCTGGGGGAAAAGCAGCACAGGGGCTGGAATTCTGCGTGTGTCTTGTGAGTAGTGGGATGAAATTTTGCAGCCTCCCTGCGGACTCCTTGGCCGGCCCCTTACATCCCTCCGAGCCTTCGCTCCCAGGCTGCCCCTTTGCAAATGTGTGTGTCTGGACGTGAGCAGTATTTCCCGGCACACTTGATTAAATACCTCCCCTGGTTATTTATTGCACATTAAACAACATCTCTCCTGCACGTACCTTGCTTGGACAAAAGCTCTTTGCTCTCAAGTGCAGAGCTCAGCATGTCGTAGGCCAGAGCACTGCAAACCTCCGGCAGCACCCATCAGCATTCCCTGCTTATTAAACACCACTTCTGGAACCTGGAGTTCCCCTGCTTTCCTACAGTTTGCATTTCTTCGTGCCTGTGATACGGTTTTAATGCAGAAGATGTCCAGAGGTTTTTCTCTCTCTCTCTCTCTCCTTGGGGAATCTCCCTGTTCGGTGCTGCAGGAACAATCCCAATCCACCGAAGGACTCCCAGGCTGTAAAGTTTCAAGTGAAGCGGGAGGGCGGGGGAAGGAATGACAAGTTCTTTTTACTGAAATTCTCTCCCCAAATGGATTTGGCAGAGCCGGGCTCTGCTGATCTTAAAGCAAGGTTTATCATTCGTGCAGGCTGCTGCCTGAAGGGGGAAAAGATCTTTGAAGTTGCTGAATGATGGAAGGGTCTCCCCCCTCCTCTCCCTCACACACATTTTTTAAGGGTGGTGACTGGGAGATGCTCAACTGCCCTGAGTCAGGAAAATACATGACAAATTAAACAATTATGTGTTTTAGTGCTGAGCATCTATTTAAACATTTAGCATCAAACATGCTTTTAGCATGAATGCCACAGGAATTTATACTTTCCCCGCCACCTGTAATTCCACAGTGTGTTATTTCCCCTGCATCTAAGGAGCTCCCCTGGTCCACTATCTATACCTTGAAGAGGTTTCTTTATCATTTAACTTTATTACAGAAGGCACTACTGCCTGGACACTGTTGGAGTGACAAGGACTATTTCCTTAATTACTGTACATTGATAATAGCATTTACTCTGGCAGCTCCAGTGCTATTCAATCAAGCAAGATTCAATACAAAAAAGCTGATTTGCCAAAAAAGAGATTAGCATAAGTGCCTACAGTCACATTCTATTTTTGAAGGTAAAGCTACTGTGTCTGTGAGCTTTCTTGTGGGAACTTTATAAAGAGAGATTAATCTAGTTTATCTCCTTCAAAACATATTTGGGGAAATCGCAGAGAGTCACTGTTTAGGCTTTTTTGGCAATCATTTTCTATAAACATGTAAAATAAAGACCTGCACAGAAAGTGCTAATCAGCAGCAGGAAGGTGTAATTTTTTTCTCTTATGTGGACGTAGACATTCGTGGTGAAAAACTCTGTGTTCCCCAGTTTGCTGTTGCTGTTCTTTGTCATTTAATCAAGTGGTGACTGTGGCTGTTGCACTTTAAAATTAAATGCTATTATTTATGGTAGAACTTGTGCTGGTTAAAAGTGCAGAGCTCAGCACTGTGTACGTTTGTAAGCAGAAGGTTAAGCAGGACATTTTAAATGGTAAAGCAAAGGGCTTAATCAAGGCTGAAGAGCAAAATGCAGTGGGATAACAGATATAGTAAATAGGCATTAATCACCATACAGGCTTAATCCAGGTATTAGGCAGTCTTGGGGCTAATTCGAAGACTCACTTACATAAGAACTCGTTCTACCAACCCCTAAGTAAGTGAATAACTTTATTCTTAGGAGAAAACTTACCAGTGCTAAAGGCCCTTGCAGTATCAGGCCTGAGTTCTATATTTGTAAAATGATCATCACACAATTATTTCGCCTGAAGGGGATTTTGGAGTTAGGAGGCACATGGAGGGGGGGCTGGTTCAAGAAAGGAAAAACTTGAATCACCGGAGCATAAGGAGCCACTTTTCCATGTGTTTTTCTCCCCCTTGACACTGTCTGTTACTGTGACACCAAAATCCGAGCTAAGCACTTCTTGCCAAAGATGGACCAGATAAAATCACGAAGCCAGAATCATCTCATGGGAGACAGCTCACTGTCCTAGTGCCAAATTTAGTGACTACAAATCCAGGCTTAGAACATAGTCCTTCCCTAGCCATAATCCAGCACTTGCACACTGGATTTGTGCTTAACTACTGATGACCTAAACTTTGGGGTTTAAGAAGATAATTGCACACCCATAGGTTTGGAACTCACTGTACGGAAGTTCTTTTATTGAATGCTCAGAAAGATTAAAGTTCTTCCGCGTTTAAATTTACATCAAAAATTCCAGATCTTTGTACAAACAGACACTTCTCATGTACTGACACAGCAACACACAAGCCCTAGGGTGGATTTTGGCATCCTGGTCAAGCTTGCTTTAGAATCCTAGACTGGTTTGGCTTGGAAGGGATCTCAAAGCTCATCTCTTTCCACCCCCTTCCATGGGCAGGGACACTTCCCCTAGACCAGGTTGCTCAGAGCCCCTTCCAGCCTGGCTTTGAACACTTCCAGTGTGTTCCAGCCCTGAGGAACAGCAGACTCAGGGTTAGCACGACACAGCCTCACCTGAGGAAAGGGGAGGAGATGGAAGTGGGGAATGCAGTAGATGTCCACGGTTTATCTGCTCAAGGAACAGCAAGATGAAAAAAAAATCCACAAACCTTTAATTGTGGATGTAGGAGAGGGACAGTGATGTAACTGTTCCCAGGGAACACTATTCTTATTTTGTAGAGGGAGGTGAGCCAAGATACTTAAGCTCTAGAGAACCTTTAACACAGGAAGCTATTTATCATAACAAGCTTGGTTGATACTGCTCCCATACTGAACCAATTAGATTAGCCTATTTCGTCATACTTCATAACTTGGGATGATAGGTTTCCAAGCATGGTACAGTGCAGTAATTGAATTTTGATCAAACACACATGGCCCATAACCCAGTATGTGAAACTTTCAGAACAGTTCACAGCTTTTAAATATCCAGTCAACATGTTGCCAAAAGTACAGGATGTACTTGATGCAAGTGGGAGAGGAGGGGGGGGGAGCACGAGTCCACGCCGTAACTTGGTACAGCTGTAAAACAAACATTTTTTTGTTCCGATTCTGTTCCTACTTTAGCAAAGGAGCTGGGAGGAAGACAGTGAATGTCAAGTAAGTCGTTTTTCTCCCCAGCCCCCACGCCCCTCAGGCACACATTTCCCTTTTAACATTCTTAGATTACCACAACCTTTTAAATTCACTCTACTGTACTTACATACTGTGTTAGACACACCAGCAATTAGGGTTGTTACCATGACGCATCCATTGCCTACACTTAGTTAACAAAATAACTTAAAAGTCACATGCATCAGCCCCTTAATAGGGTTGTAATCAATGGGACCCTGGAATGAAAGCCCTAAAAATTACCCCCCACCTCTGCGTTCCCCAGGTTTCTGCCTTTGCCAACACAATCCATATGGTGGGCAGTCTCGTCGGGCTCAAGGTGAACACTCAGTTTTTCAGTTCTCAGCGTTCTCTTACATGTTCCTGCCGTATTTTCCCCACAGTAAACCCAAGGAACTTTGAAGAAGACTCTGTAAAGGAAACAGAATTCCTTAATAAATACATTCCTATGGCTTTACTGACTTGGTGGCAAAGCACCCACTGCAGAACAGGTTTATGACATGGGAAATGCTGTGTCAGAGTTTCGCTGGAGCGAGTCGTGGCTATCTGTATCAGAGCTGCTCCCTGGCCTACAGGGGAGTCTGGCATTCTCCAGCAGTGGAGCAGGACATCACCAGCCTCTGCTTATGCTACTGACAACTTCTTCCTCAGTTTTAGAATCACAGAATCCCAGGCTGGTTTGGGTTGGAAGGGACCTTAAAGCTCAACCAGTCCCACCCTGTGCCATGGGCAGGGACACCTTCCACTATCCCAGGTTGCTCCAGCCTGGCCTTGGACACTTCCAGGGATGGGGCAGCCACAGCTTCTCTGGGCACTCTGTGCCAGGGCCTCACCACCCTCACAGGGAAAAATTTCTTGTGTAATACAACCTAAATTTCCCCTCTTTCACTTTGACCCCACTGCTCCTTGTCCTGTCATAAGTTCTGAATGCTTTGACCCAAAGGCAGCTCCAGACACCTCAGTGCCCCGAGGGGGAGCCACCAGGGCACCCCGTTGTCATCGAGGTGGTGCAAATGACATAAAAGCTGGGAGCTCCTGCTCCATCCCCCCGCAGAGGGCAGGCTCTGAAGGTTCACCCCAGCACCGCCTGCCTCGGAGCCGTCTCACACACCTGCTCTGAGCACAGCTGTGCGCGAGGAGCAGCCACAGGTTCCAAGGGGAGAAACGGTGCTTCTCACAGGGAACAAAATGCACAGCTCATTTCGTCCTGCTGTTGGCTGGGGACAGGTATTTCCTGACTGCAGCCACCCCCCTGGCAGGACAGGGCGCAGAGGACACGCTGGATCCCATCTCCCTCCCCGCCCTGCTGCTCACTAAGTTATGATACTGCAGAGAAAAGAAGGGGAAAAAAAAAAAATATAATAATTTGGTGCTCAACTTAATCAGACTTGGACCAAGTCTCAGCTCAAACCAAGGTTAAATAGGCCTGTTCTAAGGTAGGATTTATATAGCAATTACAGTAATGGAAACTGAGCTTTATAATTCTTATACTGCCTAAAATTCTGCTGTGTCATATGCATCTGCAGAGCCCGAGGAATGTGCTGCTCGGAGAGCACTGCAGTCCTGAAAGCAGCCATTCAAATGGATCATGGAGAGTTATTGGAGCACGTGGATGGCCGAGATTTTTATGAAGCACAAAGAGTTACAATCAGAAATCCTGGGAAAAGCAAGCAGCTTGTATCTGAGACAAGCAGTATTTTTTGAAATATTTTATTTCGTTGGGAATGTTGGGAGCTAGATCTCCATCAGACACCGTGCAAACAGCATTGAGGGTGTCCTTTTTATCCTTGGATTTCTTTTCCTTTGCTGCAGTCTTAGATCCACAGTGCAAAATGCATCTTGGCCAGACAGAATCCTCGCAGCCACTTTCCAGTTTGCTCGGCTGTGCAAGGAAAAATACCGGTGTGCTAAGTCTGCGCTGTGATAAAGAACAACTTGGGAAGATTTGGGGATCTGATAGGGGGTTTGGCTCCACCTTCAGGAAGCAGAAGGCAGAGAGACAACGCGGGGTTGAGTTTCAGAGGCTTCCCGCAGAAACTGGAGCCCACAACCGCCCCTTCCTGACATCATTCCTGCCCCCCAAAGGGTCTCTGCTCGGATTTATCACAGCTTCCCTGATCTGATGCCGTGATATTTCTACATGGGTGATGCAGCTCTGGAGTCCACCTCCTCCTAGAACTTGAAGAAGTGGGGCAGGATGTCCAAAGGCAGCTGGTGCGTGGACAAAAAGCAACAAAAAGCAGCTTTAAGGTGGCAGAAAGTTGAGATACATGGGATGTCACAGAACTGCATCAAACCCCATTAGCCATTCACACTGTCAGTGCTGAGGCTCCCCTGCAGAATGTGATTTTTTGCTTATAATTCCCAGAGATTAGAAAGGTTCTCTGAGTATCACAGATGGATTGAGTGGAAGAAAGTGGGAAGAGTCTTGATCATATTTCAGTCTAGCAAAACACTTAAGCATATGCCTAAAGTTAAGCTATTTTTTCTCCTCGGATTCAGGCAGAAGATGCAAACAGAACAATCTCTTATATTTCACTTTTTGGCAGACTCTGATGCTGAACCCAGAACAAGGTAGCTGGTTAGAGAGCATGATTTAAATGAATTTAAACGGTGCATTTTTAAAAGAAGCCACATAGTGACCACTTATAATAATGAAAATGGCAGAGTAGTTAGGGATGACACTGAGTTTGAAAGTCTGTATGATGCATTACTGAAATAATCAGCAACCACACAATTAGCAACAGTCCTACGAGGCAATGGAAATGTATGGTCTTGCCCCTGGAATTTCCCCAGATGGGCGCTTGAGCACCCAAATTTATTGTATTTAACATCACTTCCAGGAGGAAGCGGTTTGGAAAGTGCAGAGCAAGCAGCAGTGCAGAGATGGCCTAAACACCTAATGAATCTAAAAATAAAAAAACCTCAAAAACACTGAGAGGAGATGGGAGCAGACTGAATAGACAGAGCTGTGCAAGCAAATATAACTGAATATACTCTTGAGGAACAAAGGAAACAATCCTTGATGGGGTGACAACAGATGTTCTCCAAAAAAAAATTCTAAGGGAGCATTTCAAACACAAAGACCTTCCTGTGGAGCTGAGAAGTTTTACTGGCAGACGTACAGGAATACATCTTTGGAAACAGAATAAAAGCTAACATTTAAGGTGTTATCAGGTCCTGAAAGCAGCAGTGATATCTTCATGTAATAAGTGGTGGGTGGTGGTGGAGAGGGAGAGGGTGAGGATAACAAAATACTGTCACAGGAAGTTGCCGTAGCGGAGTTGTGATTTAAATGCTGGGAGGAATAACCAGTTTGTTCTAAAAAACCTCTAGGAAAATGAGCTCTGAACACAAGTGAGAGATGTTCAGGTTAAGCCAGCTGAAGGAATGCAACTCAGAGTCATTTACGAGTGCAGTCAGCACACGGAAGTGCCAGCACTTTGGCACTGTGGGAGCGAATGTGGAGTGCCCAAAGCTGGCTGTTTCTCGCAACTACGGCTCCTTCAGATCGTGGTTAAGCACATTGCAGAAAATCTTTAATTGGCCATTAAGAAAGAGGGGGGCGAAACAGGACAGTTTATAGAGTCATTTTTGAAATGACTGAACTGCACTGGTAGTTTGGGAAGATCTGGATTTAATGCCTGGCCTGGATGTGCAGCATCTTCAGTGAACAGTTTTATCTGAGTTTTTAAAGGCGGGGCACCTCAAACTCCTGTTTTAGACTCTGGCCTTTACTTTCTATGTTCTTTATTTTTACAGATACAGAGTAATACTTCTCTGCCTTGTTGGAATGTGGAAAGGATTCCTGACTATCCGCAAGGCCAGCAGATATCATTTTATCTGGGAACGAGGCAGGAGGACAACACAGTACATTGTCTAATTATTTTCATTGCTTTGCAACTGTTTTGGGGAAAACAACCCCGAGAGAAGATTATTCCAGTGAAATTAGAACTACAGAAAGGCTGGGATGGACAACTTGATTGACAGGAGAAAGCTAAAGCAGGCAGCAACACAGAAAATCATCATTGGACAGACATTTTGATAAATATTACTGCAGCCAATTTATTATTAACACAGTGGGACAGCTTTACATCTTGCATCACACTTTTCACAGCCCTTATGGTAAACATGCCATATCTGACAATTACAAGATGAAAACAAAGACCTCACTAACTGTCTCCTGGCCCTGCAGCGTTATCTGCTTGCTCAGTTAACCCTCTCCCCGCTTCAGCTGCGCAGCTGAACGAGCAGACAGAAACACAGCACTGTGTGTTCATACAGAGAACACAGCCCCAGCAGCGGCCCATGAAATTCCCAAAGGTTAAGCCATCTGTGGCACTCATTCCTAAAAGGCTTCCCAGGCATGGGAGAGGGTTGTGGCTGAGGTGGGAAGTTGTCAGGACAAGAGAGAGGATCAAGGGGAACCCCTTCTGAAGGGGAGAGGAGTCACCTGTGGCCGTGTCCTGGCAGCCCTGGCGTGAGCAGCCCTGGATCCCAAACGGGGCTCCAGCAGGGAAGGATCCCACAGCAGCTCTGATTTCCTGGGCTGGCTGACACACATCTTCTCTTCCTACACCAACACTGCAGCCTGGACTAGCAGCTCTTCCTCTCCGCTGGCTGCTTGGCTTCTGGGCTGAGCAATCTCATGGACCTCGGAACTAATCATGTTTTCGTCTGATTCACACAAAACAGCTCCTGGAATTTTTTTACAGATCATGAAGCACAACCTGGATTGCTGAAATCACCAAGTTAAGCCCTCTGCTACTTGTACACCTGGAGACACCTTTTAGAATGGAATCCTGTGTGCTAAGTTGCCCAAGGCTATTTTTTTATTATAACATCCATGACATCTTCCTATTTTCACAGCTTCATTATCAGCTTCAGGGTTGGAAAAACAAAAAGCAGACAAGTCACAGGATGATCTTATGAGATTTTATTTGATTCAAACATCTATTTTCCATCCACTTCCTGTCTGTTGTTCAAAGTACTTCAAGGAACAAAACTGATGTGCACAAAGAGCATTCAGTGAGAGAGAGACCAAAGGGAGACAGAACAAACATCAGGCAAGGGAACGGAGCTGACAGAGTGTTCTTGTCTCTTTGAACCCACAAGGAAAATGCATGGTAGGAAGTATTCCAAAACCACATCTTTCTTGCGTGAAGAATTAACGTTAAGCACAAAGTATTCCTTGTGGCTTATTCTCATTACGTGACATGTGAGGTTATGCTGATTTGAGGAAGAAACAGCATTTCTTTACAAAGCTTTCGGTGCACTGGGCTTAATGTGGGTTAAAATGGGCCTAAACCCCACAAATTGTGCTTTCAATAAATCCACTTAGGAATCTCATTTTTGGTAATTCCCTTAAAAATACAGTGTGTGGATATATTAATGACAGGTTGAAAGTTTCACCTGAAAAATAAAAAAACAGCCTGAAGTTTTGTAAGAAACAAGATTACACTGAGGTTTCTATAGCGTGGGCTTCTCCCTCAGTGCCAGTTTTCATTAGAAGGTGAAGAGAATGCTTAAAATTGGTCAAATAGCATGAAGATTTTGTTGACATGTTTTCTGTCTCTGTGTGTATATACTTTTCCTGAAAGGAACATCCAGTGAAATCCTGGTTGTCCAAAAGACTTTGGTCAAACAGCTTCGAAAGACACTGCATTTATTTCACTGCAACGCAACTGATCCAAAATAAGAGCCTTTTAAGGGCTTTAGTTGTACAAAGAATTCACTCTTTCCACACTGTAGCTGTAAAACACACAATTTATTTTCAGAAAAAAAAGGTATTTATTTCACTATGGATGGTTGCAAGAGAGGAAAGAAAAAAAAAATCAAAATAAGCAGAACAATGATTTCTTTTTCTAACCTCAGGGCACCCCAACATCCACCCTCCTTTTTTGTGATGTGCCATCTACAGTTCTATTTTTTATGCATCCATATTTCTCCTGTTGATCAGCAGTGATCAAATTTTGCAACTTGACCAAAATTTACAGAAATAATTATTTCAACTAATACAATTTCACAGGCTACACCAGCCTAAGATTTAGGGCTCTTTGGATTTTAACAGGATGGGGAAAAAAAAGGCAGTTTGTGTGGTTTGGGATATTTAAGTTGATTTCCAAACTGCCACATGGACAGACCCCAAGTGTAACCCTGGCCCATCCATGCTAAAACTCTTATCGGTTTCAATGGAATAAATATCAGCATATTTATTATGAACAACTCTCTCTGCAGCTCTCTGTAACACTCTAAATGACACGGACACAGCATCAGTGCAAACTGCAACAGTCTGCAGGTTTCACAGATGATGTAACTTTGCAACAAACCAGGTGCTCCCAGAAACAGAGCAGTCCCAAAGTTCCACCTTTGAGGTAAACTTGTTCACTTGAGGAACTTTCACATTTCATCCTCTTTGTTCACCGTGCATTTAATATTCCGTTCTGACGAGGGGTAATTAAGTCCTCAGCAATTCCAGTGGACAACTGGGTCCAGCTGTAAAAACAAGCTGCACCTCTGGAGTTGTGCCACTCCCTGCCAGAGTTAGGGATAGGTCTGCATTTTCCTGAAGGTTGCATTGGTGATGGTGAGCCGGGTCAGCCTGGCCCCGTAATAATCGATGATGTAACTGGAGCCATCGGAAGGGCCAACAATCTGCAACAGAAAAAAGAAGCAAGACTTTTCAATATGAAATGAAATATATACTTTGTGCTAATGTCTCAATTACTGCTAATTTTCCCATCATAAAATTAGTCATGCTTAATTAGTCAAACAGAAACTAGATTTATTTTGAAGTTATGCTGCAGTTTAACTGTTTTAGCGAGCGCTGTCTCAGAAGGAACATTTCCCCTGGGCTTCTAATCAACCAAATTACACAGCCAGGCACTGGGACTCGGCTAATCCGATGAGGATTTGAGGCACAAAACCAGCCTAACAAATGAGTGGGCTCCAAACCACTTTTCCTGAACAAAGGAGGGTCGGCAGCAGAGAATTAGGCTGATGACAAGTGTCTTTGAAATACTGAACAGGTAAGGAACGAAGAGAAGGAGGAAAGATCATAGAGTTTTTGTTCTGGGAGTGCTAAATTGATGTGGAGTCACCAGGGAGATCAACAAGGAGAGATGAAAGATACTCTCAACTGGATCTGCAAGCGCTCTGAGGCAAGATCACTGCGACAGCCGAGAAAGGAATTTGAGAATGCACACAAAAGACATACACAAAGTGCACACTTATAAAATATTTTCCTACAAACCCATGCAAACAACTCCCATACCCACAATGGATTTTGAGTTCATCACAGCCAACCTGCAATTCATGCTAAATGGCTGCGCTGTTGAATAAAACAATTTGGCAATGTCGTGACGTCACAAGATGTCACTCCAGCTGGGGATTTAACCCTCATGAATCCCTCAGTCACAGCTCTCAGGTGATGTGGGGGTTGAATTTGCAGGACAGGTGGAAAATGAAAGTGGCAATGTCTTCTTTCATCTGCATAAAGCACATGCAAACACAGAACTTGAGGATGCTGGGAACAGCAGGACATCTCATGCTGAGTCCAACACTCTGCCTCATGTAAAGAGGTTCTGACCATGTGGATTTATGGTGCTATAGCTTCCAAGCTATTAATTGTAAGTATTTATAAATGGCTAATCTAATTTTTAATTCCAACAGCAGATATATTGATATTTTGTGTCTATATTCTACAACATCAATCTACGAGCAGAGCCAAAATAAATGCCTTGATTTTTCAATACCCAATGGTTCTTAAGGCCAAAATACTAACGAAGTGTTAGTAATCAAATCAAAGCTTTCAAAAACACAGGTTTGCATCTTGTTTTGAAAGCCCTGACTTACCTGCATTGAAATAAGTATGAAATCAATTAGGCTCCCAATTCCACAAAACCCTACAGTGCAGAACTTTAACAAACCTAAAAAAGAAAAGTAAAATTTAATGTAGCTTTAAGCAATCACTGGGTTTTAATCACTGGTGGCAATTACATCCAAACTCTTTCCTCATCCCACAGAATGTGTGTGTTTGTATATATACATCTATCTAGAAGCAGACCTAAAGTTAAACATCTTTGATTATTAGGGAAAAAACCAAACCACATATTCATATTTCTACATCCTGAACGCACTTTAAAGATTTTAAATATTAAAAACTCAATTTTGTAATGTATAAATATTCTTACACAAGGAAAGGCAGAAGTTGATAATCAGGTTACTGAAATATTCCTTTCACTGAGGCACAGACAGAAAAATCCCAACGTGAGCTGCAAAATTTGCTTATGAATAGAAAGGGACTTTCTACCACCTCATGAGCTGCAGCACATACTGATTTGATTTTCAGAACATGCAACTTTGGAAAACAATCCTTTGTATAATTTTTATATTTTTGCTGAAATATGAATTTATTTTGAATATATATAAAAATATATAAACACTTCTTTTTAACTGGTATTCAAAAATGTTGGTTTTTATACAAATAAATGAAAGATTAATAGAAAATATATGGGAATAGCAACTGACAGATGAATGTTTTATTGGAAGTTGTCCTGCAAGGCAGACTTCATTTGGAAAATGCCTTCAGAAAAAAGAGGCTGCCTTCAAATTTATTTTTTTAATATCAATAGTTTCTTTACAATGAATGTAATCCAGTGAGAACTATATATATTATGAGCATTATTTCAGGCAAAGATCTTGGTTAATTCCTCTCTCCAAAGCAGCAACGTGTCCCACAGACCATCTCCTCTTCCCCAGGCCTGTTTATGGGGCTGCACATGGGGCAGAGGAGGGGAATAAGTGCATGCACACTGCAGGAAGAGCATCCCACTGTCTGGATTTCTCTCTCATAATGGCTCTCGTGGAAGAAAAGTCCATGTGCATCCTTCCCTGTGAGGGTGGGGAGGCCCTGGCACAGGGTGCCCAGAGAAGCTGTGGCTGGGAGTGCCCAAGGCCAGGTTGGATGGAGCTCTGCAGAACCTGATCTGAAGGTGTCCCTGCCCTTGGAACATGCCAGCTGGGATTCTGGGAACCCAGCAGATTTCTTACCACTGCTGCAGCTCAGCTTTGCTTAAGGAATTGGATGGAGGAGAACTGTTTCTGAACCTGGCATTTATTTCTGGAGTGCAGGGTAAAGTTAGGGTTTTTTCTTCCTCCTCACTTCCCTCCCCACAAGCAGATCACACTGAGAAAATAAACTGCTCTGAAGCACGGAGGGAAAAAATAGTGTTGTTCTGCAGTAATAACTCATGGTTTCGTTCACAGTGTGTGGGAGAGGAAGAGGTTGCCTTCCTGATTTCTTCATACTCAATAGCTTGTTTGTATTTGTGTGCTCTTTAAACAAAAGAGAAGGAAAAAAATAAACCAAAGAGCATTTACAGTCTTCATTACACTTGCAAAAAAGATTTCAATGCTGTTAACCTTTCTTAACCATTTTTTGCACAGATGAAATCTAAAAAATCCTTAATGAAGCACTGTAAAGGAATCCAATGTGTTGATTTTTATTCTTTTCTACTCTTACCTATTTGCTTTTGCCTTCTTTACCTTTCAACAGATTGAAAACTTGGCTTTGGAAGAGTTTAATTTTAAATATTAACTTTGGCTACTGGCTACAGTATAATCCAGTGGGGTTAAAAAATCAGCCATAAAGAATCTCTACAAAAGAATTAAGGATTTATGAATCTGTATTTCCACGATATATTAAAAAATAATTACTGCAAATTATTATTCCAAATCCAGTGGTACAACAAAATAATGCACCTTATTGACTGTTTTCAAAAATGTATCTTTTTGTGAAACAGATGGACAAAGTAAATGCAAATTACAGAATCTCAGAGATAAAAGACATGGATGTTAATCAAGATTATAGAGAAGGACAGATAATGTCATTAAAAAGAGTTGGCATTTAATGGGCAGAAACTCACAATTTCTGGCTGAAGTGACAGCAACACATACACCTTTTTCCACATCATTGCTCCATCCTATCTATACTTAAATTCACTCCCTTTGTTCAGCTCAGAAACAAGGCCAGTGAAGGCAGTTCTAACATAATAAGGTATTTCCATTACTTAAAAGCCAGTGGCACCATCATCCTGGGAATCAGGTCCTAAAAATACCAACCAGAGATCTTACTAAAAGTCCCAGCTTCTGCAGAATTGTTATTAACACCATGAGTTATCTTGAAGGTGTGCATTTGCCAGAATAAATTCCATCTCCCAAAACACCAGGTTTACTGTAAAATGCATCCACTTTTTTCCTGGTAAAGCCAAGCCTCATTTAAGGCTGGCACGTGAGGCAAAGCCACTTCTGCTCCAGTGCTTCATGAAGAATGCTGTGGTAAACATCAGTGCAAAGCAAAACTTTGAGTAGCAATAACCACGTTTGCTTATTGGGATTTTATCTGCTGGACAACTCTATCCACTCCAACAGAAGAGCAGGCTGAGGATAATGGAGCATTTTATCTCACTTGACCATGAAGTAAGGATTCTAGTTGTAAAAATTAAAATTGTGGCTGTCAGCCTTCGTTACTCAAAATATGAGTATACCCACACAACTCAGTCGTAACAATAAGCTTTACCTCAAAGAAAAAATTAAGGAATAAACTTACCTAATGCAGGATAGCCTAGATAAAATCTATCTGCTCCCAACCATCCAAGAAATAAGGACAGAGCCACTGCCACTTTGTAGGAGTATCCATTTCTGCCAAAAGAAACGAGCAATGTAGATAATGACTGCAAAATATATCCACTCATACTTTTGACTGTTAAAGTAGTGACTCATTCTCCTGCTGTTCTAGTTTAAAAAAAAACAACAGACTTGTTATTTATCTTCAATTAAGGGCCATGGAATTGATAATGTTAAGCTTTCAAACTGGGAAGGCATCCTCCATAAAGGAACCTCAGCTGCTGCAACTCAAGTGTACTCTTGCAGAATACAGATTATTCTGAAACTAAATGATGATTTCTTGTCAAGACATAATTCAGTTGCTGATCCATCCCCAGCTTCACAGAGCACTTCCTAACAGTTCAGCCCTACTGAGACAAGCCCAGGAAGCCAGGAGGTGTGTGAATACTGTCTGCAGGCATTAGTCTCACATGCAGCCAAATCGAGAGGAACAGGACAGACAGGTGAGATGTCAGCAGAGACAGTAATTGCCACGAGATCTGAAGGAGAAATGAACCATGGCCACCGGCTGAAGAAGCTGCAGGAAGGATTCAACAAAAAGAGTAAGTGATGTATTCACTCGTTACACTGTAAATGGCACAAACTCACAATGAAAAGAACTGTTGACAGTACAAAGATGCACAGGGGTAGAGAGGCACTCTCAAGTTAAGCTTCCCATGGTTAGTCACACAAAATAAACAGACAGAACGGACTTTTTCAGATTTATCCTAATTGGAACCATTCTTGCCAACAGCTGGAGCGATGCAGCCACCAAACCACCTGTTACTGCAGTCCCTGCTGGAGAACTCTGCACTAATAAGGGAGCTAAAAACATATCTCTCAATGCTGGACTTGCTGCCTCGGCGAACAGCGAGCTTCTGAACAGCAAACCCAAATGTAATTAGAACTGAAAAATATTCAATAATTCACGGGTTTGATACGTGCACTACTACGTGCCAGCAATTATTTAATAGGCCCAAATTAAACTCTTGGTTGACAGTTGAATAAAACAGTTCCAAAAAGACAGTAGCTGACAAAAGTCCAAGCACTTTTATTAAGCATTTTCAATGCCAAGTAGAGACCTACCTTTTTTGCTTATTATCTAAATTTACTGACTCTAAAACCTAATGGCAACATTAAGTGATTAAATCATGATTCTTACCTCAGTATTTGTTACTTGGTGTTTATTAGCAACACGGAACACACAGGGCATTCCTGGAACCTAATGTAACGTAAATTATCATCTGTAAAGAACACTAATGGGTTTATTTAAAACTTGAGGTAAACTGTTGGAAATTGTTTATCAGCTACAAAGTGTCAACAGCTCTCCAAGGACACTAAAGCACAAAAAGAGCTGTTACATAAAAAATGGGAACACGGTTTAATTTTGCTCCTGATCACAACTAGTAATAAACTGAGCCCTTGCCTATGCACTGAGATGCTTCTGAAAGCAGAACAGTTTCTGCAGCCTTGTCAACATCAAACTGACAGGCAGAAGAAATCCAGTGTGAAGGGGAAGCATGAGAACACTGTAACAAACAAGGCTGCATCCTCTCTTGTGTTTCCTTTGCCTTGCTCCTTCAGATAAAAACATGCACAAAGAGTAAACCAGTGAGTAGGAAAATGACACATCCCAGGCATCTGAAGGAATTTCTACAATTGGGTAAAAGATGCAATTCCTTGTCAGTTCCTCTTTTGATTTTTTCTTGCTTCTCAGCCTCATCCAACCTTTATTTTTTCTGCATACATTTCTTCCAGCTGCCATGTTAAAAACTTTTCCTCCCAGCTCTTCCACAGCAGCTGACCAAAGCAGGTGCTGCTGTAGGTTGCTCTTTCAGGGTCTCTTGGCTATGCTCAAAGACCTGTCCACACTGAACCCCTTGAATTTCACAGAGAAACATTTCATGGCCTCCTTCCCTGGAATGGCAACACTTGAACGATGGACATTCCAAGTCTGCAGCATCAGGGCCAGCACGTATGAAGTAAAATATATGATAGATGCCAATCTGGGGGATTCTAGAATTTGGCCAAAAAATAAGATCTACCTCCAAAACATCAGATTAAAGCCAAACCTAAGCAATCTTGACTGCCAGTACTTCTTTGTTGGAACAACCTTACAAGCTTTTCCTTGAATTATTACTGGGAGTAACTGAACTTGAACACATCCACTCATGCTAACATGTAACATCTCCTGGTCATGCTCTAAAATAACTGGATCCCAGAACTTAGCCAAAACTAAATTACAGTTTTGGCTAAGGACAGCTTGCTGATACGTCCTTTCCAAAAGCTGGGGATAAAGATTCACCTGCTGTCCCCACGCTGGGACAATCCTGCCACAGGAAGATGCCTTCTCTAACTAATTTTCTGATTAAATGATGTGCAGTTATTTCTACAGTTACAGTTTCTACCAAAACTCAGGTAAGATGCTGGAAAATCTCCAAAAAGCAGTAGAAAAGGCAGGGCTATTGTTGTAATATTAAGCTGAACATTCCTGCTTAAAACAATATTTCTAACACTTAGGTGACAGTCAAAGTGCCTCATAAAAGGTCTATCAGTGACTGGACGACTTTTTAAATAAGTGTACAGATGAAGGATGGTGATATTAATCTTCCTGCCATTTTTTACTGGTTTTAGGACATTATGAAGGACATGCTTGTGTAACTCTATCTACATTCACAGTTGTATTTTACTGGAATTTTCAGACCAAGAAAGGTTCTCTTCTCTTTCTGCCATACTAGCAGTTGTGGGACTGGAAGTCACAGCAAGTTCTTTTGGCAGTGTAACCATTGATTATTCATCATAAATAACAGTCATGATCAAGTAATAGATACTGTAAGAAGGATGACATTTCTCTCTGCCTACAGATCTGGATTTTAATAAATAAATGTAAAGAAAAGCTACCTTTAAGAAACGTTTCTAGAAAATACACTAAACCGAAAATATATGTATACAAAAAACCTCCAAACATGAGAATTACCATCTAATCTAAAGAAGAAGCAATTTCATTAAACTAGTATAGCTCATCTTCTTCTCAGTCCCCACCACAGATGGGACTGAAACACAATTGTTTCTGGACAAAAATGTGACTGACGTCTACTTTGCTGGCATTTAAATTTGATTAGATGTAATAATATGTTTTCTTCAGTTTGCTGAGCTTTGACTGCTGAGAAGACTAAATACAGAGAAAATATTTATAAAACTAAGGGGCAGAGCTGTACTTCTGAGTTAGGCAAATTACTGAGCAGCAAGTAGCACATGAGAGCTATTTGCCCACTAGAGTGATAGGGAGTAGGCAGTATTACTGGAGTTTTAATTTCCAAAGATTCCAGTAGGACAAAAGAGAAAGGTTCCAGTGTGAATCCCAGAAAAAGGGGAAACAAATGGTAGTGACAGGTGCTGGCTGATCATTAGCACTGGCCAGTTGGAACATTTATTGCTATCCAGAGCTCTCCATCACTCACAATGTGCTTTAGAAAAACGAGGTGCATCATTCACGTACCAGAAACAGGCTCTTAAAAGATACAGTAGATTGGATTAAACAGTAAAGATGTTTCAAAATAGAGAGCAGTTCCTCTTAGAAATTTTGGGGAGAACTGGAGAGATCCTGAAGCTCCCTTAAAATTCACACATAATGGAACTTCAGCTGCAGCTACAGGCACACTTGGAACTGGCATGAACCACTGAGCAGCACAGCGCTGTCCAGCCCTCCTTTGTCCTCTCCGTTTTATCCTTGAGTCACCCTCATCCCCACGCTGGCACAAGCACGTGAAGCCACTGTACTGTGACTCAAACTGGGGAACTGATCCAAGTCAGCTCAAGCCCGGAGCAGCTCCCTGATGTCCTGGGGTCTGTCAGGGAAGGGGATGGAGGGTGTCCCCAACAGCTCCTTCCAGCAACTGTGCTGATTTTAAGCCCACATGAAATGTGGCCTCAGCATTTGGAGCAAAATTTTGCCAAGCTGAAGTATGAAGTAAAGCAAAGGTAAAGTAATAAGGTAAAGCAAAGACACAAACATAACTGAACAACAAAAAAAAGTGCTGGCAGAGACAGATTTCCTTATGAACATGCATGTTTAGAGCAACCTGGTCTGGTGGAAGGTGTTCCTGGCCGTGGCAGGGGGACGGAATGAGATGGGCTTTAAGGTCCCTCCCAACCCAAACCATTCCACGCCCCTGTGTTGCATCCTTATAGTGTTTATTAGAGGATGAACTACTGGGCAAAATGTGCATGGTTCTGTTTTACTTCTATTTTCCTTCTGCCAACACATCATACGATTTTGGACAAACTTCAGATTTTCAAAACCAAAGAGTACTCACACATTGCGACACTCAATAGGCTTGTAAAATCCAACTTCGTGTCCCGTAAAGACTTTCTCTATGCCAAGGTGATCTTTGCAAGTAATATTTGGTGCTGGCAGACATTGAACTGAGGACAAAAAATGGTTTGAAATTAAGTGGTAACTGACACTCGGAGCAGTTTTCTGACAGCACACAAGTGAAACAAATTAAGTTCTACTGTGCAACAGTCTTGATAAATAGCACAGTTCACACACAATTACTTGTTTAAAAATATTTTTTAAGCCAGTCCTACCACCAACTTGTAGTTTTTCCTCGCTACATATTAAGCAACATATACAAACCCAATTGCTGCCCCAATTCTGTTGTAATTTCCACTCTGGCTTCAATATGAGTCAATGAGAAATCTGAACCTGACATACAGAAAACATTTTCATCATGAGAACAGTCAAATATTGGAACAAGTTGCCCAGAGGAGTCAAGCCATTACAATCCCTGGAGGTTTTCAAGGTCTAACTGCACAAAGCCCTGAGCAACCTGGTTGGAATTCAGTGCCAACACTGCTTTAAGCAGGAGGTTGGGCTATGCAACTTCCTGAGGGGTCTTTCTACCCAAATTATTCCATTATTTTTGACTCTTAAGGGAAGCAAAGTGGAAATCACAGCAGAAAGTCACACCTGCTGAAAGTTTGCAATATATTACCAGAATATTAGTCACTCTCCAATGCTGTAGTCTTGTTTTAAGGGAAAAAAATTGAGTCCTTTACCCACTTTCCATCAGCTTTCAGTACTTGTGAGTCCTGTTGGTTAATTCCAACAAAACTGCAAGCCAGTTTTAACATTCTTTCCAGATTTTCCAGTAATACACACAGGCAAGAGATGGATTTTTTTTAATGCCCATCCATATTGCATAGGGACAAAAAAATAAAATGAGATTTGAGTTATGTCTGGACTTAACTGCTATAAAATCTTACATGGATTTTATACCCCATCCCTGGAAGTGCCCAAGGCCAGGCTGGACAGGGCTTGGAGCAACCTGGGATAGTGGAAGGTGTCCCTGCCCACAGCAGAGGGTGGAATGAGATGATCTTTAAGGTCTCTTCCAACCCAAACCACTCCATGATGCTACTGATTAATATGCCTAATCTAAGGCAATTACAAAAATTTACATTATTTCTTGTAAAGTAAATTAAGCAAAGATTTTTTTTCTATTATTAGAAGAAACCCAGCACAGTTAAAATATATTGATACAGGAAAGGCCAGTTTTCTTCTCAGTGCCACTCCAAAGATCCCAAAGCTTCTACTCAATGACACCACTTTGATGCTTTGAATTAAACCCCTGTTTGTCTGGGTGAAGGATCCCAGAAAGTGATGAGAAACTGTAGTGTTTCAAGCATGATCCAGAAATTAACTTTTTGTTACTTAGGTAATACTGAAAAAATAAGCAATCCAAATACTGTGAGAACAATCTAAAAACTGGTGTGTGTGTATAAAAATGCTCCACAAAAAACCCAGTGTTAATTAACTCAGCAACTTGTTCTACTCTGAAGCTTATCTCCTGTTCAAAAGTGCAGTGTATTAAACACAATCACACAGTAATTAGTTAAACAACTGATAATCTTGAGTTGTGATCAATCTCAACCTATGCAATATTCTTTCTGCTCTCTGACCGCCCATTCATAGTCAGGGAGACAACGTCAAAATGATAGAAGGAACTGAAAAAACTTTAAAAAGGATCCACTTTGTGAAGTATTTTCATCCGGTGTCTGAAATTATTTGGAAAACCTTCACTGTCGCAGAAGAAAATCATTCAGCACTTAGAGGAAGCAAAATATGAAAGATAACAAGCACACATATCAATTTTGTGGACTCCCCATTCCTGGAAGTGTCCAAGGCCAGGTTGGACGGGGCTTGGAGCAACCTGGGACAGTGGAAAGTGTCCCTGCCCACGGCAGGAGGTGGGACTGGATGAGCTTTAAGGTCCATTCCAACCCAAACTATTCTGTAATTCCATGATTTTAAAACAAGGGTGCACATAAAGTGAAATGGCTGTGCTATCAAACACAGCCCATTTATTTCAATGCCTGAGAACATCAAAGAAGTTTAGCCCAGGTAGGAAAGCAAGCAATCAATTTATGAATTTTTCTGTTGTACTCTGAAGTATGTCAGAACTGAACACCAAATAAATGTGCTTTCAAAATATAGCCTCATGCACCAAAACCTGGTGATGATGGAAGGCACTACGTCGCCTTAAGAAAAAACCCATTAAAAATTAGAAGATTTTGAAGGCTGTTCTGTCACATGTCAATTCTTTTAATAATTATATGCAAAATCAGTATGACAGGAATGGTTTGTTTTAATCACAGTAGTGCAGGACAGAGCCTAAAGGGCGTAACATACATTGAAGAGATTTACCAGAAACATCACTTACAAAAGTACCAATCAGAGACAGTGTATTTATTCATTTCTAGTAAGGCACCCAATCCACACAAGTGTTTTGGGCTTTCAGACTGATGATATTACTAATCCCATCTTTTATAAAGCTCGTCTAGTAGATACACAAATGTGTAAATTGAACACTTAGTTGTAAAAACGTAGTTAATCAATATATAAGTTAGAAATCCTTACCATATGCCGTGTGATTTGTGCAATTCATTGGTTCTTGTGTGCTATTGTCTATTTTAGGCTCATCACACATATATGTTCAGGTAATTGAGGAAAACAGTTTTCATATCAAACACTACAACAGGTTTAACAGTAATTTATTCCACCCTCTTTAAACCCCGAGGATTTAAGACGCACCTTGATGTTGGTTCCTACCCATCCCCCAGAAGAGGAGCAGCACATTACCATGCAGCAAATCTGCTAATCCAATTTAATACACCAATATATCGCATAAACCCCACGTTTAATTAGTGCTGCAGTCAGCACTACCTAAAGGAACTACAATATTTATCAGTCACAGCCTCTGTATTTGGTAGGACACGCCTCATCTGGTCTTGTTCCCTTATTTAAATACCACAGTGCCTTGAGATCGAGGCATTTGGTCGAGAAAATTTAATCTACAGGAACGTACAAAATTCTACAAATGCGTAAAAATGAGCATCTGAAGCGCCAGGAATTTGGTGCAGGCACAAACTGAGCAGGAACTGACTTCCAGAGGTCTCAACTCCCACAGCCAAGTAAAGCAGGAGATGAAGCGAGTTTTTCCAAGATTTGCTTTCCTGACACTTTTGATCATCAAAAACTGTCAGCTGCCATCAACCAGCTTGTTCTGGGGAGAGCAAGAGGTGCCTTGGAGAGCCAGGAGCCTCACACCTCCTGCTCCTCAGAGCTGTGCAGGGCATAGACACACATTATTTCGTAATAAAATGGCAAAGTCTCCGCGTCTTGCTCCAGAGTCCTGCAAATAATAAATAAGGCAGAGTGGTGGCAGACCGGGCTCTCTCATCCCATGGGAATGAATCTCTTTGAAGGGCACCTCAAGCATGCACTGGGGCACACAAAGTATCCCCAGAAATCACAAAATTAATTAGGTTGGAAAAGCCCTCTGAGAGCATCGAGTCCAACCTGTGACCGATGCCCACCTTGTCACCCAGACCACAGCACTGAGTGCCACAGCCAGTCGTTGTTTGAACACCTCCAGGGATGGGGACTCCACCACATCCCTGGGCAGTCTTTCCCAATGTCTAATCACCCTTTCTGTGAAGAAATTTCTCCTGATATTCAACCTGAACCTCCCCTGGCGCAGCTTGAGGCCGTATCCTCAATTCCCACATCCTGAGGAGCCCTGTCCCGCTCCTGCCAGCCGAGACCCCCTCGGGTCTCCCGACCTGAGGCTTTCCCTCACCTCACCTGTCCCCCCCGCCCTGCCCGGCACTTCACGGCCCTCACCGCCGCTTCCCCTCCCCACGAGCGGTACCCCCCCCTCACACCGGGCCCGCCGCCACAACAACCGCCCCCGATCCGACCGCGGCCCCGGCCCGGCCCCGCTCAGGATATTGCCCCAGCCGCAGCTCCTCGCACTTGAGCGGCGGCTCCGAGCCCGCTGCTCCCTCCAGGGCTGCGAACCAGAGGAGAAGCAGGACCAGCGCCTCAGCCGCGCCGCTCCGGGCGGCCATGACGGGACCGCCGCCGCCGTCAGCTGACCCGGGGAGGAGCGGAGCGGCCCCGCCGTGGGGAGAGCCCGTGCTAGCTGCGAGGAGAAACGGAGGGGGACCCCGAGGTGTTCGTGGGGTGCTGAGAGAGCGGGTTGGGCTTTTTGAGGGGCTTAAGTGGTCTTTTTGGGTGGTGGGGAGGGTGACCTCATTAAATATGGCGGCCGAGGCCGCGCTGAGGGCAGAGCGCGCCCGTACTCAAGATGGCGCTCGCAGCGCCCGGCGTTGGGACGGGCGGGGTCGCGCCCCGAGTAAAGATGGCCGCGCCCGCCGCCGGCACCGGCCCCGCGTCTGCCCGCACCTAAGATGTCGGGGATGAGGCGCCGCGGCCCCGGGGCGTTGCTCGGATAGCGGGGGACCCGTGATGAGCCCTGAGGCGGCTCTCGGAGCGGGGCTGCGGCCGCTCCGGGTGCTGGCACCGCGGGCGGGACGCGCCGTGAACCGAGCGGCGAGGCCGGGTGAGGGAGGAACATGAGGTGAACCCTCCCCGCTCTTCCAGACGCCGACGCTATAGCCTTGGCCCAGCCGGCGAAACCGCACCTCTGAGTGTCCCCAGTGGTGTCTGGCGTTTGCTGGGTGCTTGAAAAATAAGTTGAAAAAGCCCAGGCGAAGTTAAAGGGGTGACCTGCCAAACCTGGTTAACCCGGACCGGCACATACCCTGTCATCCAGGTGGGCCTGGTGTGCTGACGCTGTGTCCAGCACTCCAACAGCAATCGGATTAAAAAAATAATTTGAAATTCTTACCTATTTTCTCATAAAACTGCGAGTGCATTGTTAAAAATGCTGTTCATTTCCATTTTAAAATGAGTACTGAATTCCTGGAGCAGGCAAGCTTTTCTCTTCATCCGCATTTGCTCTTTGCAAGGTATTTTGTGGTGATTACAAACCTTTTCCTTTTCTCACTACCTTGACAGCTATTTGTTGTTTTTCTGTGTGATTATTTCAGGTTTTTCTAGTGTTTGAAGGCATCAATTTTCCACTTATGAACTGCTAGGGATCCTGAAGTGTTTATAGGAGATGGAGAGGTTGTTTGGAGTAAACGCACCCAGGAAAAGCAGCACCATTGTCCTAAGTTTACATCTGCTCAAGAAGCATTTCCTGAAAAACAAGTAGGGACCTAAAAACCAGAAAACTGAACCTAAAAAGCTGGGAAAGCAACTGAAATAGTACTTAGAAGAACATCATTGTTACCCATCCATTCTGGAAGTCTTTTGCGTTTTCTGGGCATTATTTTCGTGCATGGTGACTTGTCTGGAGCCTGTCAGTACCAAAGAAGGGTTTGTCCCAGTCCCAGATATTCCAAGAATCCGTGGAAACGCAGATTAAAAACGTGTGGATGGCTGACAAAGAGCTCAGCCAGCGATGTGAAATATTGCCATCTAACAGCTTTTTGGGAGATTCGTGTAAACTGAATTGGCAGCCTGGAGTTCAAGCAGGCAAAGTATGCAAATGAAAATTGATACTCCTCTCAGCAACTGGAAGCGAAAGGGCAGGGCCGGAGCGCGCTCCGGGATGAACTCAGCCCTCGGAGATGGAGACGGAGGTGCACTGATGGGAAAAGTGCCCGGCTCTTCTGTCTGCAGCGCGTCCCTCGGATGGATAAATACACCACTCGCTGTTCATCACTGTCAAGAAAATTGTCACTTCTCACGAGCGCCACATTAATTAAAACTGAGAGTAAGGACTGGGAAGTTGAGCGTTCAGAATCCTCTGAAAGGGGGATGGAATGGTGTGTTCTGAGCTTGTTGTGTGCTCTGGTGCAACTGCTGCTCAGTGAAACGAAACGGGTGCCAGAACGAGGGGAAATCAATCTGAACACATGAGAAATTGATTTCCAAACCTCTTGTAGCCCTTACCCTGTGCAACCAACAGGGCTGTGTAAGGTCAGCAGATGGGCTCGTGAAACAGTGTAGCAGAATAAAAATTGTATTTATCGACCTTAATTTGCCTATTTTATGTATGTATGTATATAATTTTAAAAAGTCAGAAAGCAGACTAATGTAAAGGTTTCAGAATGCACACGGTTCACACAATTAATTTCAACTAAAATGGTGCCTGTTCAGTATTTCGTGATTAGCAGGAGGAAAATTTTACTTTTATTGCCATCCTGGGCAATGTTCTGTGTCTTGGAAGCCACAGTGTCATGGTGCGTTTTGGGGTGCTGTAGGGGAAGTCTTGCAATCTCTTTACTCCATCCGAGTTTTCCTATGGTTTTCTGCCATTCCCTTCTGTGCAGTGGTGGGGGCTGTGCTGCTGTGGCTGAGCAGAGCATATTATCATACGAGCATTATTATACCCATGTTGTTATACACACTTCACCCGAGGATCTACTCCGGCGTGTCCAAAGGGGAGTTGAACTCCTCCAGCAAAGCCCTTGCACCAAGCCGGCTCTACGTGCCCCGCCGTGGGGACTTCAAAACATAGAATCACAGAGCATGATGAGTCTGCACACCGATGTGCTGCAAATAAGTGAAAAATAGGCTTTTCTACAATATTTACACACGCGGTTTGCCTTCACTGGGGAAGCCGGAGGCCACATGACAGGTTCAAACTATCATCTAAAAACAGGCTGGCGGGTCAGGCTCACCTGGAAACTGATTAAAAAGTTAATTTCGGCTCCGAAACCCACGCCCTGCACTTCCCGCGATGGCCAGAGCCCGTATCCCGCTGGAGCGCGGCCCGCGGCCGGCCGAGCGCTGCCGGAGCCGGGAGGGGCCGAGTCCCGGCCGTCCCTCGGGAGGCGGCTCTCCCGCCGCGCCGCCCCGGCTTCCTGCGCCGCAGGTGAGCCGGGATCGCCCCTCGCTTCCCGCTTCCGCCCAGGTGAGCGCCGGCGGCCATCCCGCCGCTCCCGGCATCCCGCCGCTCCCGGCATCCCGGCATCCCGCCCCCGGCGCCACCGCCGCCGCCCGCCCGCAG
>VZTE01003534.1:290777-329632 GCA_013397775.1 Eulacestoma nigropectus
GGAATGGCACGGGTGGGATGGGATGGGATGGGATGGGATGGGATGGGATGGGATGGGATGGGAGGGGGGCACGGACAGGCGGCGTGGTGCGAGGGCTCTGCTGCAGGAGTGCGTTCCCCTTCGGACACGGCCGCGTGGATCATCGGGTGAAACGCGTGCGTAAATATCTACAGGGGATAAAAATCTGTGTTTATCTGTTAACAAATATTCCAGCGTGCCAAGAGGATGGAGCTGGGCTCTGCCTGGTGGTGCCAAGCAATAGTGCAAGAGGCAGTGGGTAGAAACTGATGCCCGGGAAGTTCCACCTGGATGTGAGGGTGAACTTCTTTCCTATGCGGGTGACAGAGCACTGGAACAGATTGTCCAGAGGGTGTGGAGTCTCCCTCACTGGGGACATTCCAGAACCATCTGGACACAATCCTGTACCTTGTGCTCAGGAATGGCCCTGCTTGAGCACGGAGGTTGGACCAGATGACCCAGCTGTGGTTCCTTCCAACCTGACCCATCCTGGGATTCTGTAAGTTTTTCCAACCACCTCCTGCTTCCAGAGCCAGACCCATATTTTGCTGTGAACACCAGCTTGACCAGTATAGCCATGGCCAGGATACCAGCCTGCACTCACCCAGAGACCCCCATCTGAAAGCCCTTCTGGCACTGGGGACCTTGACAAGTCCCTGACACCCCAGTAAAGACAGGGCAGGGCTGTGTGGCTCCCGATGGCAACCAAAGGCTCTCCACGATACTGGAGTCATCCTGGTGTTGTGTTGTTATGCAAACAGTTTCCATTGCTCGGAGAGGCTGGCTCAGGATGAGGAGAGGAGGGAAGTAACACACCTGTTGCAACACTTCCCATCAAGTGCTTGTCAATCCAGAGATTCTTAGCAGAGCAGGTTTTTACTTTGTTTACAGGTGGTTGATAGGAAAACAGTTCTTCCACGTTCCTTGTTAATTTTTGACCCTTGGAAGTTCAGCGTGGTTCCAGGTCTAACAGCTCTGTTCCCCATGAAGTGATTTGTTAGGTGTGTACACTGGCATCAAAGTACCTAGGATTTATTGGCAATGACAGTATTTAGATATTGGAAACGAGTTTTCCATGAGAACAGGTTTCTGAGACCGTGTTTTTGCTTCGTGGAGAGCAGCTTTGGCTTGAGCTCTCCCTTCTTTTAGACAACAGAGAACCCACACCGGCACTTCCCTAGAGGCTGAAGTCCGCAGGAATTCAGGTTCTGCTTGCTATAAAAGTTACCGTGCCTGGAGAGTGAGTAAGGCTCCTCTTGATCTGCACCGAGACTGGTAATCACAGGTGCAAAGTGCTGGGTTTTCTTCACTTTCCTCCTCCTATAGTCACTAATCCTGTGTAAAACTTGGCCATGGAGTACTTTTTGTGTATTTTTAACAATATTTAGCTGTGACCCACCGCACCTTGGAGGTGTGTGGTGTATCTGCGTTCAGGTACTCACAGAACTATTCAGTTTTTTTCCTTCTTTCAAATGCCTGGAGCAGTCAGTGTGTGCTCAACAGCGTTTTTATAAATCCTGCAGCATTGCACAGAGCAGAAGTGGTTTCATAGGAAAGGTGTATATGAGTTATGCTTGGTCTGACTGAATTTTTCTGTACAGTATAAGTAAAACCGAGCATAACGTGTAGGACAGCAAAATACGTGTTAGAATGGTGTTTTTTCACAGTGTGGAGATGCTTGATGGCATGGAAACTACAAAATTTTGAATATCTGAAGGTACAGCTGACGTGATGTTAGGACAATTTAGGATTAAGGTCACACTAACAAATGCTGTTTTCCCTTGCTTTTGCTTTTATCAGCTTTTAAACTGAAATTTTCCAAGTCAGAGGTCTCTGTGATGAGGAGGACGATATGCACCGTATTAGTCACTCCTGATAACAGGGCCAGGAAAAATTCCAGCTGCATTAGTGCAGAAAGGTGACTTTGGATTGGGATGAGCCCTTTGGCTGTTCCTGTGGCAGGCTGCTGAGGCTGGCCATGTTAGAAGCCTTTGAGAAATAGCAGCAGCTAGATAGCACTTGTGGGTTTTAGTAGCCAAAAAGGTTTCAGCCAGGCTGAGTGGAGAGAACATCCCATGAGGCCAGACTTTTCCTGGAGGGATGCAGGTTGTTGGAGGCCAGGTTGAAGGACGTGAGGCAGAAGCGGTTGTGGATGGGTGGGGAAAAACGGGCAGAAGAATCTCCGCTGGCTGAACCGTGTCCTCTTCTAAACCTCAGCAGCAAAGCCCTCACTTTCCATCTTCCAGCAGCCCTTTGTGGAGGGCAGGTGTTTGTCAAGGCCGCTGATGGGATGTCGGGATGTCGTGTTCCCGTCTGGCTCTGGGATGCGCCGGGGCTGAGCGCTTCGTGTCTCCGTGCAAGTGGCAGGCGTCTGGCAGGGGGGTGATGGCAATGGAAGACTTAAACCTTTCAGCTCTTCTGATGACCTCTGCTGGCACCAGCATGGGGGAATTCCTTTTTCCTTATGCTGCTTTTGAAGAAGATCCAAGTCTTGGGATTTCATACAAAACCTTCTGAAGCTTTCCCACTCCCTTGGATGCGTTGAGTTCGGCTCTCAGAAGTGAAGACAGTGGAACCCCAGATGGATGCTGTCCTGGGGTTAGAAAACACTCAACCTTCTGAAATTCATCATTTTCTCGATGATTTTATGGTTATGTTGGAAGTTGTGACATAAATGTTGAACTGAAGCTTCCAGTAAGATAAATAAACGTCTATAGAAGCTGGAGACTGGAGCTAAGGAAGTGGAATGTGGAGTGCATGGAACTGACTTTAACAGGACAAACCAAAGTGTTTTGGATCATTCTTCAAAATTAACACCTAGGAATGGACTTTCTAATTTATCAACTGTGTGTTGACACTCTGCCTGGCCTTAGAGTGTGTTTGGAAAACGTTTAGTGATAAACTGTTTGGGCTCTTAAACATAGAGATCAATAATACATGGAGATGTGAATTTCTCTGGTGCCGAAAAGCCAGTCTTAGAGGCCTATCCTCAATTATCCATGACTTGAAAACTCTAAATTAGTTTATATTTTCAGGGATCCCTTCACACCAGAAGAAGCTGTTTGCATTAATTTATCCCCCCACTCTCTTATGGAAGAAAAGAGAATAAAGAAATAGTGAGTGTGGATTTAACATATTGCACCAAAAAAAAAAAAAAAAAAAACAAACAAACAAACAAACAAAAACCACGAAAAAGCATTGCAAGCTGGCTGGAGGCCAGCTCTGATCACGAGGAACCCCAAAGTGCTGTGTAAACTTGAGCTGTTATTCAACCACCTGAGATCCACTTGGGCATCCACTGGCACAAGTGGCCTGCAGTGGCTCTTAGGGACACTTGGAGCAGCTCAAGCAAGACGCTGAAATGTTCTTTAATCTCTTTTTTTTTTTCCCTCTTGTTTTGTACCTCCTTCTCCAGGGAACTTCTGCCTCGATGGAGCCAGGATCTCTTCCCTGTAATTCTTCTCCTTAAATTTAAATCTCTGCTTTTCTCGGGTCGGTCTCCATTGTCATAATTGCTGTTGTTACACCCTCTGTAATGGAAAAAAAGATTAACTTTGGGGATGGTTAGCATGGCACTTAGAGGCTGTTTTGGAGTGAGGCCGGGTGTTTCTTGTGGTGCAGTTTGGTCCTGCTGTGAGGTGTGGACACATCACCCCTTCCCCTCTCGTCCCCCTCCTGCCAGTGCTGGCAGCTCAGAGCTGCCTGGGCACAAAGCTCACCCCACCAAAACGTGAAGGATTCTTTCTGAGTGTTTAGCTCCCTGTTGCAGCTCACAGTGGGATCAGCTGAATGGAAAATGGAAAGGGAAGAATAAATGCATGAAAGAGGGCTGGGGAGCTGGACCAGCCTCTTGGCTTTGGCTCTTGGGTGGGCATGGTGCTGTCAAGTCGTTGTTATTTCCTGCCATGCTGGGTTTCTTCTCTGGTTTTAATCTTTTCCTCACCCCACTGCTGGTTTAAAGGTGTTTCAAGCCACTTTTCCTCCCAGGAGTTATTTTCCATCCCTTTCTCATTTTGGTTCACTTGCTTTAGAGGTTTTTTTTTCCTCTTTTAACTGCTGATGTAAGGTAGAAAAACAGAAGAGGGGAGCGAATGGAGGGAAGTTAAACCAGGAAGAAAGAACAAATTTCCATAATCTTTGTCCTGATTTGTTAAGGTTCATGCAGTATTTTCAGTTGAGGAGGTTAAGTTTTGTCTTTTTGGTTTAATGAAGACTCCAGGAGTATGTAAGGAAATGGTGTTTTCATCTGTTCTTCAGAATCAGCTCTCAGCACAGAATCAAAGGCTGCTGTGCTCTTAGAAGTGTTTTATTTCCAATGGAAAAGAAAATAAAGCTGCAGCACTTCCAAAAGTTCAGATGCATTCCTGAAAATCTTTCAGGGGGTTGTATGGCTTTGCTGCTTCAACTCTTGCTACGAGTTTGATTTAAAATGACCTCCTAAATCTGTTAATAGTCTTGCAAAGTGACTCATTTTGCCTGGCCCTGGGTGGAAACCACACAAACCCACCAAGTTCTGCAGGAATTCCTGCAGGAGCCAAAGCTGCTCGGATATGCACAGCAAAGGGTGCATAAATCTGAAATTGTGGTTTGTGACACACCTCCATCCACTTCACTTTTCCCTTTAGGTAAATCAACTTAACTTGACTCTGCAGGAGAAGGGAAGCTACTCACCTGCATAATTAATATTTTAGTAAATACAACAGTGTCTTCCCAGAATTCCAGATGTTTTCAGTGAGAGCACAGACAGCGTCAGAGGCAGAGCTGAAAGGATCAGAGGTCCTGCTGGGAGAGAGCCCCTGGAATGTGCTTACCCTGGTGTCACGTTCACCATATGACCCTTGCTACTCTTGAACTGCAAGACTAAAAAATAAGGAAAAAGCTTTTATATGTAGAGAGGGATATGGCTATTTTCGTTCCAAAATAGTTCCAAATATATTATTCTGAAATTACACACTTCTATACTGGATAGAATTAGAATTATGTAAATTGTGCTGTTAAATGGCTGACTTCTTTCAGAGGAGCTTGTACTAAGTGAAGGAATCTTGTTTGGTAGAGCTGCCTTGATAGATTTCAGAATGACAGGCTCCACATCAACTTAATAACACACAAGCAAGGGTTCAAATTTATCATCTCTGCTAATTGCAAGTCTGTTGTTTTTATACTGCCATCTAGGCCTCAGCCCCAGTTGGAGACCTGTTCTATGTGGCACTGTGAAGGAGCATGATAAAGGATATTCCACTCCTTAAAAGCTTGATAAAGGATATTTTGCTGTTCATGTATGTACAAAAGAAAAAGGCAAACACCTGCGGGAGAAGAGAACAGGCTTCCTTCACCTGTTGTGAATCAGGCTGTGATTAGAACTGACCTTCCTTAGGACCGTGTTGGAATAGGGATTAATTTGCCCAATTTTGGGCTTTATTTCTCTGAGGTCCCATGAGTGGAGAGAACTTCATTGTTTTACAGAGAAACACCAAGTTTCACCTATATTGCCATCCAGCAGGGCTGAACTATCATAAGAATACTGTCTACAAATGATCAGGTGGAAAGTATCTTCTAAATAATAGGTAGATTTTAGCTCTATGTATATCTGTGAAGAACACAATTATAATGTCAATATTCAAAATAATGTGGTTGAACATATCTGTCTCAGTTTTCTTTTTTTTCCTTTTCAGTTTGTTTTCATAACCTGCATTTTTACTAATATTTGAAGGTGGTGTTCATATTCCTTCCTGTGTGTGAAAGACAAAGCACATGGAACAAGGAGAAAGTTTTGGACATGCTGAGGCTATGTTGAGAGCTTGGGGTAAACAGAAGGGAGTACTAGTATTTTTTTATTAAATTTGTTGTAGTTAGCATAGTACTTTATTATTGCATTTATCAAATGTTACTATTCTGTTGGATGTATCATTTATTAATTTGATTTTTTTTTTGTTTTTAAACCTCAGCCAGGTTATTCTGAGTAATTCCAAAAATACCCCTCAACATGCCTGAAAATCCTGCAGCAGGTATGTGGCCTGAAAGTGATTCCTTTTGCTGAGTACTGAGCAAAGAAGCTCCATTCCTAACCTGGACTCCTTTGTGGTGCAGATAAGCAGCAGGTGCTGCAGATCCTGGATCGGCTGCAGGCAAAACTGCAGGAGAAGAGGGATTCCCAACACCAGGAAAACCTGACTGTTCTACGGAACACCCTCAGGAGCCCCTTGTTCAACCAGATACTGACTCTCCAGCAATCCATCAAGCAGCTGAAGGAACAAGTGAGTGTAAAATTACTGTTGTTGGTGTGATGATTAACTCTGGGCAAGTGGAACTTGAATCAGGATGTGTAGGCGTGTGTTAACGAGGGTGCTCTTGTTAATAAGCTGTAACATGGTGTGAGTGAGTGTTGGGCTTTTTTTCTGCTGTGGAGCTGGTGTCTGCAGAGGCACTGCTGAAATGAGAAGTGGTTTTGCAACAAACAGGTCATGGGGCAACGTGCTTTGAAAGGGATGCAGGAGAGGCAGGGTTGTGATGGAAAAAAACATCTGCAAAAGACATCAGCTCCAGTATTTTGAGTCCTGAGCAGTGTTGGAACTGGGATCCTTTGTTTTTCACAGAAGCTGAGTGCTGTTTATCAGCTCACTGGCAGCATCTTTTCTCCCTAAAAGACAGCATCACGTAGTTCCTGCTAATTTGTACAAGAATGCTTCACCTGCTTTGGGGAGTAAAGTGTAGAAGACCCAGCCTGAAGATTTGCCAAGCTCTTATGCAGCTGCACCCAAGCGAGTTTTAAAATGACTTGGCTTCAGCAGCGCTTGGAACTTGTGTGGGTTGGTTTATGAGCCAAGTGACACTTGATTTTGTGGACATGGGCATCCATGACACGGCTGCATGAACATGTCTCACCCTGCAGTTGAGTTAAAATCATCAGCAAACTTAAACCCAGGGGCTGAGCAGCAGCAGTCCCTGCCTCTGCTGTCACTGTGCCCAGCTGGAACTACAGCGGGGTGGGTGTCAGGGGGACAAGGCCACCTGGCTGACATTCCCAGATTTATTGCAGGTGTTCCTGCCTGGGTGGCCTGGTGGTGGCTGTGCCATTCATGATCCCTCCTTCCCAAGTTCCCATAGGTGCTGCATCCCTTCCTTCCAAAGCTTGGATGCATGTCTGCAGGCTATTAAAAAACGTATGAAAATGCAAAGGTATCTTAAGAAGTTACTGCAACATAGTGGGGTTTCTATTCAGAATGTTCAAAATTCTCGTATCTAGAAAATTTAGGTTTTCTTGGAATTCTGTTTAAGCATGGACATCTTCATTCAGGATGGAATTTTCCAGTTTATTATGTCACACTAGGAATATTTTTCGTTTCTTCATTATCAGTGAGGACTAGAAGTGCAAGTTCTAGCAGTGATAACATGATCAGTGGTAGTTGGTTTGTACCCTAGACTCTCTCTGGGGAGGGGATAATACAGACCAGGCCTCAGGTTCCCGAGTGACTCAAAATATTTGGATTTTTGTGCCAAAGTTCTGTATATGTTTGCCTGACAGTTGCAGCAGTGCTTGAGAGCCTCTTCAGTATTTGGTGCTTTTGCATGTGTTGTTTCTGGAATACCAGGATGAAAAGAGGATAATGGTCACAGGCAGGGGAGAAGCATGAAAGAAACAGAGAAAAATGAGTGGAGTAGAAACACAACTGAAACATTCAGGGAACATCTGAAAAACAATTTAAATTTGATATGGTGGCTTGGTTATAGCTTATATATTAACATTGCCTGATTTATACAGGTGAGTGTATTTGTGTGAATGGGCATGTATGAACGCAGGTATTCTTGCTCCTTTGGCAGCCTGCACACAAAATGGTGTTTGTGGAAAACCCTTCTTTTGTTTTCAGTAGTTTTTCCACACCTTTGTTCGTTTTCAACAGCTCAATTACATGCCTCCTGACCGCTCAGTGGATTTTGATTTTACCAAGAGAGGGTTGTTGGTGTTTGCTGACAAATCAGTCACTGCTGGGACACCTTGCGCTTCACCTGGACCCAAAGCAGCAGCCTTCACTCCAAACCTGGGAGTTAATGAATTTAACATGATCATCCAGCAAATGGCAAAGGTAAGGCTCTCCGGGTTAGTGAACCAAACTTTTTTTTCATTTTGGAGCATTTCACACTGCTCTTTTTGTTGTGTGTCTGGAAGCGAGGTGCCTCCTAACCAGGAGAGAGTAGAAGTGTTGAGAACTTTTCCCTGTGGAAGATAATGTCATTAATAGGAAGTGGTTTGGTGGCTTGTATTTTTTTTTTAGCTTTCTTTGCCAATTTTCTGTTGTACTTTCTACCAAACACACCAACGTAGTAAGGAAATTTCAGTTGCCAGAAAGCATTTTTGGTATTTGATGACACTTAATTGAAAATGGACATTTTCAGCAGAAACTTGTTTTGATGGAGGCACTTGTTTATCAAGTACATTTTAAATTGAAAACGTACCAACTTTATGAACAGTGCAGAGGATTAAAAGAACTAGCATGTAATATTTTATTTAACTCTTTATTTAGTGTGTCTTACCTTTGCCAGACAGATGCAGATTTTAAAAACTTGTGATGTAGCATGTACTAAATTCCCTAAGAATTTCTGCAGGTGCAGACATCCACCCATGGGGGATTGGCATTTATACCACAAATGTATTGTTCTCTGTTATTTTCAACCATTAATTTAATTGATTAGTCATGCCTTTCTATATTAAGTAACTGTTGCTAATTGACTACCTTAATGTAGCTGTAATATTTTGAGCATTACTTGTCTCATTAGTGTGTCATTAACTCATCAGAGATAAGATTTAGCAGTAAAGGCTGCACGTTATTTGGAATAAAAGAGCTGTGATAGCAGTGCATTCTCCCAGTAATATTTCCCAGTAAACACCCCCAGCAATCTTGTATTAGAACTGAAAAACAGGCAGTTGCAAAGGCAAACTTTTTTTAGCATTAGGTGTGAAGCTGCAGGAAGGAGAAGGAAATTAATTTCTGTATTTAAAAGCTGCAGTCTTTTGAATGCACACCTAAAAATCAGCATTAAAAGCAAGGGGAGCCAAAAGACAAGTCATTTAGTTCAGCTATACAGCATTTCCAGAAATCCCAAATATATTGCTCTAGACAGCACTTCGTTCATAGTTTTCATCCAGTTTGGAATTCATCTCATAATGTGAATGAAGTGTGAAAGCAGCTCTTAAATTCCCTGAGGTTTCAGAACCTCAGAGTGCTTGCATATCCAATACGTTGCTATATTAAAAATAATAAATGGAGGAGCTTTTATAGAAATAACATATTCGGTATTTTGCCTTTGTTTAGTCTTAGGAGGAGAATAATTCCCCAGTGTTCGTAAATTTTAAACCAGCTCGTTCTATTGCATTGAAAATTAGTAAATCGTTTTATCTTCTGTTTTATTAGGGAAGACAAATAGAATCAATAAAGATTGATAAGCCTTCTGTTGGAGGTCTCGGATTTAGTGTGGTTGCCCTTAAAAATCCCAGCCTGGGAGAAGTTGGTATCTTTGTCAAGGAAGTCCAGCCAGGAGGCATAGCTGACAGGTGAGATCTTCATAATTGTGCTGGAAAATTGTATTTTCCGTGAAGGGAAAAGTCGTGACCTTTACTTTGAAAACTCTATCAGAATAACATGTTTGCCTGGGTTATCTGGTGGGATATTTTGGTGGTGGTATCTTGAATTCTGGCTTTTCAGCTAAAGGGACTCATGTTTGGAGGATCAGGTTTTCAGATGAGTTTTAAATATCCAAGCCATTCGTGAATGGAATTTCCAGAAATCGTGACTCACTTTAGAGAATCTTGAGTTCTGATTAAAAAAGCAAAAGAAAACTCAGAAAAGGATACAAGGAAAATAAAAATTAGATTCCGTTTTAATTTTTATGCGCTGTGTCCCTGAAAGATTTTTTTTTTCTCCCCCTTCTTCCTTTATTTATGTGCCTCTGACAATGCCCTATTTATAGTTGGTTTTACTGTTTATTTCCTGTGTAAATTTAGATCCACTCCTCCCGACAGATCCCTGCACAGATGTCATCATAGAATCGAGGCTCCAGGCAGTTTCTTCCTGTATTGTCTGTGGGTTTTCACCCAACAACAAAAGACAGAGCAATCCTTTAAAAATAAAATGTGATTGTAAAACCACAAGAGTTGGCATGAGACAAATGCAGTGCTTGGAATTATGTTTCGAGAAAATGTGTCTAGATTTCAAGTCATTGGTGTCACTTTTTAAATAACACATGTCAGGAAGTGCCAACACAGGATGACAAAAAGAGTGGGGAGAGGTTGGAATGATAATGGCGATGGGCCCACAGAGAACACACCAGAGAACACTTAAAGAAAAGCATATTAAGGCTCTTTCAAAGTGGAGACAGATGGACTGATCCGGATGTCAAAGGAGGGTGAATATCTCACTTTAGGATTTGATGACCTGCTGCTCACTTTCTTTGATGAGAGAATCTGAAATATGGTTAGTGCTCGAAGAAAGTGATTTCTGGGAAACATCTTAAACATGGCGTGATAAAAAAGGAAGTTTAAAATGCCTTAGTTAAGATGTGCAGTTACATTGTTTCGGAGTTTATAAATTTCCCCAGCATGCTTCCCGTTTTGCTTCTGAGACAAGATCTCCTGGAGACTTTTTTGGATTCCTACAGAGCTTTGAAGGCAGTGTCTGTCTATGTAACAGTTTGGTCTCGTGCTCAGAATGAATATTTAACAAAGGAGATGAGTGATGGTTTCTCTCTTGTCACAAATCTAAATTCATCACTGGGGTGAATTAACTGTGAAATTTATATTATCTCAAGGTAGCAACTGAACTGTGTTGCTCCAAGAAAGTTTCATGTCTGAAGCTTGATACTATAAATTTTAAGTAAAATATAAATATGCAGCACATCAATCTTTAGATTAAATAACGATACAAAACAGCATCAAAGCCCGAGTTTTGTGGGTACTTAGAGATGGCATCATGTAGTGCTAAACATAATGAAGAATAGCTCCTGGTTTATTGTGTAACTACAAAAATACTTTTTTCTGCTTTGTAGTTCAATATCATCAAGAAAGGATAAGGGAATTGCAATTAAATTTTGAACAGAAGCAAGGTAAAGAATTGAGCAAATTTCTGTACCATGCCAAAGCTGGAACAAATTGTGGCTGGGCAGTTTAGAACAGTGTGGATTGAATGTAGTTTGTAAGCTGGTGAAGGCACCCTAATAAGCAGATTTTTAAAATACATCAACACTTAACCTTGCACAACTGCCTGTTTTGCGTGTCCATGTTTCAGTTGCACGAGCCTGATGTGAAGTCGCTGTGCCGCGTTTAAAAATTGCTTTCAATGTTTTGTTAAGGGATCAAAGGCTGAGGGAAAATGACCACATACTGGCCATTAATTGCACGCCATTGGATCAGAACATTTCCCATCAGCACGCCATTGCCCTCCTCCAGCAATCCACAGGATCCCTGCATCTGGTGGTGGCTCGGGAGCCGCTTCAAGGGAACAGCAGAACTGCCTTATTAAGTGATGTAAATCCACCTGAGACTGTGAGTTGTTGTAATACTGTCAAAATCAGATTTTGAGCTGGGCTGGATATTTTTTTTTTTTTTTCCCGTGGCTCTAAGTGTTTGTGTTAGCAAGTTTTACATGGAGGGATTTTTTCCTTTAATCAGATTTTATATGTGATGACATTTCATTTAGACTCGCCGTGCAGTAAGTACAAGGCTTCCATTGCAAAGCTGCGTGGAGTTGTTATAAAACAGATCCTGGGTTTTTATGGGATAGCAGAAGCTTTAGTAGATCACCATATTCTTATCAGCAGGGTCTGTTCAGCACAGGCTGGATGAAGCATTTTATGAGTATACCCAGCTGAAACCTACTTGTGCTCAGCAATTAAAGATGCTCTGATTACCTCTTAAAAGCGAGTAAACATAACCTGCCATGAACACTGCTTGAAACAGCCCAACCAATTTAAACTGGCACTGCTCACACCAAAAAACCTTGTCTTTGTTTTAAAAAACAAACACTATTTATCTGTTAAAGAACCTCTCAATCCCTGTTTATTTATCAGCTTGTTTTGGTTCTGTTTTTTTTTTTTTCCATCTGCAAATTTCAGTGATTGGGAAGCCTTTTGTATTTGTGACAAAGGAGAGCTTGTCACTGGGACATGTAATAAACCAGGGCTGAACTTCCATCTGTGTTCCACCCATATGGTCCAGGTGGCTTCCCTGAATTCAGTCAAACTGCACACCTAAATCCAGGGATTGCAATATTGGAATCTGAATTTATGATGTTAGTAGATTTTGATGAAAATCTGGGTAAAAGCAGTGCTTTTCCTTATTCTTAGTAATTATTTCCCTCATGATTATTACAGGGGTAGTGAAATCTGAAGGTTTTAGTGGATAATCAATATTGTTTATTGCACTGAAAATTTTAAAGAATTACATTTTAAGTGCTTTTTCATTGAAAGATCTGCACTGAACAGACCAACAAAATAAAATACAAATATATATCTCTGCAGGGGGTCTTTAAACTTCTTTTATGATATTTAACTGGCTTTGGCAAAGATTTTCAGTATGCTAATAAATCCTTTATTCGCAGAAGACTTAAATCTGCCTACTTTGCTCCATTTGGGCCTGTATGAGATATTAATCTGACAGAAACATTGGCTGGGTTTAGGTTGCTTAACAGCTTTGTTATTTTCAGGTTGTCTTGTAGAACATAAGGTCATGGTACAGTGTAGCTTGGAAATTTGCTTCCAATCCAGTATGGCAGAATATTGTGCTGTGCTATTAATTCAGTGCTGAATGGTGGTGTTCAGAGTGTGTAAGTGGAATAACAGAAATAAGAATTTGGGCAACGCTGAGTGAAAACTGGGCCAGTGCAAGTTCCTTGCCTCTGTTTTTCCCTCTTGTTTGCAGTACTCTGGATTTATGAAAAACTAAAAGGATACTTTTCATCTTGGCAGGAAGGTCTTAAAATTGCTTTTTCTTAGTCGAGCTTTTTCCTAGTATCCTGTTATCCTGAAAGTGAAGGACAAAATGTGTGTTTAAAAACAGATGAGAAATCCCACTGCGTATTTGTAAGGAAATGGAGCTGAGCGAACAAAATTCCACAGATCTCCAGTATGTGGGGTGGAGACAGAAAATTGCTCTGATTAATTCTCCTCGTTCCTGCTACACGTGAAAGTGAGAAGCGTTAATGATCGTCCGAAATTAAAATCTCCTGTTTTTATTAATTGCAGATTCACTGGGGCCACATTGAAGACGTTGAGCTGATTAACGATGGTTCAGGATTAGGCTTTGGAATTGTAGGAGGAAAGTCGAGTGGAGCAGTTGTAAGAACAATTGTTCCTGGGGGATTAGCAGATCGGGTAATTTGTTATATTATGTCACTTCTTGTTTAATTGCAAAGTATAATTAACCGCTTTTGACAGTCTTAAAATAAACTAATATACTTAAACAAAAGGAAGCTGATAGCATCAAAGTCTGACTGCCAGCACATGCTTTATAAATAAATACGTTGAAGGTATGATTGAGGAAAAAGTCAGCACCTGATATAAATTAAGTTGTTTCTCAGACAAGCTTTGGCTTTTGTAACATTGTTGAACATGCAGAAATTCTGAAAAGTTGCCTGATATTTTTCATACTTCTGGTATTTTCAGCCTTTGGTCAGTCTGGGGCAGGACAAATACTCTGTAGAATTTGGCACATTTGGCAACATCCATAGGGACAAACTCTCCTAGAGAATTGTCAGGCAAGAGAATCTGCCCTACTGAAGTCACTGCATTGCAAGATTCATTTTAGAGATTGAAAATGTCCTGTTTTCAGTGGGTTTCGTTGAAGGGGATTTTGATCCCTGCCTTGCAGCCTGACCAGTTCAAGGAGACACTTAGGTTTGCTGCAAAGCCTTTTGAAGTTGCACAGGCACAGTTTGCACCTTTGATTGCTTGTCTTTAAAGACTGGGTGCTGAGTGTTGCTGCATTTCGGGAGTAGAACACTTGTGATAACAAAACAGATTCAGATTTTTTAAGTGAATTTGGTCGTGATGAGTTACAATATTTGAGGACTGGAACCCATGCAGACAAAAGAGAGAGGCAAAAGTACTTCCTCTAGTACAGGATGGAAATAAAAGCTGGAAATTTGGAGAGCTTTACTGGAAAATGTTGGCTTTTTCTTGACTGTGTCCTTCTGAACCTGTCGTGTATAAAGGAGTATTTTTTAAATTTTTGTCTAACACCTGTTTTGCTGTAAGGAATAAAGTGTTTTGGCTACCAATGAAGCATGTAAGCTAAGAACTCACCACATCATTCTCAGCTGAATGAAGCATCATTAAGAACATGTGAAATAATGAGGCATGTACATGTTAAAATTGGATGAGTTTGTAAATGAGTTTGAGGTGGTTCTGGAAATAACCCTGTGATTGCTGTATAAATCAGTGCACCAAAGGTGGTGGAGCTGTGCTGATCAATACCAGCTGAGGATTTGGTGGTAGGAGTTCTTACTTAACATGGAAATGATGATGTAGGTCATGAATTATAATTATCAGGTAAAAAATGGGTTGTGTGGGGTCTCGTTACCTTCAGTGGATTTACTCACTCGAGTTGGAGCTGATCACATGAAAAAAAAAATTGCCAGGCTAATGTAGAAATAGGAGGGAAAAAACTCTAAAAAGTCCTAAATCAAAATGCTGTGCTTTTATTCTAATCCCTATCTGATGAGAAGTGTTCTGTGAAACAGAACACACAACAATCTGTGAGATTATAAAACATTGTTGCTGCCTGTTTTCTCCTAAATGAGCCAAACAGTGGAAAACACGGGGCGTGACTGCTCAAACGGGTCCTTGAATTATTTAAAGTGTTGCCATAGTGGTCATTTTTCTGGCATTTTCTCACGTTGGTTCCCATGGCCATGAAGATGCCCCTACATAGTTTCAGTTTTGTGATGGAACAGATACTTTGTGTATGGACTGGAAACACTTATTGCCATTTAATTTGCCTTTGAAGGATGGGAGGCTGCGGACAGGAGATCACATCTTGCAGATTGGAGGGACCAATGTGCAGGGAATGACCAGTGAGCAGGTTGCCCAAGTGCTGAGGAACTGTGGGAATTCTGTCAGGATGATCGTTGCAAGGGACCCCAAGTGTGAAGTCATGGAGGCTCCACCACCTCCTGTGAGCTGGCCAGTCAGCACGTTACCTTCGCTTCAAAATGGAAATGTGAGTATCTGCTGCTTCCTTGTGACATTTTAAAGTACGTTTGTGGCTTGTGATCAGAAAGGAGGGAGAGAACAGAGTGTTCTTGGGACCTGAAGTGCTTCTCCTCTCTTGAGCTTCCAGATATCATATGCTTGTATTTAAGTGGTCATTATTATAGCCCTGCCTTCTATAATTTTTCCCTTTTTCCTGTGTCTTATTAATACCTATAATCTTGGGATTGGAATGACCAACTTTACAGAATTTATTTCAGAGTGGCTAATTTAATTACCAAACCCATAAACATTATCGGTAAGTGGTACTTTTAGTTCTTCTTCTTAGCTCATTACATTTTTTCTAATCAATCATTTGTAAGTGGATTTAAAACTGGACTGTGAATTTCCCTAGTCTGAAATCCAGAGAGCCACGGCCACACCAGAATTATTCAGCACAATCATCTTTTTATGAAACATAAGTGTAATGTTTTCATAGTCTACGCTACTGCCTGTGATAGGAAATATATCTAAAAATTTTGAAACTTGTTTTAGCAAATCTTATCATGGTCATATCAAAGTCTCTTGTTTTTGAAGTCATTCTTTTCAGTTTTGAGTAATTAAAATCAACAAATGCTACACTAAGTGTACAGTAGGTCTCAAAACATAAACAAAGCTGTGCTTGTGTACCATCTGCTGCTACTGTGCTGCTTAGATTTAGGTGTAGAATTTGAGTAGCCTTTTCTTTCTTGTTTAGTTTCTTGAATATGAGTGAAGAGAGCTGGGGATTTTTTGAAGCACTGTTTTTAAAGGTCAGAGTAGAAGTCACTATTACAAACTCACCTCTTTGCTAATGGGGCACAGCCACTGCAAAGGCAGCTTTGTGTTTTCCATCTCTGGAAAAACGCTGTGGCTGTGTCAGCCGAGTATTTTGGGTCCTTCTGAAGCTCCTCTTCTCCCCAGGGGGATCCCCAGGAGGGATCAGTGCAGGAGGAAACGCAGTGTCCGGGAGATGGGAGGGGGTGATCTGCATCCCTAAGGTTGGAGCCTGAAAATTGGGCTTGTCCAGTACTCTGGCAAAAGGCTTTCCAAGGGAATCAGCATCGTTACGAGGCCCTTCTTTCCTGACTGGATCATATTTTCCAAGGCCCATATTAGGGGCAAAATAATGCGGTCTTAGTTTTGTTTCCTCCACAAAATACTGTTTTTTCTCTCTTCCTGTTGTCACTGATCAACCCCGAGCACTGTAAATGCTGCAGCCTTTCTAAAATGTGATTCCCTCTGGATGTCTTTTCAGTGTCCTTCGTGTTCCTGCTATGCAGTTTAGAGGGGGAAAGATAATTTTCTGAACTAAATAGTGCCTTCATGTGTAGATTTGAAGAAACTCCTCTTCCTGGTGCTAGGAGAGTTTTGCTGAAGACAAGATTAGTGGTTAATGTGAATGTATTTATTAATTCAATGAGAATTTCAATGATCCACCATTCAGTTTGTGTCAGACTTATAATGGAACCTATCCCTATAATCTAGTTTTTCTCTGGTTTCTGAGTGCTTTCAATAGCTGTGAGCTTTGGAATAGAAAATATTTTCCTTTTCTCTTTTTTGCAAACCAGCAGAAAGGCATTTTTAGTAGGTGGTTAGTTATTTTCAGTTTTATATTAATATTTGATTTTCTTTGGATTTCCTGTAGCAGAGAATAACTGAAATTACTTCTGTCTGTGTGTGAGCACAAGAAAACAATCTTATTATCTGTACTGTCCAAGACAGTGACAGCAGTGTGAGCAGCCTGCTTGTGCTGACCGTATTTAGGACTTTGCACTTTGATTTTCCTGGACTCCATTTCAATTATTTTGCATTCTACCAGGAGTGTTACTTAGAGAAAAATGCTTGTAGCCAGAGCACTGACTCTGAGGAGCTTTTGATTGTCAAAACAGCCGGGCTCTCGAGGCCACAGCTCCATTTCAGATGTTGCTATGGGCTTGTTTACTGGAGATAAGTGACAGCATCCAAACTTATCTTCATCTCCATCAGCCTCTTATGGAGCAAGGGAGTTGGAAGGCATTTAATGAGCTTAATGACTTTGCTAGTGGAGGGAGGTGTGTGTGATAAGGAGATCGCTGCCCATCGATTTCTCTTCCATTGAGAAGTGAAATAGGTATGGCTGGACCTCGGGGCTGCTTTTAGTATGGGTCCTTCCAAAGCTGATACTTGGCAAGCATTTGATTGAACTTCTCTTTTTTCACTCCCTTAAGAAATGTTTTCCATTTTCCCAGTCCATTTTTTGCTGTTGGCAGTGGCAGTATCCCTCTTGATTTCATCACTTTACCAGACCTTACTCTCATCATCTTCCTTTTGATCTCATTGGCCTGTATCTGATTACAGAAAGCAAACAACTCTATGTATTTTAATTTATCCCTTGCAATCCCAGATTTATGTGCTTGATTGTTTTTCTCTTTTGGTCTCACCAGTGTCTTTACTGTTCCCTGTGTGAACTCTTGCCTTGCAGTTCTGATTTTTGCTGGTCAGAGGAGAGTTGCAGAGACATCCCAGGGCCAGCTTTGTAGGGACTTTACAAATGAATTTACCTTGCATTTAAAAAGGAAAACCAAAATCACTGCTCATTTCTGAGGGTCTTAATTACCCTGTAATATTGTAATGGCACTGGGAAATTGAGAGGTTTTTTATTGTCTTGTGCTTTATTTATAGGATAATGACAACTTTTTTGATACCTATGATGTTGAACTTATAAAAAAGAATGGGCAAAGCCTGGGAATAACAATTGTTGGATATGCTGGCACATGTGATATAGGTGAGTTCTACAGGATTTAATAAAGTGTTGAACAGGGGCTTCTCAAATACCTTTTATTGACCATGGGGAAAATGAACAGCTCCTACCTGTGCTAGGATATGGGAACATGGAATCAGGGTGATTTTTTTTCCCCAAGTTCTCTTTAAATTAGAGCTCTTAACTTGTCTTTCAAATATTGGTGGCACAAGTGATAATATCTTTAAAATTGGCCCGACTGAATATCTGGTTTTATGCATAGGGGTAGTGGTTTTTATCCCTCCCCTTCCTCGTGGGAATCGAGGAAGTGTTCTGGGAATGTGGTGCAGCTGGGGTTGCTCTCCAAGCCCCTTTGCTCCCAGGAGATCCTCTTGTGATGCCAGTCAGGAATCCCAGGGCAATGGCTGGGAAGGGGCACGTGCCAGGCAGCGGGGAAAGGTGGGTTTGGAGCACCAGGGGTGGGGCTTTGCTGGGCACAGACAGACCATGTTGGGCAGGTGTCTGAGGAAGCTCAGTGTCCAAAAAAGGATGGATGAAGTGTCAAGATTCACTAGAATTACAGATCAGCATCTCATATTTAGTGGGAGTTTGTGAAAGGGAAATGTTAGTGTTTCAGAGGTTTTTTATTTTTTTTTTCTTTATTTTTAGTTCCTTGTTCTCATTGGGAGTTTAGAATTAATAATCAAACACCAAACATGACAAAGGACAGCTTTTCTGTTTTCCATGTTTCTCTTTTCTTTTTTTTTTTTTGAAAGAAAAATCCTTTTTCATTAAGATTTAAAGTACTAAATTCTTTAGCTGTAAGATGATTGAAGTCCTGATCAAAGTCCTTAAGCACATACTTTACTTTTAGCTTAGTTAGTCCTATTGAAATCAAACGCAGCGTGGATTTAAGTGATTGTGGTTTAAAGCCTGGGTAAGCACAGGGATGAAACCGTGGAGGGAGGTGGCCTTTTGTGAGCCATTTTAAGGAAAAAAATTTGAGGTCAGTGTACAGGTGGTTGTGTCAGTGCTGGTTTTTCCACCAGATATCCTCAGATTTATGTCAGGCTGTGGGAGTGGTAACATGCAGGTGGTGGGGATTTACAGAATCATCACTTTATGGACGGAAGGAAGTGTGTGAAAAAGGCTGGAATTAATAATTTTAATAAGAAAAGAAACAAATTAGGTTAATGCAGTGACTTGTTTCTCTTCTTCCCCCCAACAGAACCTTCAGGGATTTTTGTGAAAAATATAATACCTGGTAGTGCTGCTGACCACAATGGCCAAATTCACGTTCATGACAAAATTGTTGCTGTAAGTAAAATACTGTGCTTATATATTGCTGTAGAACTAATACATTTCACATCTCTGTTAAAAGAACAACATAGTTGTTCTTTTTCAACAAAGACTTGCTAAAATTGTTTAAACCTCCTCCGCTTTGCAGAAGAAATAATTTGGTGGTTCATGTTTGTTTAGGTAGACTTGTGACAGAAATGAGCTTTGGCTTGCTGTGGTTAAAGTATTATTTTATATTCAAAGAAGTAGTAAACAGTAGTTAACTGTGAAAGAGGCAAGCATTTGGATTAAAGTGTTTCAGAGTGGAGAATCTTGGCTTTTGGCCTGCAGTAAAGATGAGCAGCATTAACTTCTACTTGAATTGAATGTGATTCGAGGATTGTTAAGATTCTGCAAGATGTGGCACATTGTTTGTGTTCCTTAATGGCTGTGTAGTGTGGGTACAATCAAAATGTTAATGGTCACAATTTAGGTTTAAAAACCCAAGCTTTATGTGTAGAAAAATGGAAAAACCATTGAATAACAGTGAATTGAATAATAGCCAATTTTGCATTCACAGCACAAGGGGGAATGAATTCCACAGTCTTTTTGTTTTAAGAGATAATATTTATAGAGATACGATTTTAAATAACTTTTTAAATGTGTGCCATGCCAGACCTTCCAAAGCCTGCTTCTCCTCTGTGAGAGCAAAAATTTATATAACCTTTTATCTGCAGGAAAGGCCCTATTGAAGCTTGATCTGACAGTGAGGTGAACAGAGTATTTTGGGTGTAAATTAAAATATCTGAAATTGCAAGAATTGGGCTGTTGAGGGTGGATTATTCAGACAGTTGTGTGTAGAAGCTTATGTGGGGCATGTTAGAAATCCTCAAGACAACCAACAGTGATAATGAACTGAACAGAGTTCTAGGTTGGATACTCTGCTTGGGACCTTCCTCCACAGTCCTTGTCAAGCTGGTTTTGATAAGCAAAAACAAAATTTAGGAAAAATCTGTTCATATTTGTATCAGATTAGTAAATTCTGTTTTGTGGTTGTCCCCATGAAAACAGAAATAAGAAATTACCGTTGTGTTTCCTTTTAGAATGCATTTTGAAAATAAATTCTCATCAGTGTAATGTAACGGATTTAATGAGATTGTTTTGCAAATACTGCTGTCTTGGGAGAGTAACCCTGTAATTCCTGCACTAAATAACGTGGCTGTTGTTTACAGTCTATGGTACTTCACAGCATAGCCTAAGAATGCAGCACAGTACTGTTATTTGATACAATTTTCTTGTTTTAGGTTGATGGAGTCAACATCCAGGATTTTACCAACCAAGAAGTGGTAGAGGCACTGCGAAACACGGGACAGACTGTACGTCTCACCTTGCTTAGAAGGAAACCTTCCTTTACTGTTTCTTCAGAAGCACCTTCAGATAGAGGTAATTTTTTTTTTTTCTGGCAGCTGATTTTATTTTTCACTCAATTTACAGCTACCTCCTTTAATTAGGACTGGATACCACATGATCCTTGATATTTTTAAGGGCGTACTGTAGAAAACTAAGATACTTAAAGAGGAGTGGAAAGAGACAAAAATAAGAGATTCAGGAAAATTCAGTGCAAAACTCCTGTGTAGCCACCCCACCAAAAAAAAAGAAGGAATTAGTGAGGTGTTGTTCCTACTTCCTATGTTTTGCAGCATATGATTTGGGTTCTTTTCATCTGTTTTCACAGTGCAGCCAACTGTTCCAATCTTTGTGTCCCCTGGAGCATTAGGGACTGAAATTAGTGTGGACACTAAGAATGAGGGAAAACAAGAACAGAAGGATAATCTTCACAATGAAAAGCAGCAGAGTCTACATCAAGCAGGTAGATAGGATGCCTTGCAGTGCCTCTTCTGAGTCTGGTTAAAGGCTACTGTCTTTAATCCATTTTCATTCTGATGGGCTGAGGTGTTTTACTCCATCTTTGGCTTTTGCCCTGCAATGCTCTCTGAAGTAAAGCTCTACCTCTTGGATCTACCAACTCTTTCACCCCACCCTGTCCCCAGATTGTAGCACTGTCCACAGGTCTGCTGAGAGTGGATTCTGTGGTATCTCAGGGCCTGTAATTCTCTGGATCTTCTTCCTTGCATAAAATTTTCCCTTTCCAGTCAGCAGTGATCCCCTTTGTTTTGGGAAGGTTTTTTTAAGGTTACAGTCAGTGGAGGTGCTGCCCTTTTGGTACTCAGGAATGACTCTCATAAACTCTATAGAGCTGAAAGCCTCCAGCTCAGTGATTCCTCTTTCTGGTCCTGGTCCTGCACTGATGACCCGAGGTGTCCTGCCTGCAGCCTTCCCTTGAGAGAGACTTGTTCTTCCTCCTCTGCTGCCAGGGCCCTGCACCAGCCTGCTGGGTGAGCAGCATCAGGAGATGGAACTCCTGGGAATTCGTATTTATTTCCTGATCCAGTGGTACCTCAGTCATACCCATTTAATGGTTGGACTCCATAATCTTAGATCTTTTCCTGCCTTAACGATTCTTTGATCTTCTTGGCCTCACACATCTTAGACTCCTGCAGTATTTTCATAATATTCTTCTGATTTCCTGTACCACATCTCTGATGCCCATTTGCTGCAGTTTCCTCTTCTGGCACCGCAGTGACTTCATCAGAACTCGTGTCTTGGGTGTAAAGACCTGATAGCTGGAGTTCAGAAAAGGCATTTTTTAACAAAAGGCACAGAGGGCAGGTCACAAAGGCATGGGCTGCTCTGGGTTTTAGCTGACTTTGGAACCAAGGCTGGAGGTCTTTCCAGAAGGCACACTTCAATTCCCCCACAGATTTCTGGGCTCCTCTACAGGAACTTCTGGGTGAATTTATACAGCTTGTGTTAAAGTCAGCATAAATTATCCTTATGCTTTGTAGTTTCTAAGATATGTAGATGTAATAGAGGATTCTAAATTACGGCTGTCAATGAATAGCAATTTTGCTGTGATTGTTGAAGATCTGTCAGTATTAAAGACAACCTGGAAACGAGAGAGATGTAGCAGTTCCTATATTCCATTCTGTTTTACTTTTCTGTCCAAGCCTTGTAACCAGACATCCTTTGTTGTGACTTTTGCATGTTCCCAGAAATAGGAAGCCAGAACAGAGGTGGTTGAGTAGCTGAGAGCTGAGGTTCTCAAAGCATTGTTTTGCTATGACAGGGGCTAGAAAAGAGCAACACTTTGTCTGTCCTGTGTCACTCACCCAGGTTTTTTTGTACTGTGGGACTTCTATGCATATTTTACTCCTGCAGAAATAAGATGTATGAGATTTTGCCTTGGAATAGAGTTTAATGGCCGAGTTTAAATTCCAAAGATAGGTGCTTATTTTGGATGTGGTGATGGGCACTTCATTATATTGGTGCTAAAATAAATACTGCTAATTTAAGGCTCTGACTAAACTCTGGAAATGCTTTTAGAAGTTTAATGTAAAAGGTGTGTTTTACAAAATGCGTCGTCCTTCCCTTTAAGCCCAGTTGTGTGAAATTCTTATTAAATGGTGTTTCCTGGGGGGTATTAAATAGTAATTCTGGCCAGGCAAAGCCATGCTTAAGCAGTTCTGGTACAAAGGCATCAGGGTTTGGGCTGCAACGTGCACAAGGCCTGAAACTCTGTGCAGACAATGAACTTAACAGCTGCTTCTGCAAGGCTGCAGACTGGGCAGAACTGCTCCATCCTGCCTTGCAGGAGTACCCAGAACCCAGAGGGACAATGATGGGAGTCAGGAGCTTAAGAGATGTTTGGGGAAAAAGCCCCAGCAGTAGGGCAGGTGAAGGTAGGGCTTTAATGAAGGGCAGCAGAGCACAGTGCACACACACCCTTGTGTGGTGACTTTGTGAGACCAGGAGGATGCTGCAAGAAAAAAAGATCCCAGTTTTGAAGAAGCTGACAATTTTGACCAGAAAAGATGATTTTTACAATACATTTGTGGTTTCTTCTTTACGCTTGCTAATTAGGAGTGAAAAACTTCCCGGAAGCGCAGGCAGAAGGACAGGCTGAATATGCTGAAAAGTTGTTGCTAATGAAAGCTGTCCCTGGGAAGTGTTTTCATTTCTGAGGTCTTGCACATTATAGAAGACATGGTACATATGTCAGGTCATGAGGAATTCAGCTGGATGAGACACTAGAAAGAAATTTCCTATTAGCTGCCATGTGGAAAAAGCTGTTGGGGGAAAAAGGAACATTGTAAGTGAATTGAGTGATGCCACTGGAATTGAATATATTCAATCCAAATCCCTTCAGCCCACATTTCCACAGTTCTAAGGAAGTTACAAGCAGAGACTTCAAAGTGTATTTGAAAGAAAGAAAGGGAAAAACTTCAAGTGGAGACGTGCATCAGCACCTGCTCTGAATAAGTCGTAGATTTTGGTAATGTGTTTTGGAAGTGCCAAAAAAATCTGTATTCAGCCAGCTGAACACAGCTTACAGTTGCTGAACTGAACTTTGAGCTTGACCCTGAGATTCATTACTCCTGGTGAACCTTAAAATCTATATCTGGCTGCACAGGGAATGCAGGTGCTTAGGTTGTGTGTTCACACTGTTGTAGCTCTGTAATAGCAGAAAAAGAGAGTAAGGAATTTCTGTCCCTGTGTTATTCTGCAAATGGGAGGAGCAGAAGAATGCACTGGTGTTCTGGTTTTGCTACAGTTGGGAAGTAAAGACAGTGATCAGCTCGTGCTTGATAATAAGTCTCACATTAGAAACTTTAATTTCCAATGAAGTTAAGAAAACTTAACTGGCAGTTGAGAATTTTAGAACAATTTGTATTCCCTTTTTTTTAAGGAGACTATTTCAGAGAGAACTGTGGGCTGTATTTATAAACCCAAGCTTTTAATCTTGGTGAGGTGTGGTTTTGGTAGGAGAAGACAGCTATCAGGATTGCTGGAATTCTCGGATATCTGTGTCTGCTTGAGCCTGGAGGTTGAAGATCCTCTGGATCTTTCCAAGTGACATCTCAGCTGTTAGGCTCTGGGGAGTGTGGTTTCTCAGTGCAGATCAGCCAGAATTTGCCTGTCTGGCATGGCTGAAAGTGAGCTGGAGAGATGCAGGGGTGGGTTGTGTTGTAGAAGTAAATTTCAATCTTTGTTTTTGATGAGCGGAAAACTTCAAAGTTATAAAAGTGTGTAATGAGGATTGTATTGCAGAGCTTCATCTTTGCAGTCTACGAAGGTGTTCAGAGCAGAGGCAGCTTGACAGGCCATTTGTGCAGGCTTTTGCTCCTAGGTGGGCTCTGAGCTCCTCGTGGTGTCTTCACAATTCCCTCCCGAGGTATTTTACTCACCGTTTGTGTGCCAAACGTGAGCTTGTGCTTTACATTCCGAATTTTCAGGGCGACGCAGCAGCAACGCTGAGTGGTCTGTGCCTTGTCTAGACATCTGACAAACTACTGCAGTCATTCATGGGGGGGGAAAAACCCCCAGTTTTTGGTAATTCAGCCCCCAGATGCTGTAGCTGCTCGATGGAATTTGCTGTAGAGCTTGATTCTTACCAGTTACACATTGCTCCAGCTTGGAACTTTATATGTGAGCTGAGCTTCTGGCTGAGGTCAAATGCAGGGCAGCCAGTCATTTTCTGCTGTCTAGCTCTGTCAAATTGTCTTACAGGACTGTAACACTGCCTTGGTTGCATAAGTAAGAAAGCTGAAAAGATATAAATGTCAAGATAGCCAAGTTCCCACGGAAGACTGGTTTAGAACTGGAGCTTATATTAAAGCTCATGTTACTTACTGGCCTAATTAAAGTAGACAAGCCTTTATACCTGCCAAATGTATAAATAAAGTCTGTGCCTGCGTTGTGCTGACACAGCCCCTCGATAACAGCAATATCTTGGTCAGGTGTTTTCCTTCTTAAGGGGGCTCATTGGGGTGGGGGATGATGTTTGCCTGGAGTGGGAAGCGTTTTTATGGCAACAAATGATGGAGTCGTGTGAAATTTGTTTTGCAGCCTGAAAGAAAGATTTATTTACAGTACTGCATGGTACAGAACTCACATCTCATCATCAAGCATCACCTCTTCTGCCTCTCAGCTGAATAAATCACACTTTTACAGGAGCTGACATTTTGCATTGTTTTCCTAAGAAAGACATTTTTGATTTGCACTGTTTGATAGACTCAGCTTAATGCACTTCCCTTTTGGGGATTATTCCCTCTAATCTTTTATTTACACTGAATTTTTATTGGAGTATTTAGAAGTAAATGTACTTCTGAATGTACAGTATGCTTGTAAATTTAATATTCACTTTCATATTTAGGAAGAGTCCCGCTCCCTCCAGCATATGAGCTGAAATCCAAGTGGGAAAACCTGCTGGGACCAGAATACGAAGTTATGGTATGTTTTATTTCAATAAACTACATTCATGACTGTTATTTCTTTAAATTACAGATCTGTGAGCTTAGCATTACAGGCTGTTTATAGAACAGTTCAGTGTTTGGAACAGATCAGTAACATCAAATTTTCCTTCCTGTAACATCAGGGCTGAAATGTATGTTACAATGAGTTGGGGGATCTGTTGCCCTTTTATTTTGTTCTGTTTATATAGATACTATTGCTATACAAATACGAGGCAGGAACAGTGATTTGAGGAAATCAACTGTCCTGTTAAATCTGCATCACAGCAGCCACTTAAAATATATGGCATTTTTATTATTTCATTTATGATCTATTTGTTTTACTGGGCACAGGAAAAAAAAGGTTTAGGATAGAGCTTCTGTTTTCACAAGAATCTTACCATTTTATCTGAAGAATGAAAGAATGATTTTCAAACATGCTGGGAAAATACGAAGTAATTCTCAGTAGTGTAACTTTGTGGTGCCAGTGTCTAGTAGATGTTTCTTCACTTCATATTAAATAATTGCCTAGCAAAAGATTGTTTTGATGAATTGTCATGAGGAGTTGATGGAAATTGTAATTCACTTGTGCTTTTCAGTGCTGGGTGAGCCAGTGAGTACAGATAAAAGGCTCCGGACAGTGTTCTTTCCGAAGCCTTAAAAAATTCTCACCGCCACCAAGAAAATGCCCTGTTTGTCTTTGCAATGCTTGTCCAGTTGATTTAGAGACACTTATTTTTACTACTCGGAGTAGCCATCGCTCCAGTCACTCGCTGGAAGATTTAAAGTAGCTTTAAGAATTGCCTTGAGAAACTCGCTTCCCTTCTTTCCATTAGCACTCCTTTAAGATCTGAAGTTCGTGTAAGATTATGTACGTGATGCAATAAATCTGTTTGGCTGCCCACTTCAGTTGCTTAGTATTCCCATCCTTGCATTTCAAGGGGCTGATATTACCTCCCTGAGCACTATCACACTTCCCACAGAGGACGAAAACCTGCTTAGTTGGTGAATCCGGCCATTCCCAATCCTTCAGCCGCCGCCGGTGAAATGTCAGCAGTGAAAATGTTAACGATGGGGCCTTTTGAATAATAGAAGGGAACTCCTGTGGCATCCCATTTTGAAAGTCATTTTTTGGTTCTGGTCGCCTGTGCCTCCCTCCTGTGTTCAGTAGCAATGTTCAGTTTGAGTCCGGCCCGTGACACCGCAGTCCCCGTGTCACACTGTCCTCACTCAGCTCCCAGGGCTCATCCCGAAGGTCCCTACAGGATTCTCTCAGGAGTATTTATCTTCAGAGGAAATAGCTGTTTGAAGAGAAGAGTTGGTGGCCCTCGTGGCTTCCATGCTGCTGGTCCTTTATGGTGCCAGTGGAAGGAGCTGAGATCCCGGGCAGGAATGTAGGACCATGTGGTGTATCAGTCAGGCTGAGGAGCTACCAGTCATAAATCCATTTAGTTACATGCATGGACGTGAAATGGGTTTTATCTGTCAGGAAAAACACCCTGAGTACTGGAAAACAACATGCTGGAAGCCCTATTTAAAATTAATCCAAAAGAAAAGTCTAATCTTTATTATTAAACTAGAAGTTTTCAAAGAAAAGTTACCTGGTTTTTTGCAAGGCTCTGTTTTTTTCAGATCTGCTGAGAGTAGCTTTCTTTCAAACGTTCAACTTCAGTGTTCCAAATTCCAACCCTGGGCCATAGATTGGAACTAAATGATCTTTAAGGTCTCTTCCAACCCAAACCATTCTGTGATTCTATTTTGTCTTATTACATTTTAAATGGGAGTAAATAACCTTCTAAGGTTACAGATAAACCTGTTATGTTAAGGAGGGACAATACAAGAAAACTGGTGGTGAACACAGTCATTTTATGAATCTTTAAAAAAGGTACTTGAAAGGATTTCCTGTCCCTGTTTGAAATAACCCACTTTCCATTCCCATTTGGTAATTAAGGTTCTGTATTTCAAGCCATGTTAGCAACAGAAGTTGGTGGGTTAGTCTGGATGTGAGATGGCTGCACTATAGCTCGAGGTAGCAACTTAAGCTGTCATACTTTCAAATTCTGATTGGCAAGTCCGTGTGGGTATTTGTGTCAAACATAATGGCATTTTGTGCTTACACAGGATTACTGAACTTGACTAAAATTGGCATTTGGGCTCCGGGAATAGGATAATATTGGAGTCTGCTAATAGTGCATAATCACCACATTCCTACTTGTAAATGTTCTGTGCCTGAAAGATTTTTCTAACATTTGTTTAAAATTATTTTGCATCAACGTGACTTTGTTTAAGTACAGTTTATTTTGCTCTTGAGTTTTTTTGCCAGAATTTCATCGTTCTGGTAAAGTCTTTATTTTCCTGCTGTTGAAAAATGTTCTGATGTCCAACTTTTAGGTTGTGACCGTGGATATGCCCTTTACAGACGATTCAGAGCTCCAGAAGTACTCAAAGGTAAGACTTCCACCGTGGTTTCCTTCGTGGTATATGTTGGCAGAGTAATCCTGGGGAGGACATGACACAATTCCAGATGTGTTTCAGGAACTTAGTGGTTTTGTGGCTCTGTATTTTCCAAAAAAAGGGCTGCCAATATTCTTCTTATCTCCTGGACTGATCCAATACATTTTCATAGCACAGGCAAATGAACCTTTTAACAGTTCATTACCAAACAACAAAAAAAACCCCTCAAACCATGCACATAAACCCTAGATTTTGTGGTACTTAATTGCACAGAATGGACCAGAGGTCAGAACTGCTGAACTATGTCATTGCCCTGCAGAGGAGTTTGCCACAGTAATCCTGGCTCAAGGAAAGGGAGGTATAATTAATTTAAATTGTCAGGGCTTAAATTAATTTCACTTCCAAGAGATCTTAAAGATACGTATGTTAATATTGTGGAAAAGAGGTTTTAGAGGTGATGAATTTATATATTTGTGGGGACATCTCACTGGGGAAGGGCCATAAAGTCATAATCCGACATGGCTGTGAAGGAATGCTGTGGATCAGTGGATTGCTCCTTTTACTTGCATCCAGAAAAATTGCCAGAAAGTGTCCAAACTGAAGGAGCAGCTCCTGCTGATCATCTCTTCTTCCCAACTTGCCATGATTTCTGCTGCCTTGTCTGGATAGTGTATCACTTTTATTCTAGTTTTCCTAATATTAGCAAGCTTAAGGCACTGAGGGTTGGAGTCTCCCTAGAGAAAAATTCCAAATTAAGGAGGCCCAGTGAGAAAAGGCTGACACAAAAATCAGTGATTTCCCCTTGCAGAAAAAGGATGCCAGTTTTAGTAATTACTTACAGAGAGCACTTCATGGATATTTTTTCTACCTCGAAGCAGTGTAGCTCCCAGAGGAGTAAGATGGCTGAACTTGTGGTGAGGTTTTATAGTAATTATGGAATTTATTTTATTCTTTTATTTATTTTTATTTCGTTTATTTTTGTTTTGCTCCAACCCCATGGAAGAGGGGTTGGAACTGGATGATCTTTAAGGTCCCTTCCAACACAAACCATTCTGTGATTTGTTGACAACTCACCTTTTGGGTGGCATGGACTTTAGCTGGACTTTAGCTGGTACTACTCTCTGCATTTTTCCCAATAAGATCGATTATTTAAGAATACAGTTCAAATTGCCTTTTCCCCCAAAGAGCAGACTGGTTGTTTTTATTTGTGCAAACAGTTTGTAAAGAGAAGTTATGGACATCAGATGAGGTCACTGTGATCATTTAATCGTCTTACTGTGTGTTTGGTTCAATTTGGTGAGCTGCTGAATCCTAAATCTCTTTTTATCGTGGTAGATAAAGATTTATACTTAAATATATACTTACATTTATCTTTTGGCAGCTATTACCCATCCACACTCTGAGATTAGGAGTTGAGCTGGACACGTTTGATGGACATCATTATATATCTTCCATTGCTTCAGATGGCCCAGCTGCAGCACTTGGTCTTCTGCAACTGGAGGATGAACTTCTGGAGGTAAAAAAATACAACAGAACCCCCAAAAAAATAAAAATTATGTATTTCCTGTTTGTTTGGCCTTCTTAAAATGCTTCTCTTGAGTTCTGGTTTGGCTGCTGTGTGTGCAATATTAGTATTCCAGAGTTAGTTGTGGAAGCAGAGTTGTGCTTTGGAATTCACATTCATTTTCTTCACTATTCCCTTCCACATTTATGGACAAAATGTCAGATTCTTGTGACCTCTCAGTGACTTCTTGGGGTTTTTTTTCCTGAAATGTTTTAACACGAGTATCAAGAGTTACAAGGGCAGAGATAATATTTGTGTTGAATTATTTGTAGTCCTGTGGCTCAGTCTTTTGCACAATCTGGCCTTCGCTTTTGTGGTGGATAATCTTTCTGAATATTTGTCACTCCTAAAAAATTTACAACGGTCTTAGGAATAGTGGTTCCAGTTACACAATAAAACTTTTTTGTTGAGTGTTGAAAGATATTTGTGTGTATGAGCAAACACATCAGTTTGTTTAAATGTGTATAAAGAGGTATTGGGGCAACTTTGGGGTTATCAGAGTCAACACCAGACCTATTTTCTCAGGAAAAATTATTATTTGGTAATATTAAAATAATTCCTGTTTTGTATGTGTGTGTACATGTATCCATTGGTATCTCAGCCTGCAAGTGAAAAGACATTAATTTCTTACTGAATGCATGCTCCTTGTGGAATATTTTGATATTTGAACCTTTTTTTAGTGGATGCAAAGAACATTTAATGGAAACAGAATTAGGCTTTCTGAAAGATTGATTTGTTAGGTGTACAGCTATTTTGCTTTTACTTCTTCACCCTCTAACATCAAAAATTCATACTGATATCACTGAGACCTAAAACATTTTCTTATTGCTTAATGGAGGAAATCTTGATTCCTGAAGGAAAGGATTAATGGAATGCTGGAAGTGTCGTTTAAATTGCTTGGCCACTAAACAAAAAAAATTTACACAAAAAGCAATAATGCAGTGCTGTAGAGTAACTTAGGAAACTTTAATTGTATATATTTAACAGTTTTATGTATTACTCTGTACTTAGAATTAAGTTCACAGGTATGTCCAGACCTAGTGAGTATGAATTTTTTGCTACTCTGTAGTTGGGAAAAAACCCCCAAAAAAATAAGAATGTGCTCTGGGGCTAAAGCTGTATGTGCCAGGTTTAGCCCAGGCTATGTTTTTGTGGCCAAGTTATAAATCCCCTTAAATAGGGGCTTGCAATGGAAAAAGTGACAGCCCCATTCCCCAAACAAGCAGCCTTACCTGGGCCTGATACATTTGGGATTGAAATACGATCAGCAAGGATTTTTTTTTTAAATATACAGTGAGGTTGAATGTTGATTATTTTTAATGATGTGTTTGAATTATGCCAGAAAGCACGATACCCCTCCCCTGCCCTTCATTTTAGCTAATTCCATTGTGTTCTTTTTTAGGAGTAAATTGCTTCTTTGTGCCCTTGTGTTGTACAGTTTCCCTGCTCTTTGGGGGCTGGCTGGCTGATGGGCTGAATGAGTGGGTGTAGGGCACCTTGCCTGCTCAGAGGCTGATTTCTGGCAGCTGCAGGAGGAGAAATGGGAGTCCCCAGGTCTGCTGGGGGGTGCACAGTAGCTCTTCCCCATCCATCACGGGATGCTGAGAAGTGCTGGTAGCTTTCCACCACACTGCCACTCTCCAAGCATTAAAAAATCCTTACGCGTAGATCCTTCTGCTTAAATAATTAACTAATGGATGAGGCTGATAGCTCAGCACTTGCTGTAATTCCTGCAGAAAAAGCCCAGAGCAGTTTGTCTTACCGTGGTGGAGGCCAATTCCACCACTCTCAGTTTTTCCGCTTGGCTGGGATGTAGAGTGTGAGAGGAACTCTGTGCTTCCCAGCAGTACAAACTATATTTACACTGCAAAAAGCACAAAGTGGGGGGGAAAAAAATAGAAGTGATCAGGAAGCAAATGTTGGCTAAAGTGAGATTGCTGTGGAGCCTTGCGTAAGATTGAATCTCTCTAATCAGCAAGAGCTGGGAGGTGTATGGAGAGGCTCTGCCTCAAGTGCACACTTGCAAAGGTGTGTCCATGTCTGGTGAATGTTTCCGTGCTCTGTTTTCTAGGATCAGATGTGGGTTCCTTTGCAGTTTGGGTATGGAGGGAAGTATTGAAGGTAATCTTCAGTTATCCCCACTTGCTGTGCCTTGGTTCCTGTTGTGGAGGAACACTTGGATGGGTGCTGGATTCCTAAACCAGTGGCTGCACTCCAGGAGTGGGGACATTGGGTTGTGAGAGAGGCTTCAGGCAGCCTGAAAGAAATCCCTGGAACACACGAGGTGTTGGGATTGAGTCCACAGCACTGACTGGGTTAAACCCCTGCTCTTTTGGGGCTGCAGTGCTGGTTAACACAGGTGATGTTCAGATCTGTGACGCCTGCTGGCATCCTGCATTCCTCATACTTAGGGACACCCCCGTGGTGCAAAGAGAGGTACCCTCAGGATATAAAGGTTATAAAATAGGTAAAAGAAGATGAATTGCTTTTTTTTTTCCTGCAGAAGTAGAATCATAGACTCACAGAATGGTTTGGGTGGGAAGGGACCTTAAAGCCCATCCAGTGCCACCCCTGCCAGGTGCAGGGACACCTCCCACTATCCCAGGTTGCTCCAAGCCCCGTCCAACCTGGCCTTGGACACTTTTAAGGATGGGGCAGCCACAAAAAAGTGCAACTGCAGTATCCCATTTTTAAAGCACCATTATGTATCTACCTATCTTTATCTCTTTTTTTCTATTTCAAAGTCTGTTGTTTAGAACATCCATTAACAATGTTCTTCTGTTATCACTCACAATCTTGGGTTTATGGTAAGGTAAGCTTTGACTCTTGTCAGGGCTTTCTGGTTAATTGCTTACTGTAATTGGTTTCTTTCTTACTGTATAAATGCTCTTGCCTGTTTTCTGTAGGATCTATTTTAGTTTCAGCCACTTTGTTACATTTTAAACTGGCAAAGTTAGAATCACAGAATCATTAAGTTTGGAAAACACCTCTAAGGTTGTCGAGCCCAACTTTCAAACTACTTGTGGTAGTTCTGACTTCAAGTTTTTGATTGGAGCTCAGAACCCATGTTTGCGTAAAATCATGTGAGAAAATTAAACTTTTTAGCTTTTGAAATTCAAACATGTGAGCCTAATGCTGAAAAAAAAATCCCCAACACAGAAACAGGTGAGAAAGAAATAAGAATTCTAGGAAAGGTTTAGGCTTGGAAAAGTGGTGAGCAGAAAAGAAGAGCAGGCTGAAGAGACATGATTTAGCAGTCAGTAGCCACAAGATCTTGGAGATGAAGTCTTACAATAATGTACATATTCTTCAGAAGCGTATGTTAATAAAACCGTGCAAGCTGTGCCAAAATCCCCAGGTAAAATCAGACTTTCATGCTCAGGTGGGGAAAAATACACGCCAAAAAGAAAAAAATTAAATAAAATCGTGTGGGTGGATATCCTTTAATTCTCTTTGTGTGGATGTGTGTTCCTGCTCCCTACAGGTAAATGGAGTGCAGCTGTATGGAAAATCCCGGCGTGAGGCCGTCACCTTCCTCAAGGAAGTGCCACCCCCTTTCACCCTGGTGTGCTGCCGGCGGCTCTTCGATGACGGCACCGAGTCCCTCGTGGACGAGCCCCCCGTGGCAGTTTCCCCTCCTGAGCAAAAGGTAGGCTCCTCCTGTCACCCACCTGTGCAAAAGGACAGTAACTTGGTGGAAAAGTGCGTGTATTTCCGGGTTTGCACGCGTTGGTCTTGAGAAACTTCATTGTCCTGGGAAGACAAGGTAGGTAAATCACCGAGCTGCTTTGCTGAGTGTACATCCCATTCATCATCCCTACACTTAATAGGTGAGTGAGAGCTCTGAATTACACTAAATCACGTCCTTGCCACCATTAGCTGATTGCTTCCATGTTCTGAGTAGGTTTTTATAGAACTGGAAAAAGAAATTTGAAACTTAGGAGTTTCTTTCCGTCACAGGAGCTTTAAAGTCTCAAGCTAAAGCTTGACACTTGTGGTTGCTCCTATTTGCAAAAGTATTTACAGCTTGGCTTCTCATCTTTTCTGATTGTCTGGCCTTTCTATTAGCTGTCTGTGGTTAAATCTTTTATGCTATTTATTTTTCCTTTATGCATCTAATGGGACAGCTGAAGTTCATCAACATGTAACAGGTTAGTAATATTCTAACAATTAATTAGACTAATACATGGGTATTTGTGGGCCAGGTTGGGCTCTGATGCTCAAAACATGTAGGCCTGGGCCCAGGGGAGTACTCAAGGCAGCAAGCTGGAGAAAACTCTGTTCATAATGCTCAGTGACGTTTTAATTCCATAAAAGGTCACATTTTAGGGCATGTATGCACCATTAATAATCAAAATATTGAAGGAATAGTGTTTGTAAAGAACTGAGAGAATGGTATTTGAGCCAGAGCTTTTGTTTTCCAGGTGAAACCCGAGGAAGACTTTAATCCCGAGGAGGAAGAAGGGGAATTGGCATTATGGTCCCCTGATGTGAAGGTTATTGAGCTGGAGAAAGACAAAAATGGTTTAGGATTCAGCATTTTAGACTATCAGGTATACTTTTCAGTATAACTAAATGCTAAACATCCCTTTGATCCTTTGTCTTGCATAGTGCAATAAAGTGTTAACGTGATGATGATTACTGGGTAATGGACTTGACACTTGGGCCTAGAAACTATAGGGAAAAGTAATGTATTTAGAGGCTAATATAAAGTATGGAGTGTTCTAAACCTCTTCTTATTGGACACGGTAAAGTGCAAAACCTTTAATGAAACTCCACCCCTTAACTCTGAGTTTAATGGCTAAATGTTGGGGAAGGTTGGTTTTTTTTGTTGTATTTTGTTTTAACTTGGAATGACTTTTCAGCTGTGAGAGGGGCAAGTTGAATATTCTTGGGTATTAGTTGGAGTTGATTATATTCTTAATTGTTGAACTCCTTAGAAATTAACAGACAAGTCTTTAATTGGAGGGAAATCCTACTAAAATGAATGAATCCTTCTTTCAAAAATACTGGCTTCAATTAAATATGTAGAAACTCTCAAAATCTGTAGTCAGAATGAAATGTTCTTCATGTTTCTAGTCAACGTGATATATTTTTTTAAACCTCCAGTCATCATATTTATAAGGAAATAAAATAGCTGGATCACTCTTTATAATAATATACACATCACATCTGAGTGCTGCCTAAACATTGTCGCTTAATGAAATGTGTTCAACTGTTGTACATAAATGTCAAGTGATATAAAATTCACTTTTTGATACAATAAGGCAGGAATTGAGAATGAATTAGAAGGAAGAAATATTTGAAGTATTATGCAAACCCATTAATTCTATATTTTACCAGTGCGATTTAAGATTACTGAAAATAGATCCTGTTAGTCATTTTAGCTGACACATGTTGTGTTGCAGTGCCAGCTCTACTCTAGGGTTGCTGGGAGTCTTTACAGAGCAGTAATACACAGATTTGCTTTTAAGTTCTCATATAATCAGAATTAATGAAGGCTTTAATAACAGGCTTTTTATTTACTTATTCGCAGATGCAAATACACGAGCAATGTTATGGTACTTTCAGCTAAATTTAAATACATTCTAATCAATTCTAAATGAGTGGTAAACCACTTAATCTCCAGATCTTTATAATTTCAAGATATTTATGTATAAAGTGTATAAAGTATGTTCTTTTGTTTGGGATTTGCCTCTTAGATCTTTTACACTTTGCATCATCTGCAGATTAATTTTTATAGAGAGATATCTCTGACTGTGCGTGTGTTTATGTAAATACATCCATCACATCCTTGAGTGCAAGGCAAAGAAAATAAATAATTGTCCATGCTACACAGTGGAGGCAAGGGGAAAAAAAAAAGCTGTGTCTGGTTCCTGGGAGAGTGTTTGGAATTCTTAACACAGATTTGCTGGGAAGCACAGAATTACAGCAGTGTTTAATTGTGCCTTAAAGGACCTAGAGACCCTTCTTTAAAACATGAAAGGTGTTTTTTTAGGCACATAGTCTTTGTTTCACCAGAGAAAATTCAAGCCTTATAATGGGAAATGGTACTGCTTGTGCTCTGTATCCACTGCTGATTTTGCTCCTTTTGAGGAACGTGATTTTTAATTTTTTTTAGATATTTTTCAATGAAGATGGGTCTTCCCATGGCCCATCTTCATCACCTGTGAGTGACCAGCCTTTCTAGGCTCCCACAGTGTTGGTGGGGAGGAAAATGCTTTTGAAGGGGCAATTTTGAGCTGTTTGTGATGCTGGTAATTAGTGCACAAGGACTGACTCTCTGTCCATTACAGGAATTTAAGGAAAGTTTGGTGTTGCATACCCAGCTTGGAGGTGATCTGACTATCCTGGGTTTTTAAGATCAAATTCTTTCTGTAGCTGTTGGTTGAAATGACACTTCAGAAATACTGGAAGGACTTCAGGAAGTTCAGTGGGAACAGGGAAGTGGAGGCAGAGTTAAGAAGTGGTGATGCTCTATTATCCCACCTCACTTTTCCCCACACCAAGGTGTGACAACACCTTTGAAATGGTGGATCCTAGCCCTAGGGAGGGACTTTTGGCTGTTCCCTGCAGTGTTTAAGGAGCCCTGGAGGCCCTGCTCATACATTTCTGACAGTGAGAGGTGCCAGACACGCTGCAGAAGCACAAGAATGCTCAGCAATGACAAACCAGGCTGCTCCCAGTGCTCTGGAAGTTTTGTCCTGCTGCTTTCCATTCCTCTTTGGTGCTTGTTTTCAAGCACAAGGCTTTTTACCTTTCCATCTTAATTTTGATTGTAGAATTAGATGTGGTGCTGAAAGCTCCTATTGTATATAATTTATAGTAGTTGCCATTTTGTTTCTCAAAACTGACTGCATAAAGGATGCTGTGCCTCAGTTGTCCTAAATTCTGTGCTTCCCAAGTCATGCTCTGGAAAACAGAATTAATAAAAACTCTTTGTGAGGCAGAATAGGAGTCTGAGTACGTGGAAAACCAAATGCTGAGATCGAGAAAATTATTACTCTGGCATATTAATTTTTAATGGGCTGTCTTTCTAATAATGTTTCATCTATCAAATAAATGATAAGCATATCCCAAGTGACTTGCAGGATATTCCCAGAAATGTACAAGCATAATTCCAATGCCTATATATTTTAATGAACTAATTACAAATTAATTATACCAATTATGCATAATCAATAGTATTTCTACTTTGTCCTGTGTTGTCTTTTGATTGTCTTTAGGGATTTAAAAGCTTAAAACAGAGCCACCTTCTTTTTTTTTTAGTAAGGTTTGTACAAATGTTCTTAAAACTTTGGGGTAGAGTTACCCCTTTTACTATGACAGGGTAGTATTTATATAGGATATTCTTCATCTTCTTGTGGTCTTTATGTGTTAAAAAACCCCTTTTTTCCCCCTTTGAATGTTGTAATTTGTAATTATGTAGTAGGAAGTCTGTTCTGCTGGCAGCAAGGTCAGTGCTTGGTGAGAGAGGAGGTGGATGGGAAGCTGATCCTGTGGATTCTCAAAATGATGGATTTCAATAGATTTTTTTTCTTTTATTTAAGTAAGAAATACTGAAGACATCTTAAAATGAAATCTGTGGGTTTTTTCTATTGTCATCATTGTTTTGGGCCCTGGTCAAAGCTCCTAGGCCAGGCACTGCTTTTTCTTGATGGTGCTTAGATGGGAAGGCTGCAGAGGTCTCTTGGCCATTAAAAAGGTGTGCTGCTCAGTCTTGTGGCCAACTCCTCCATGAAGTAATGCCCTCTGCTTCCCTTAATTTCCTTCTAGCTTTCACTTGGAGAAGTTGCTCTGCCTTTCACCTCTTCACTAACCTTTATGTAGTGCTGCTGGCACAGGTAGTGCCAAGTGTGTTCTGATGGTGAGGGAGGGACCCAGGACGCTGCTTGTGGAGTGATTTGGGATCACCTGGGATGGAAGGGGCTGCAATCAGTGTATTTCATGTTCTTTGTCAACAGACCTGAAAGTAACCAGCTTAACAGTACCTTTGTCTAGCCTGGAACTAATCACAGAATCCCAGAATGGTTTGGGTTGGAAGGGATCTTAACTCTCATCCAGTTCCAAACCCTGCCCCTTCCCCTAGACCAGGTTGCTCCAAGCCCCATCCAGCCTCCTGGCCAGCAAGTCAAGAGCTAAGCCATTGTTTTTGAGACCAATTCCTTTTTCTTAGAAAGAAATGAAAAGATAGGTTATCAGGTTAAAATAGAGAAGAAGTGTTGTCTAAAAACACCGTGATCCCAGGGCATTAGAGCAAGAGGAAAGAAAAATGCCACAAGACTTCTAGAGGAAAAGAAGAGATCACAGTAGGATAGAGGTACTTTGAGCCCTGAAAGAAACAGTGTTTACCAAAGACCTGATGCTTTGCAGGCCAACAGATTCTGTCAGTAATGTTTTGCAGAAATATTGGAAAAACCACAGGTAGCTGAATTGCAGATTTCTTGAGGCAGTATTGACCAGAAGGGAACTTGAATGGTCTGATGAGCTTTTATCAAATTAAACAAAAAGCTGAATGGACTTTATGTGGAGCTTAATTTACTCTGCTTTGAAGTCAGAGTCTTTTTAAAGCAGCTGTTTCAGAGTGCATGAAACTGGAGAGGGTGAGGGGTGGAACGGGGAGGTTTGACATTTTACATAACTCTTGGGAAGGACTGTGAGATGCTGTTTCTCCCTGTCTGTGCTGAGAGATAAGTCCCCAGTGCCTGGTTGCTTTTGCACAGTCCAGCTGCCCTGGAGAGCTGTCAGGCTTGTAGGAGCTCACGGACTCACCTGCTCCAAGTGATCCATGGAAGCAGAAAGAGGCATTTCAGCACTCCAGGAGTTTCAGGTTACCCTGAGCTGGAGAAGCAGCGTGAATTGTGCCTGCCTTGGGCTGCCTGGGTCAGTGCTCCGGGGATTTTCCTGTGGTCTAGCAACAGGGACCCCACAGCTGCCTTATTCCTGGCTTCCCTTTATTATTAGTAGCAGTTTTTCGTGCTGTTGAGCTGAAGTCTCTTTTGCTGCACATTCAGCAGGTTATGTTTTGTCCTTCTCCCAGGGAGCATGGGAAACAATTGTTTTCTCTTTTCTAACAAAATCACTGCATAGTCATTCACGGCAGGAAGTGAAGCAATTTAAGTGTCTCCAAATATCTTTCCTCTTTTCTTTATGCCCCAAACAGGCTCCAGATGTAGGGTTACAAAAATGCAAACTGACTTCTTATTTGTAGAAGGTGGTATTCAAGTAGATTATATATGCTTTTTTTTTTTTTTTT
>VZTE01003534.1:329669-376602 GCA_013397775.1 Eulacestoma nigropectus
TTTTTTACTTTCTTGGTCTGTTCAGCAGCGAGATGCAGGCTGGAATGCTTTGACAAGTTGCTGGCTAAACGTTTGCCCTCTTGTGATAATTTGAGCTTTGTCTGTTCTTGTGATAAGTTTGTTATGAACAAAGAAGCATATTCACGTCTTTGTTAAGCACATTTTCACCTGGTCATGTGATGGAAACCTGTGGCTTACTGGCAAAAGCTGCACAGCTGTATTAAAAAGCAGTTCTACAATGGCTATCAGCTTGGTACTGGGAAAACTGATAAAGGCAGCTTTTCTCCCATCTCTACAACCCATCCACATTCATTAACATCAAAGTTCTGTAAGCCTCAGTACCAACTGTGTTGGTACTCATCTCACGGAGGATTTGCTTCTCTCCCCCTATGGGAAAGTTCTACATCCTTTAAATCATATTAAGCTGCTTCATGTGTAAAATAATTCTTAATAGTGTGTCATGAATTGAATTCAGTGTAGCTTTTTGAAAAATTCTCTTGGAGTTCAGCTTAAAAACTACTTTTCAGGACCTAAGAGCCGGTGAATGCAACTGAGCACATTCCTGGAGAAGTTTCTGAGGTGTTCATGATTAGTGGATTCCAAAACCTCAGTGCTGCAGTACTAATGTGTTGGGAGAGCAGAGACCACTTTAATAAGAAATCAAAGAGAATTTGTATTTCACAGGAAGATACAGACAGACCCACAGGAACAGCTTGATGAGGGACAGATCTGGAGAACCAGGAGGCTGGAAGTCACACTAGGGGTTGAGTATTCCCTGACACTGGGCTGGATGGGGTCATCAGTCTGACTCTAAATGAGAAGTTAGGGAGGAATCTCATAGAATCATAGAATTATTTAGATTGGGAAAGTCCTCTGAGACCTTTGAGGCCAACTGTTCCCTCAGCACTGCCAAGGCCACCACTGACCCATGTCCCCAAGTGCCACATCCACAGGGCTTTGAAATCCCCCCAGGGATGGGGACTCCATCACTGCCCTGGGCAGCTGGGACAGGGCTGGGCAGCCCTTTCCAGGAAGAAATTTTTCTTCATATCCACCCTGAGCCTCCCCTGGCCCAGCCTGAGGCTGTTCCCTCTCCTCCTGTCCCCGTTCCCTGGGAGCAGAGCCCGACCCCCCCCCGGCTGCCCCCTCCTGTCAGGGAGTTGTGCAGAGCCACAAGGTCCCCCCTGAGCCTCCTTTTCTCCAGGCTGAGCTCCTTTCCCAGCTCCCTCAGCCTCTCCTGGTGCTCCAGCCCCTTCTCAGCTCCGTTCCATTCCCTGGACATGCTCCAGCCCCTCCATGTCCTTCTTGTTGTGACCCCAGGACTGGAGGTGCCTCAGCAGTGCCCAGCACAGGGGACAGGCACTGCCCTGGTCCTGCTGGCACACCAGTGCTGACAAAAGCCAGGTGCCATTGGCCTTCTTGGACATCCCAAGCCGTGCACAGCCAGTTTTTCCAGGAGAATGCTGTGGGAAACAGCGTCAAAGGCTTCACAGAAGTCCACGTGGACACATCCACAGCCTTTCCCTCATCCACTAAGCAGGTGCTGTGGTTTTGGCTGGGATAGAGTTAATTTCCCTCCTAGTAGCTGGTGCAGTGCTGTGTTATGGATTTAGCATGAGAACAATGTTGATAACACAGTGATGTTTTAGTTGTTGCTAAGTAGCGATTACTCTGAGTCAAGGACTTCTCAGTTTCCCATGCTCTGCCAGTGAGGAGGTACACCAGGAGCCAGGAGAGTTGGTCTGAACTAGCCAGAGGGATATTCCATACTGTAGGATATCATGCTCAGTATATAAATGGGGGGAGTTGGCCAGGAGGGGTGAATCACTGCTCAGGAACAGGCTGAGCATCAGGATTGTGCATCACTTGTTTTTCTCAGGTTTTATTCCTCTCCCTCTTTTTGTTATGTCCTTTTTCATTATATTTATTAGTATTAGCATTTTTTTTGTCTTTTACTTTATTCAATTATTGAACTGTTCTTATTTAGCCGTGGGTTACCCCAGCCAAAACCAGGGCAGCGGATTTTGGTCGAGCAGGACCTGCCTTTCACAGAGCTGTGCTGAGCCCCAGATTGTCCTGCATTCAGTAAAGGACAGAGATTTTCCTTATCCCTCCTTTTGCTGTCTTGTAGAGCAAATTCTAGGAGCATTCCTCCTGGCCCTGTGAGCTGCAGCAGTTCTGGACAATACCTGAGAAACAGAGCAGAGAAACTGGAGCATTACTGAGAACATCTGTTTTTCTTTGCTTTGTCGCATATCCTTGAAATAAATGCTGAGCAGTATTATTACTATTAACCTTTAGAAATGTTTTCCCTTCTTCGCCCAAATTCTCCGATCTGGTTGTTCTTTTTCATTTCCTGCTAGAAAGAATAGCTTTTAATAAAAACAAAAAACCCCAAACCAAAGAAATTCATTATTATTCCACAGATGTCTTCTGCCTGCGAGAGAAGGCGAGAATTTAAAGGGACAAAACTGTAGCTGGATTTTCTGTTAACCACTTGGTAAATCTCAGCAAGGCTGAGATAATGTAGATGAGGCTCAAGGAAGCTGTGCTGGCCTGGCAGTGGGCATGTGGAGATGAAGGAGCAGTGGGTGTGGAGGAGCTCAGCCCAGACAGCTCCAAATCTGTTCTGAAATGATGAGATTCGAGGTGTATGTTGGTGCTGATGGATAAACATGAAGTATCCTGAAAACTCATGGAAATTGTGAGGTGTTCTGTTTCTTGGTACCTCACCCTGCTGGAAGATGCTGCTCCCCAGATCCAAGGAATCCTGTCGCAGTTGGAATTTTCTGTCTGTTCTCTATGTGATCCGCTGTAACCTTAAAATTCTCTGCAGCCTTTCTGCCAACCCTGCTGTCTGCTCCCGTGTCCACCCTGTTCCTCATCACTGGAAGTGTTGAAGGCTAGACTGGAGCGCTGAGCAACCTGGAACAGTGGAAGGTGTCCCTGCCCATGGCAGGGGTGGAGTGAGATGATCTTAAAGTTCCCTTTCAACCCAACCCAGTCTGGGATTCTGTGAGTCTTTGGGCCAAGTCACTGTTTGCAGATCCTTGTTGCATAAAACCCAACCTGTCCTGTGTCCCCACTTGTATTTTGCAGTTTCTTCTGCAGCAAGTCTTCCATAATTCATGTGTTTGCTGTTTGTGAAGCAAGGTTTCCACGCAGAGGAGAGCTCTGTTTGTGTAAAAACAGATCCTGTGCTTCCACAGGCTTTTACCAGTGCTGAGGCCAGCTCACCTCACTGGTGGAAGTGCTGCTGGGCTCTCTGGTTGGATCTTTAGCTCAGGAATTCTTTGAATCTGAAAGCTGATCAAACCCACAACCTGTGTTAAGGCCCACTGAGTGCAGGTTATGTAGGTGATACCATTTATACTTTTTTCCTTGGCTTGTTGGTATTTTTTTTTTCTTCTTTCCCACACATCTCTATCCCTTCTTTATCTCATCACACAGTGGCTTTCCTCCACTTCCTTATGAGTTCAGGGGTTTTTTTTTTTCTTATCTCTGTGGCTTTTCCCTGTAGTCAGCACTCAGTGTGTTTTTTCTGAAGCTGGAAAGTCTGAAAGTCTAAGATATTAGGGGAGTCTAATGAATGTAATCCCTGTGACTTTAGCTCTGTCAAGAGCAAATATGAAAGGCGGATAAAACCTTAGATGGATTGAGAAGTTTGATAAATTAAAAGATAGCGACAGGCACCTGAGTCCACTGCATGGTGACACTGAAAACGCCCGGAGCCGGTGCCTATCTTTGATCTTTTTGTTTGGGAAGAGCAGTAGTGTGTGAGGTCTTTTCCCTGGGGTCCCTGGTCCACAGCAGAGGGGTGGGGACTGCGCTGTGCTCTCCTGCCCTGCCAGACCCACGCGGCTCTGAGTCACCGCCGGCCACCGTGTTCGTTCTTGCTGCAGAAGGTTGATACGATTTCAGATCCCAGGTGATGAAAGCCTGGTGTGGGAAACCCATTGTGCCACCTCCTCCTCTTGTTTTGCTGTTCTCTCTCCTCCTTTGGGTGGGGCTCTGTGTGGTTTGTTTCTGGGGTTTTTTTTTCCCTTCCCTGCGAATTCCTCTTTCTTTGCTGACATTTCCCACAACAGAAGTTTTGATTAATGCCGGCTGCACACCAGAGCTTCTGAAATTCATTGCTTTATTCCCTCACTGCGGATCAATAAATAGTAATGTTTTATTTCCAGTGCTTTGCCTTACATCACAGCAAAGTTCAGCGTTCCTCCTTGAATACCGCTCTGTATTTAAGTTTGTGTTGCTTCAGCACATCAGCCTGCAGTTTATTTCTTTGGTACAGCCAGAGGCTGTGAGTTGTGTAATCTCCTTCCTGAGCAGTCCTGCTGACTGCAACCCGAGTGGAAGAGGCAGAAACAGGTCTGAAATGCTTTGAATTTCACTCCAGTGCAGTGGATCTAACGAAAGGCAGTTGAGCACTTTCTCAGGGATGTTTTTCCAGGCTCTAGAGTGCCTTTGGCAGTTCCTACAGCCAACTGCTGTAAACATGTTGGAGTGAGTGAACAGAAGGTTTGGACCTTGAGTCTCAACCCTAAAGTGAGGCCACCTTAAGGAGGGAATCAGACCTCACTCACAGCTGGCTCTCCTTCTCTTCCCTGTCTGTTGGGAGGCACTCTGTGCTTTGAAAAGGCTGCAGGGTGCTTGTCAGTCGTGACTCTTGCATCCCATTGGCATTGTTGGTGCCGCTGTGGAGGGTGGCTCTGTGAAGGGAACAACGGGCACTTGGTAAAATGAGAGCATGAATGAGTATTTTGAGTAATTTCACAACACTGAGCATACAGCTACGTTACTCATGGGCACTTCTACCTTTGTTCTACGTAACAGTGAGACAAACATTAAATGCCTCTGGTTCTTTTCATTGTTGACGGATGTCTTTTCCTTGTACAGCATCAAAACTGTTGTGTCTAAGAGTCTTCCAGCCTGGTATCTCATTCACTGAGGAGTTTTAAATATGGAAATGTGTGTTAGACCTGGAAGTGGTCCCATGCAAAATGTAATGGAGCCGGGCTGCTCTGACCTCTGAGCTCCAACGCGTTTGTTTTGGCTCCCTCACAGAAACCTGCAGTATACAAATTGGCACTTGTAAAAATGTTCAGATAAATCAAAAAATGGTACGGGAGGGAAAAAGTTTCAAACTGTTTCTTTTGGGATCCTTCGCCATGCTATTTTGGATGTGTGTTTTTGTGGCAGCAGGCAGTTTGTTGCTTGAAGAAAGCTGAAATATTCTAGGAAGTCAGGCTAGCTGGATTTAGATCTCAAGTGATGCCAAAACTAACATAGCCTGTAACTAAGTGAGAGTGACTTTGCACAGGGAATGTCAGTCACCCGCAGCTTTGTCTTACATTTTCATATGAGCCTTTAAAAAAGCAAAACACAAACAAAGCCCCGGCAAACGTGGGAGCTGCTCCCATCCAGTGGAGTTGTAGTTTCAGTGCTCCTCATCCTCAGCACAGGGAGGGTCTCCTGGGGCTGGCTGGATGGATGGGGATGGGTTGTCAGAGCAGGGAATGCCTGGTGGTGGGAGCTGGGCTGGCCTGTAGTGCCCTCTCTTGGCTGCTGCACACCTCACCTTTCGGGAAGGACGAGGGGACAGTCAGCCTGGTTTATCACTTTCATTTCCCAGCAGGATGGACAGAGGTCAGCTGCGCTGCTTCTGTCTCCAGATTTGCTTCCCAAGGCCCTGTGAGCGTGGATGTTTGGTGCCCGTGGCAATCGAAGCCACAATAAAGTTGCAGCTCCAGCGTTGCACGTAGGACTCTCTTAACTCCCTGCTCCTGGGACTCTTAACATTTTAGCAGAGCTCAGGTTTTTAAGAGATTTCATACTGCTTCTAACCCAGGGATCCCAGAGGCAGCAACTGCAGTGGCCCCTGCCTGACTCGCCACTGCTAAATGAATCCAGAACAAATGAGGCTCTGAAAATAAGGAGAAAAATTTGCCACCTGGCCTCCAGGAAACATTTGTGGATTTTGATGGGGGGGGGAAACTTATGGTTCAACATAGTTAAATATATGGTGTGCTAAGTATGAATAAATTGTGGCTATTTTAAACAAGTTCACGGACTCCGTGGCTGGCTCGGGCACAAAGGGAAGGACACCAGCTACAACACACGAGTTCCTCAAAGGGTTACCTGGAGGCCACTGTCCTGGGCTGCTGCTGCTGCGTGGCAGGGGGCAGCTCTCAGCGTTTACACAAGTGGCAAACGTTCTCACATGTAATTCTTCTCTTAAAAAAGAGCTTGTGTCAGTGCTCGTGAGTTAAGGGGGTTTGTCTGCTCACAGCCCTGCTTTGCAGTCCAGTTGCTTTCCTCGTTGTTCATAAATGATTCATTGGTGTAAAGGAATCCTTCAGGAAAGGTAAAAGTTCCTCTTAAATTGTGCCAAGGCCTGCTCATAACAATCTTGGAGGTCTTTTCCAATCTTAATGTTTGCATGATTCGTGCTCGTTTTAAGATGGCCAGTTTGCATGGGATTGTCCATTGCACTCTCCTTGTGCTCTGATACAAAGCCATGTGATAATTTTTTGAAATATTGAAATTGTATCACTTCTGGGTTTGGGGAGGAAGTTCCTCCCCAGCTTGCAAAGTCCATCCCAGTAAATGAGCCTTCACTTTAAAGTAGAGGCTGAAATCTGGTCCTGCCTGCTGGTGACTAAAAATTGCTGTTATCTGGCTTAACGTGAGCCAAGTAAAATGAGTCTAGAGCCTCAGGGTAGGTGTGCAGTCACACTGGTGCTCTTTAGTCACTTGGAATGGTTCTAGCTGGTCTGTTAATGTGGAGGCAGCCCCGAAATCCCACTGTGGGAGTGAGCTTGCCTTTTAACTATACCAACTATGTACAAACTACACCTCTGGCACTTAGTATAGAAGGAAAGGATCTGTTGTTCATCCTGCTGCAAGCACTGCTTTCTTTCAAAAACAAGACAACAGCCCTCATGGTCCGGTGGCACTCACCATTTAGAAAAGGTGAATTCGGTGGGTTTGGTGTTTGCTGTCTCGTTTTAGCAGGTGTTTCTTTAGGGTGTGCTTGGGGTCGAGGGTAAATCATGAGGCAAGGTTTCAAAAACTCACAGTGATCCTTTGGTTTAGATGAGGAAAGCACAGTGCAATCAACCATTGTGAGAGAATATTAGATTACAGAGAGAAGATGGATACAGGATTGCACCTTGAAATTCAGTGGGTCTGTGCCTTCTTGTGCAGCCTTTGTTGCATTTCTCGTGGCAATCGCATCGTGGTTCAGCCGCTGGTGAACTCTGAGGTTTTGAGCACTGCTGGTGCTGCTGGCTGAGCTCTCACTGAGCAGTTCATCCTGCTCTTCTCTCCCTGTACAATAGCTCCCTCTGCTTGAAATCAGCAGTGGAATTGTTTTCTACTCGCCTGGACAACAGTTTTTAACATGGGCCCCTTTTTTAAGATTTCTGCTGCTCTTCATGAAGCAATTCCAGTGCATGGCTTGTGCTCATGTGTGTTGTGAAGCAGGGAAAATACCCACATTGAGAGAAGTCCTCAAAACTTCTCTGCCTAGGAGCTGTTTCTTTGCAGGAACTCTCTTCTTTTTTAGCATGAGGATTAAAGTTGCTTGGAACACTTCTTTCAGCTAAATTATCTCTTACTAAAACGTGATGATTTATTGAGCAAAACTGTTTTTATTTCAGTGGTGAGTTGAGACAGGACTGTTTCTCATCAGAAACGGGGTAGTTAGGCCACCGACCCTGCATAGAAGCAGCTAATGGTGAGGTTCCCATGTCCTGCTTAAGTGGTCCTAAACCAGAACCCAAAAGAGAGCAGCTTTGGATCGGGCAGAGCAGGGATTTGAACCTGGTTCTCCCCCATCCTCAGCCAGCACTGTAATTACTGGGCCAGTCATTCACTCGCAGAATTTTGTCAGCTTATCTGCATGGGTAGGGGTGAGTGCTGGGTTTGTTTTGTTCATTTTTTATCAATATAGCTAAGCCAGCAAAAGTCATATTATAAAAGCTGTTGCATCAGCAAAGGTGTAGTTTTGCTGAGAGAGCATTCACCCTATTCGGGGAACCAGCATAAACCTCCCGTGCCACGGCAAGATGAGCCCATGATAGGAAAACTTGCTGGTTTAGTTCTCCAGCAAAGCCTCCCTAATGCGAACTGTGCCTGGCTTGCTGGAAAGCAGCCATCTGGGCAGGATCCTGGGTCTGCAGAGATGTCCAGAAGGTTATATTTAATTTGCAATGGAGCAAACCCCCCAGATTAAAACCATCTCAGAAGTCTGTGTTAATTCCAGGGTGGTTGGGCACAGGGGTTTGCTGGCAAGGGCAGGCAAAGCCAACCCCGAACAAAGAGCAAAAATAATTTTTAATTTTCTACATTCAGCACTTAAAGCAAAGCTCTTTTTTTTTGGTCACATTTTGGAATCCCTTGGGATTCTTCTTCTGAACTTCCTGCTCTTTGGTTCGTTCCTGAAAATCTCCCGAGGGGATGCAGCTCGTTGGAAGCGCAGGGAATCCTCCCCTCAGCACCAGGTGCAGCAGGTTTGGGCACAGACACTCGGGCAGCACGAGCACCTTGGCACAGGAGGCAAACACAGGGAGCCTGCTGGGCTTGGCTGCCAAGATGTGACACTCAGGAGAAAACCTCTTGTGTGTGCTGCGGATAAATTATAAAATTATAAAATTATGAAAGAGCAGGATCAAGCAGTAGAACAGGAGAGAATTGTTGCTAATCTTCATTTACTTGAATCCAGCTCCAGCATGGCTCTTCCTGCTGAACTCTTAATTTCACTTCTCTAATTTCAGCCTTTTACAGATATTACAGGCATTGCCTCATATGTTTGCACATACCTTAAAAAACTATGCCCTTGGAAAGCAGTGTATAGTCATATAAAAATAAAGAGTTTAAAAAGCATGCCTGTTTTCAAATTAACACTGAGGTGCTGAATTCATGGTGGTCTTTGTGATTTGAATTTTGCCCTTTTTTTATCCCTCCCATGCCCTGAATAAGATGCAAGTCCTGAGGGAAAAATAGTCCATGATTATGCATTTGGAGACCCAGTGCATGCAAGGAGCATTTCTGAACTTTATGAGCCCTTACCGAGGGGGAAAAAGGCTATTTGCAATCTTAAAAAGCCAAACGAGGAAACAAAAATTTTAAAAAATTAAAAACCCGTACAGTTGTTTTGTGTCTCTTTCTGCCACCATAAAATGATTTACAATTTCATTGGATTGAGGATAATTTTTTTAATGAGTGAAAGCATGATAGAAGTGGTACAGGCCACAAATCAAAGGCTAATTCTGGATAAAAGGATAAGTGAAGTGGATATCTTTGCATCAGTTTACAATGTGTATGATATTTTTGTGCTTCACACTCTCTCCACTACAGTGTTCCTTGTTTTCAGTAATAATCTTAGTTACTCTTCTGTTGCTGTCTCCTGTTCCCTGCTAAGGTGGGGAAAATGTCTTTTACAAGTTGTCACGTGGAGTTGACAAAGCAGAAACGCTGCAGTAACACAGCACACATCAACTGCTATTTCTTCAAGATTTGGGGGTTTCATTTGAACTTAATATTTCTAATTCAATTTCTGACGTTGCAATGATCTCTTTTACCAACGTTTTTGCTGCTCTGAAGCCCTCGGGTGACGTGCAGAGTGGTTATTTTCTGTGACATTAGCACGTCCCAGGCTGGATGGAGGCTGGTGGAAGGCTGCCAGTGTTGTTGTTCTGTTTGCAGGTTGGCCTGGCTGTGCCTGTGTGTGTAAGGAGAGGGCAGGCAGGGTATCAGTCACCTTTCAGATCTTAACATTTCTTAATGGATTAGGCAAGTGATGGAATATCTTCCTTTTTGCAAACTGTAAGCCTTGGCAGAGTTGGCGGACAGTGTTTTTTGAACGTCTCAGCAGGCTTCACTTCTGTATCATTAGAGGATGAACGTGCTTGAGTGCTCTTTACACGCTCCAAACAAACATCATCTTTCCAGGCCTTCACTTGTGGGGTTTTTTTTTTAATTTCCCCCCCCACCAGGATCCCTTGGATCCAGCAGGAACAGCCATTGTGATCAGCTCCCTGGTGGCAGGTGGAGTGGCCGAGCGCGGGGGGCAGATTTTGCCGGGTGACCGCTTGGTGTTCGTGAATGAGAAATACTTGGACGGTGCCACCTTGGCAGAGGCAGTGGAAGTGCTGAAATCTGTGCCCCCAGGTACAGTTTCCCTTGGAATCTGCAAGCCTTTGGTGGTAAGAACTGATTTTAACTTTTTTTTTTTCTTATTTGGTCCTATGGCGTGTGTAGATGGGGTTGTTGTGTTTGTGGGGAGAATTCAGGGTTGGGAAACAGCTGAGTTGCTGTGCCTTGTGAGGTCCAGAAATTTTGGCAAACGGGCAGCTCAGTGTCCAAAAGCTCTGACTGGAAAACCAGCACCCTCAAGTTCCTCCTTAAAGCATATCCATGTGGAACTGGGAGATGTGCCTGGGCAGACCCATGTGCGCTGTGCACAGGTGTAACGTGGTTCCAGCAATTCAGCAGCCCAGTTAAATGTGTGCTGGTGCCCATTTCTCTCTGAGACACTGCTAAGTGCTTGCTTGAGCTCCACTGGCATCAAAGAAACTTACTCTGTTTGAAGTCAAGACTGTAAATTCAAGCAGAATTTCCCTTTTCTGGAATCAGGGCTTTGGAACAGTAGTTTACTGGGGAATGCTGCAGTATTGTTCATCAAGGGAACCCAGGCAAAATTAATTAAAGCCCCAGTTAATAGAAAGTGCTTGTAATTCAAAGTGGTAGAGGAGTTGTGAAATAGGAATGTAGGAAAGCTGTTAAATATATTCTTTCCTTTTCTCAAAATTGATATTTGGTTGTTCATATCCTTGTATTTGTCTTTCTTTCCTACACATCTCTTCAGGTTTTAGTGCATCTGAACCAATATCTTCAAAGAATAAAAGCTGTTGACTTCATCTTCTCCATTTGTGACTTTCTATTTTTGTAGTTCTGTAACCTTTCCCTGTCTCTTTTCTAATGGCTGGTTTTCCTTCTCCCTTTTAATTTATTGAGAAATGAGGGAATTTTTTTGTCGTTTTCCTGACTCATTGTTTGGATTATGTTTTTCAGGGAGAAAGCAGAGAGGAGGAGAACATGCACGGTGTGGATACCAGCAGCATCAAAAGCAGCCCTGGGTCTCCAGAACCAATAGATAACACTAAATTCTCAGTAATACTTGAAGCACCTCAGGTATTTGGTTACTTTTTTGGTTCAGCTCAAGTTTATACAGACAGGAAATGATGTTTTAAAGTAAAAATTATGGTATGTTTTTCAGATGAGACTGAAAGTATTGGATTCCCTCTGAAAAAGCCTCTAACAGCAAACTGTATGCCAAGTGCATTGTGAACAGGGAGCACTTACCAATGCAGCTCCCAGACTGCCTTATCAAATTTATTATGTCATTAAAATACCTTGGGTTACCTTGGATATGAAATAGGAATGCTGTGTTGTTGTTATTAGTCAGAAGTGGTGGGCTCAGCTTTGCAAAGAAAGTAAAGAATGGAAGCAGAATGCTTTTAATTATCATGAAGCAAAACAAAAAAGTAGTTTAGAGTATAAGGCACTCTTGAAATATTTTCTTCTTCATAGCCTTCTGTAGCCTTCTGATGTTCTCTGGAGTGATTTCTTTACTCTTGCCTCAACTCCCCTCTTTCTTACTATCTGAGAAATAATTCTGTGTGTTGTGGGAGGATGTGGCACTACAGACAGTGAGAAACTCCGATACCAGGGTAATAGGCAATAATATTGCAGTTCTCACCAGTGCAGAGCTAGAGAGATGTGGATATCTTTTAACTTTTCATCTGTTCTCGAGCGCTTTGCAAAATTCATGCTGGTAAATGTATTCTTTTTAGATCAGAAAATACAATACATAAAGGATCATCCAGAACTGCAACACAGGAAGAAAAATAAATTCCACATTTCCGTGTAGCTAAACATGTGTACCTGTCTCTGGATGCAAACCTATTTTTAATGCTGAAATGCTCGATTAGAAGGACCAAAAGGAGCAGTATTATGGGGTAGATGTGGGTATACTGTGAAGAAATCAGCCTGGATGGTGGTAAATGATATTTACTGATTTTCACGATGTAAAACGGCGTTTCTTGTTTTCCGGGGGTGTGGGAAGGGTTGCAGAGAATTAGTCCTCTGCCAGCTCAGATTGGTTTTCTACTTCCTAAATAAAACCACTGTCCTTAAGTATTTTTAAAGAAAGTATTTTATCTTAAAGTCCTGAAGCTGAAAGGATCAATTTGGACGAAACACCGGCAGAGGAATTTACGTGCATTTTGTTTTACCTCATGTGTGACAGCTTTGGTAGTAGCTAAAATTCCCATGCATTTATTACCTTACCTGCTCACACAGGTGCCAGGAGTGGTGTGTTCTGACAGCTCCCACTCTGAGGCACTGGCAACCAACATTTCAACCCCAAAATGAAGGGACTTGAGGATTTTATTTGCTGCCACAGTGGACTTCAGTGTCATGTTTGCAGCATTCCCTGTGCCATTGGTGGCCTCTGGTGCTGCAGTGCAGCAGGCAGGGATGACACGGAGCAAACTGCTGGATCAGGGACACAAACCCCGTGTGGTTCTGAGCAGAGCCAACTGATTTATGGTGCCGTGCACCTGGGGAAGTGCTGGGAGAATGATGCTGCAGGAGCCAAGGGAAATGAAGTGAAAATGGAGAGAATTAGGATCTCCTCAGACTGGGTGCTTTGTGAGGTCGAGGTACACGGATCAAATGGATTAAAGGGACATTTAATTCTAGTTAAAGGAATAAAATGGGCTAGTTTCTACATTGCTGGTGTTCTGCTCTCGTGCCAGCTATTCCCTGCATTGTTTCCTTATGCTCCTGCCTCTCTCTTGTTTTCTCTCCTGCCTCTCACTTGAATTATACAAACATCTTGGCAGTGTCTGGGGGCTTTCCTTCTGTATTTGTACAAATGTAACAAAACAGGATCCTGACACCGAAGGTCAGAAATGGTGCAGTGCCGTGGGGAGTCTGGGAAGGGGCAGGAAGCAGAAACAAAAACATTTTGAGGAAGGAGCCCTGAATCTGTCCATTGGTTTCGGAGTCTGGGGGTTCAAGGTGCTGAAATGGGATTTGGGAGTTTTTCGGGCCACAGAGACTTGGTGGCCTGAAGAAAAGAGGGAAAAAGCTCTCAGTGTGTGGCAAAATCTGGAATAAGTGCGGGGCATAAAATCTCAGCTGCCTGTGCAGCCTCACTGTGAGCCAATGAATAGCACCCCATTCCAGCTGGGAGAAACAGGAGTTGTTGGAAGTTGGGGAAGCACGTGACAAATCCCAGAAAAAGAACTGTTGAGTGAGATCTTTCAGAGTGGGTTTTAATACCTTTTCCCTCGGTTTTGTTGTTTGTTTTTTTTGGTTTGTTGCTCTGTGGTTTGAGTTTGGTAGAAAGGTGAGCACTGTTCTCTTTAAAACAGGAAGGTAATGAACAGTCATTTATATCCTTTTTTTTGGGTATGGGGGTGATCCATTTCCCCTCTGCCCCAGGTTAAAAGTTGGATGGAATAGCCAAGGTAGGGACAAGCAAGTATGGCTTTTATTTGGGTTTTTCTGGGGGCTTTTAGGTTGCTGACACTGTTGCATAAGCAAACTCTTGGGCTGTTTATTTAGGTGATAGTATTTTAAGAAATGTTCATGCATTCATAGAATAACAGCAGATATGTCTGAAGCATGGAGACACTTTAACTAGATTTATATGTCCTTTTTCCCGTGGTTTTTTTAGTGTTAATTAATAATTTCATTCCCTAACTTCAGTCCAGACTGGTTTTTCCAAATGGCTGCAGCAGTATCTTAGCTTTGCAACTTAAATTTCTATACGTTAAAAGAAAATAATTGCACTGTCTACTTTTGGTGTTCAAATCATAAGTCAGAGAGTCTATTTGCTTTTAGAAAATGCAAAAGGTAGAAGATTTTCACTTTAAAAAGCAGGATGGACTTTTAACATGGGCAAAAAAATAAAGCATAGCTTTAAAAGAGTTGGGAGGAAACATGGTGTAAAATCTGTATTCCTTTAATGATCTTTGCAGGGTTTCAGAGATGAGGCACCTTTTAAAGAAGAACTTGTTGATGAACCCTGTTTGGACTTGGGAAGGTCATTTCAGCTTTCTCAGAGGGACGATGAGTATGGGAAGGAGTCCTGGGAGATGTGTGAATTTCTGAAACCCAGAGCAGAGGACGTGGGTGAGGAACGGGAAATGTTGGTGGATGAGGAGTATGAAGAGGATTCAGACTTCCTGAAATGTGACACGTCAGGTGGAGAGAAGGCAGCTTCAGACAGGAGCCTGGATACAGAGCGATGGGCAAAGCAACTGGAGACAGCTGAAATACAAGATTTAAGATCCAGTGTTAGCCTAAGTCCCAAAGAGTCCCTGGAATATCCATTCAGTAAAGATCAAATGGTAAGGAATGCTGTGCTGGTCTCCATGCTAAGCACAGATCCCTCAGGGCACACTCCAAAACTAAACCCTGAGGACTCTCTCTAGTGTCTTAATTACTAGAATTTAACTGATTGATTTACTTGGGTACCTCTAGCAGACACCAGTCTATCCTTTTGTACATTTTGGAAGGTTTTCTAGGTTACTTATTATCTGTATATTTACCTGCTGGAGTGAGATGTGTGATTGGTGTATTTACAGGCATCCTGAATTTGTCTTTTTACCCATCTCTGACTTGTGGGTTTGGTTTTTTTTTCGGAAGCTGTGCTGATACGGGGCATGTCAGTAACAGCAGAATGTCACTTCAGAGATTTGATAGTTCAGGGGCTTCAGTGAAAGAAACTCCCTCTTTTCCTCATTTTTTAAAGTCTAAATCAGTTTCTTCAGCCAGATTGTGCAGTTGAGCAAAAACTGATATGGTGGAAGGAATTATGGCAAGGATGCTGGTGGATAAAGGAGTAGGGGGAGACAGCTTCAGGTAAATTGCAAAACTCTTATTTATACATCTTTCTCTAGTATTCTGAGAATTATTTTTTTCTTCTGATTCTTTGTTCATCCCCTTACCAAACAAAAAAGTGATATTATCAGCCTCCCATGCACCAGCTTCCAAGGTGTGTGTGCTTTTATATGACAAAAAAATGGAGTGGAAAAGGATTTAACATCACAGCCACAGAGAATTTCAGGTTTTGTTTGCCTTGTCCCCTTAAGCACTATGTGTATAAACGGATAAAATGAAGTTTCTACTGACAGTTTTATACCAGAGTGCACAGTATTAAATTTACACGTTTGTTACGTATATGAAACAAATGAGCAAGAGTAAAGAAATTTTTGTCTGAATTACAGGTGAGGAGAAAGATACAGTTGCTTTATATTTCAATTGCATATAACATTTTTCATGCCTCTTCTTAATGCAGTGCATAAATGAGCAGTTAGTATTTAAATGAGCAGTTAGTATTTCATAGTCACCTGAATAAATATGAATGTAGCTGAGAAAATGTGTATGTTTGCTGTAAAAATTAATGTTCCTGTCAAATACCCCTGTGTAAGTTAATTACTTCTTTTCTCCTCTGTGAAGTGTGAAGAGAATGCTACTATAAGGTCACACTTTTCTGGAACCACAGCACACAGCAGCTACCAAAAAGACATATTTGATACTGAAACAACCCAGTCAGAAGTGAAGACTGAGATGGATTTAGGTTTGTAAGAAGGTTTTTCTTTATCTCATAATTTCGTATTTACAAATCTGAATTTTTTACCACAACACAAGTACTTTTGAATGATAAAATAATCAAATGAAGATTTCTGCAGGTTCAGGGCAGTCTGGCTTTAAGTAGGTTTCAGCTTTATAATCTTGCTTCCTCCTCCAAATCTGGTCAGTGATAGATAAATACAGAAATAAAGTGACAGGCTCTGGAGGTGACTTTAGGACAACCAAAACCTTGCAAGTGATCTCTGTGGTAGATAATTGCCCCGTATCTTGGGTTGGTGATCTGTGCTCAGGAGCAAAGTTCCTCCCTGTCAGATGGCCAGAGATGCATGGTTAGAATGTGGTAGATTCATCAGGGCAATAAATTTATCACCCTGCCTGAAGTGACACTCCCTGCTCGGCAGGCAGGAGCTCCAAGCCCTGTCCAACCTGGCCTTGAACACATTTGGAACCTGGTGGGATAAAGGGTTTAATTCCAAGGGTGAAATAATTGGTGGGTGCCTGGACAGAGGAAGCTAAAGTTCACATCTACCCTTTTTCTTCTTCAGGGACAAAGCTTCAGAGTGACTCCAAAGGACCTGGGCTTGCTGTTGATTTGGAAGCTATTGAAAAGGAAGCCCCAAAAGAGGAGAATTATGTTTTTTCCAAGAACAAGGAGTCTGGGAGAGTAATCACCTTAGCTCAGCCTACAACAGCATCATGCAGGTATGGAGGAAGAGTTCAGGCTTTGAAAGACATTCAGTTAATGATCTTAACTGTCCTCTTGCTTTACTCAGCCAAATCATCATTAAGGCTGCATGGAATGCTCAGATAAGACATAGAGGGCCAGGTCTGTAACTTCTACCCCAGGAGATGGAGTTTGGCTTAAAACCTTAAAACTTCCCATGTTTCCTCCCCTGAGTTTTGGGACAGAAATGTGCAAATGGTTCTGCCACCACTTCACTTACTCCACAGTGAGGGGAGTGTGGATGTGGCCTGGAGGAGAGGGATGTAGCCTTTACTCATGGCTCCTTAAGGAGCTCTCCTCTTGGTTTTCCCTTTCCTTTGTTCTTCCTTTTGGGAAGAACAGTTCAGCCAGGGCTCTCAGGCCTCTGCAGGAAACTTTAGTCCTGCCAGTGGTTCTGGGAAACCTTGAGCTGGCACTGGCTGTGGGTATTTGCCTTATCTGTCCCAGTCTTTCCCCACCAGTTTGGGGTCAGTGGGTAGTGGAGCTTTTGGGGCCTGGTGATTCCAGTCCTCAGTACTTTCCTAATTTCATCTACAGTCTTCTCTCAGAGGGAAAGCAGCTCAACAATAAGGTGAGAGGATTATTCTGTAGGGCTTAATGGAACACACAGGATCTGTTCTCCCACTTGGATCATGATCTGCTTACTGGTTTTGGCATGTTTATGTCCCTCTCCAAGCATCACAGCATATTTATCAGAAAGCAAATGTTAATTGCTTAAATAGTCATTTCATATGAGTAAATGCAGTGCAGATTTGTGTATCACAGAGCAGCTTATAAATTTGGTCTGCCCATCATGTTTATTTCTGGAGCATTCCTTAAGTACATTTAAACCTAAATACAAAAATTCCTGTCTGGTCTGTTGACTCTGTACATTTGCTTTAAACTGGGCAGTCTGAGAAGGTGTTGCTGTCTCACTGCCAGATACAAAATATGTGAGGAATTGTGACCTGGCATGGGTGATGCCTCTTTGATTTTTTATTCCTCCCCTCCCCTCTGCCCCAAATTAGTGAATTACCCGAGAGAGAAGAAGGAGAAGGAGAAGAAACTCCAAACTTCAGCCACTGGGGACCACCACGGACGTATGTTCATATGATCACATTATTCCTTCCCATTTACCTCGGTGTCTTCTTTTTCTGTGAGACAGATTAGTTCTTGTTGGGTGTTTTTTTTTTTCCCTCTCCTCCTCTGCCAATAACTTTAGGGTACCTGTGTACCTTGGGCTGTCCTGGAGACAGGGAATTTTTAACAGATGTTCAGCAGAATTATGCCTTCTATTTATACAGCTGACTTGGGAAGACTTGGCTGGTTTAGGTTGTGGATGACCTACAAGTTCTTGCTCATTTAATAACTATTAGGTGTGAACAATGCACACAGTGCTGTGCTGTCTCCCTTTCCACGGGTTCCCTGCTAAACCCCATGGCAGCATTCCAAATTGCCAGGCCAACTTTTAGCCACATCCTTGTTGTATTGTTAACATTTTTAGGTGAATTGTTTTTATGGTCTCAAGTGAAATATGATCAGAAAGTTCCTGCTTGAGCTGATGAATATGCACTGAAGTCAGTGTTCAGAAAGTTGTATGAAATACTTCATTATTTGGCTAGCATGCCTCTTGCAGGGCTTCCCATTCCCAGACACTTTGCTCAGGCTGAAAGAGGATGAGTGTTTACTTGAAGATCTGACTTTCTCTGTAATAAAAGCCTCTGCCCAGTGGGCATGGATTGGCAGCAGAATTTTGTTCTTTTTGTGGGGTGAGATCTGCTCAGGGTGAAAACTCTACTCTGTTGAGAGCATTCTCAAGCTTCGGACTTTCTTTACTCTGTTAAATCTTCTTGAAAGACCAGGAGCTTACATTTATTGAAGGCTTTGCATTTGTAGTTTAAAAAAACCTATTTGAAGCTCTTAAAACTACCACTTATTTTTTTCAGTGTTGAGATCTTCAGAGACCCTCATGTGTCTCTTGGAATCAGTATTGTTGGTGGACAAACTGTCATAAAGCGCCTGAAGAATGGAGAAGAACTTAAAGGGATCTTTATCAAACAAGTTTTGGAAGACAGCCCAGCAGGAAGAACAAGGGCTTTAAAAACTGGAGATAAAATACTTGAGGTAAATGGAGATAAACCTTCCTTTTTAGTCTAAGAAATAAAAATTGGCTCAAACAGCTTTGGGTGGAGAGAGGAACAAAATACTGCCACCACTTCATGAAGTATTGACAACACTGTGTTTTGAAAACCAAAAGAAACCTCTGGTGGTGTTTCTTTTTTCAAGGTCTGACTATGGAGCTCTTTTAACATTCTCCTGTGTATTTAAGAAAAGATATGTCCTGGTGTGTGAGGGGGAAGTGAAAAAAATGGGAGTGTCCTCCTCCCATATAAATGAGGAATAAGTTATAGCATATCTATAAGCATCAATTTAATATATACAACAGCACAGACTGAAATATGGGCTGTTATTTTGTGTGTGTGGATTTAGAGTAATTAACTGATAACCACTGTTTGGGATAAATCCCTGATTCTGGCAGGTGCTGTGGGGGAAAAAGTCATTCCTGCCTCTCACCTCTGGTTGCTTTTTTTACTCATTTTTCTCCAAATTAATACTTCAGAATCTGGGGTGCCAAGCTGATAGTGCTGTTCAGGCTTGATTTACAAACAGGTAAAATCTGAACGAGTTAGATCTAACATTATGTAACACTCTGACAATCTTATTCCTTATGTTTTTATCTAGAATTGTTTTGGGCAACATATGGCCATCTTTTAATTATGAATACTAAGTAATACACTTCTAAACCATCATCGAAACATACTTTACAAATAATTCCTCTTGACTGGTTTTGCTGCCTTCCTCAGATACACTAATCTTCTGCAAGTGTGTGTGATGCCTTGTAATGACTCTGTACCTAACAAAAATAAACATTGTTTGTCAGGTTTCTGGGGTAGACCTACAAAATGCCACCCACGAGGAAGCAGTGGAAGCCATCAAGAACGCGGGAAATCCTGTGGTGTTTGTAGTCCAGGGCTTGGCTAATGTACCAAAAGTAAGTTTATTTCTATTTTTCTTCCAAAACTTAGTAAATGTGTAACGTGCATCTTATTTTAAACTTGGCTGAATTCCTTTCAGCCAGTCCTATCAATTTTTGTGTCCAAGGATGGATCCTTTCAGTCAGTTACAGACCAGTTGATTGACTGATTACTTCTCTGGCCTGATTGGAAACCTCATTTGTCTGATTGACATGGAGTCTGATTGACTAGGTGTTCATTCAGCTCTCCCACCTGTGTAATAGGAGTGTGGCCCTGTGCATTTTAATTTGTCCATATTTCATAATCTAAAAATAAGCTCTGTTATCCAGAGGAACAAAGGTGTAATTAAAATTAGTCAGGTTCACACCAGCAGTTTCTTGTAAAATGTGTCACCAGAGGGACCTGAAATAGTTACCTGGGAGCAAGTTTAATTTAAGAGAGATTTGAGGCATCTCCTCATCTTCGAGGCCAAGGCAAGAAACTTTTTAAAGCCTTAGTAAGAGCAGGCATATGATTCCACCTATACAGAGTACACACAGAACCCCCAAACTTCTGTCTACTTTTGATGTAAGAATGTAATTCAGTAAATTCAGTGAGAGGATGTAATTTATAGACTGCACTGCAGTGCCTTTCTACATGGGACAAAATGCCGAGTGTGCTGGGGGGCTTTGTCATTGTCAGGAACTGATCTGGGTGTTTGTTTTGCAGCTATAATGCTCTGTCTGATGTGTCTAATACACATTGTTTTCCAGGTGGTTTCTCCTGCCCAGCCTAAGGGAATCAAAGTCAGCAAAGATCAGGATGCAGACAAAGAAAATAAGAGTGATAAGGTATTTATTCCATTCAGTGCCATACCCAGGTTTTACTAAATCAGATGGTATAATAGCATGTATTCTAACTCTATGATAAGCTTCCTCCGAAGTCTGAAATTAAATTTGAAGTGTTTTGTTGAAATAGCTTTGATTCTGTGATTTTTTGCCAAATTTCTGCCAAATATTCTGACATATATTCTGTGGGTGTCTGCTGGGTGCTGAAACCCTGTACTTAGCACAGCTCTTCACTGTCATCTGCCTGAAGTACCTGTTTTGCTCCATGTGGAGGCAAATTGATTCCCTTTGTTCAGCAGAAACAGAGAAATGGCAACATGTACACAAATAGTATCCTTAATGTGAGGCTGCCTGAAATGCAGTAAAATCAGGTTATGGGATGATTAAATCCACAGCGTCTCCTGCATTTCCCATGGCTGCGTAAAACGAGGAAATGACCGAGGGATCTGTGGCTGCTCAGCTAATTGTGAAGCAGTTACTGCACAGTGACTTCCAAATAACTTCACAGCAGCTTTAAAAGAGGAAAAAGTCTGTTTGGTAGAAAACAGGGAAATTGTTTTAATGGCTGCAATAAGGGAAAAACTTAATTTTTCATTTTCAGCTGTATCACTCTCATGGCCTCGGTGTTTTCCTGTGGGATTTGCCCTGACTGAGGAGTGTAGTTCAGGTACTGTGAGAGCAGCAGGAGCAGAGACGGAATTAATGCAGACAATAAGTTTTGCCTGGTGCAGTTTAACTACAAAAGGACAAAGTTTTCATTTGATCCTACTCAGCACTCTGGTGTTTGTTGGGTACCTGAGAGGACCCTCCTGCCTCCAAAAGTTTTTGTAAGACTCCTTTCAGATCCTGTCGGGGACAGGAGCAGCGAGGCTCAGTTATCAGAAAAGGTGTTGAAGACATGCTTTCATGCCAGAGGATAATACTTCCAGTGAAGCACTTACAATCCCCTTTTCTTGTGTTTTTTTTTATCTATATTTCTAATCTCAAAAGCTCTCATCCTCTGGCAACGTGCTGCCTTTAATCTCCAGCACTCCGGTGCGTCGCGTTCTGCAGCGTTCCGAGGTTAAAGAGGGAGCCTAATCTTTTTCAGACCTTTTTCATCTATTGGTGCTATAAACTGGTGGGTGGAATACAGAAGAGCTTCAGTGCATAAATATGTAGCTCCTTTTTGGCTTTGAACGTGGGCTCACAAAGCAGTCGTACTGCACTTCTGCGGGGCCGTCTCGGAGTTGGAAAGAGTTGCTATTAGTGGATTATTAGTCCACATCCCTATGGGGAATCAGTGATGTTTCTAGTCCAGTCTTCAGAGAGCCACAAAAGAGTTTGGTTTGAAAGCAGCCACATCCAGCTGGAAAATCTGCCTTTTCCTGTATCTTTTCAAATGCTCAAGGTTTTCTCTGATTTGTTGGCATTTTTCCTCCTCTATTGATCTGTTTGTTTCAAAATGATCACTTTAATTTATATAAAACCACTTAAAACAATAGTGAATGAAGCAGATGACAACATTATTTTGCTGGTTGGCTGTGTGAACTGTGCTTTTGCCTCTGTGTTAATACCAAAACGTGGTGTAACGGAGTAGCCAGGCACGATTTTCTCATCTGGCTTTTCAGTGGGACAGGAGGAACGAGAGATATTTGTCCCTCTGAGCCATAGAAAACTGCTGGGTAAGCCTGGGTGCCTCATGTAATTTCACACAGACTTTCCAGCAAATGTTTAAAGTCTTAAAAAGCCAAAGGGTCAACATTTAGACTGTAAGTTATTACTAAATTACAGCGATAATAAAGTGACTCATTTGTCATAGGCAGCTGAGAGTGAGGCTGCAGATTTTCCATCTTTACCTGCTCAGTAAAGTAGAACCCAAGTCCTCCCATGTTTCCTGGATCATCTGGATTTTGCACAGTTCTCTGTCTGTGTTGGCTTCAAGAAGAAAGTGGGAGGCACATTAAGCCTGCTGTAGGCTTTTAGAAAACAGCTGTTGTGCTTCCACGTGCTCTCGCCATACACTTTTGCTACTGGTGGATTGAATTAATTCCATTTATTATTGTATTCTGTGTTCAGTGCAGCACTTTCCTGTTACGTTTTTTAAATGGATGAGATGACAGATACCTTTACCTCACAAAATACTGCACATATTGCAGCTCACTACTTCCACCATTCTATACAAATTCAACTTCAAGAATTTAAAAATCAATACACAGGTTCAGCTTTCACTGCACACAGTGAAAAAACCCCACATTATCCTGGGTTTGATGTGTTTGGGTGTTGTGTCATATTTCCCAGCCACAGAAGGAATTAATTACAGGAATTCTGGGTGCTCTAATGGCATCTCCTCCCTGGTGTTCCCTCTCTAAAGTGCATCCTGCTATTAGCAGTGGGCTTGCAAGGGATGCAGCTGAGCATCATTTAGTGGAGTCGTGGTGCAAACCAAGGCAGGACCCAGTGCCTTGGAGCTGTAAAACCAATTGCTGAGCTGAGCCAGTGCCTCCACCAGACTCAGAGCCTGCTCTGTATTCCTGCCATGCGCCGCTATATGCATCATTATAGGAGCTGCCTGTATTTATGTGAGGTAATAGAATTTTAGTGGGAGATATAATTCAAAATCTTTATTAAATTTACGCCAAAATATGGACGGACCGTGTTGTTTAAATATTCATGTATGGACTAAGAGGATTGAGTTCTTATTTTATATTTTAAAGAAATTGATGTTTATCAGCACCAGACAGTTTTGTTCTGGAGTCTCATAAGAAACAGGGTATAATTTAATGTTTGTTTTTAACCCTTGATTAATGTTCACACTTTGATGTTTATGCCAATACACAAGTATTTTATCAACAAGTAAATGAGCATGCACAATTGTGTTTTAGTTTCTTTTTCTGGGTGTTCAGTGTCACTTCTTGCTCTGCTTTCTTGCACAAAAAGCCTTTGCTGCAGAATTTAGCGTTGTAATTAAGTGCTGTGTCTGTGCACATTCACTGCAACAGACAATGGGATGCTTTTTCGTGTGCTCAGAGGTTACAAAACATGTAACTCTTTGTCTTTGAATCCATCAGAGAAAATATGGGGCTCCACCTCCCATGAAGCTGCCGCCTCCTTACAGAGCACTCGAAAGGCATCGTGCAGAGGAGGCTGCCCTGGATGAAGAGGAGGATGAGGATGCTTGTGCAGAGAGTGAGTAGTGCTCCAATCATTATGTCAGATCCCATTTGTGGGTCACAATCAGGTGGCGATAAGCCATTTATTGCTTGTGGGAAGTGGTGCTCAGTGGGGCCACAGCATCAGTCCTCAGCCTGGTTTGTAACTTAGATAGTTCTTCTCGCCAGCCAGGCTCCCAGGGCTCAGCTCTTCTGAGGAGATACGGGAAGGGCTCTGTTTGCTTTCAGTCTCAGAGTGTCTAAGCCGTGTCTGGAGGCTTTGCTTGGGCAGAGATGTCAGCAGTGACAGGAGATGTTCTGTTTTACTGCTGTGATTGCAGTGGTAGTCGAGCAGTCGTGGGTTGAGAATCACTGGTGCAAAGTCCTTGTCCAGAAAACCTGCTGCTGACCCCAGGCAAGGCTGTTCAAGCAAGATGGTTTCCTTTAAAAAGAAAAATCTGCAGATTTGTTGTTTCGGTGCTCTGCTGAAGAAAGGATCCCCTGGTTTTGTATCAGTCTTCGTGGGAAAGGTTCTGCAGTTGTCCCATTTGGGTTTGGCAGTGGTTTGTGGTGATACTCACTCTGTGGAAGAGCAGGGACCTAAGGAGTGGGATGCAGTGCAAGTGGAGAGCTCCTGGCAGCATGATTTAGATTCCTGCTGCTTTTGAATTACAACTTTGGTTAAGTACAACTTTGGTTAAATGGAATATTATTATCCATAGCTTATCTCGCAGTAAAATATTTAGGAATACTGAACTTGGAATTAGGAGTCTTAAACCACTTTCTAAAAGCAGTTACCTTTTTTTTAATCTTTGTGCTCTTTTGTACCAAATCAGCATAAGGTGGGATGAGGCTTTGACCAGCCTGGTCTAGTGGAAAGTGCCCCTGCCCGTGGCAGGGGGTGGAATGAGATGATCTTTAATGTCCCATCTATCCCTGTAACATTCTGTGATTCTGTGTGGGCTTTTGTTGGGATTTAGTTTGTGGTTTTTTGCTACAGTGATTTTTCTCATCATCTTGAGCTCTCAAACCGACTCCGTAGACCTCCAATTGTAACAAACTCATTCCAGCTCGTTATTAAAGCTCTAATTCCCAGTTAAAGGATAGGTGTGATAAGTAGGCTGACACCTGAGTTACCTAATTAGGATATGCCTCAATCCAAGTGCTTGCTGGGCCTAAGTTAATACTTTGCACAGAAGTAATTCCTTATTCATGGGCTTGGTCATTTTTTAGCTTTCCTGCCATCCCTAATGATATTGATGGCTGAGTCTGGAAGCTGAAAAGGTAAAGCTACTGCTGATATTAAATTCATCAATCCTACCAGACTTGGCAGCAGCACACAGATCTGTCCAGGGGAATCTCCTTCTCTCTCCTCTTTTTACTGACTGAAGTTGAATGTTTTGCAGTAGCCATCTTTTCTATGAATCTTGGAAAACAGAGATATATTCTTCCTCACCTCATTCAGTTTCTTTAAAAATAAAAACAGGCTAAGGAAGGTTTAACTAAGTTTGTGCCTCAGTCCTTGCAGTAAAAAGCACATTAGAAATGATCCAACTGTACTTAATGACATTAAGCACCTTGGCAGCTGTGGAATGGGCTTTTACAGAGTCCCTGTTCTGTGATCACTCAAAAAACAAAGTTTTCTCTGCAAATTCCAGTACAGTATTGTTTTTGTGAACTACTTGATGCTCATAACGTCTGTCCTGATTCTTAAGCACCTTTCCCAGAAATCCCAACCCAGGCAAGATCTTGTCTTTCTTAGCTGCCCATTTGTATGTCCATATTGCTCTGTTCCTTACCCACTTACCCAGCTAATTCTACTGGGTTTGTAACCTTAACTAATAATAAATCAACAGGTGACCTGGATTTATTGTCTTCCTTATTTAGAAGACAAGGTATCTACAAGGAAGATGTGGTGTCAGCCCAGGTAAATTCACATCATAACTTCTCTTTTATTTGCTTCCTGTAGTTCTCAATCTCTGTAACAGCATGGAAAGCTTTAGAGGGCATTTCGAGGTGGGACAGCTGTTAAATCTGTCCTCTGGTTGTGCTCCTGATGGATTTTATTTTATTTTTTAGCATTCTTACTAACGCAGCTGCAGTGTCAGGAACCTGCTCATCAATTTCTTTCAAACTCCAGAAATACTTTACTTGCTTCGCTTGACATTTTTTGTCCTTGCTTATCACTTCTCAACCCTTCCTCTCATCTTTTGTCTCCACATCCTCCATCATTCCCCAGACTGAAAATGAAAGCAGAGCGTTCTTAGTCTTCCTGCCATACTTAGAGAATTTTACTTTCCTTTCTGTCCCATCCATATTGCTTTAGTGTCTCCATGTTTTTTCTGTTTTCCCCTTGAAGTGGCTGAATAACCTTTTGGTATTGATTGAATTTCCCCTAAAATTGCCTTTTGGCAATGCTCCCTTTTATTTCTGCTTTTCCCACTGCTGAAACTGTAGCTCTTGTTGCTGACCTGTTGGAACAGTCATTTCTTGTAGGTGTTCTCCCTTTTCTTTCCAAGTGGTGGTTTTGCTCCAAAGAGGGCAAATCCCTGTTGGGAACAGAACTGTGAGGTAGTTTTTGGTTTAGAGAAACTCCACATGTATCCTCCATGTTTCTGTGGTTTAAGAAGTTTAAAGTTCCAGGTGTTTTGTTTGGGTTTTTTTTCAAATGTGACTTCTTGCACCCAAGACCCTCAGTTTCAGATCTGCTTCTCCTTTGTATTTCATGCCACCAGTACTTCCAGCATCATTTCCTAAGTTCCTAGGTAGCTTTTCCTAGACTTTGAAGGCAAGTTGAAAGTTGTATTTCCTCTTGCTTTATTTCTTCTTCTAGTGGCACTGCCGAGTCTTTATCAGTACCCAGCTCTAGCTCTGTGTGTGGGTTTTGTTTTCTCCTTGCTTTGAGGTTGCTGGTTTAAGGCTTTCAGTTTATGCATGAAAACAGTTTTGCAAAACTTGCCAGCGTGCCCATCTTGCTGCAAAAGGGGCTTTCAAAATGCTTCATCCTCCAGACCTGAAACATTACAACACAGGTTTGGAGTTTTCCCTTCCCACACTTGCCCATGGCAGAGGCTGTTTTGGAGAAAGAGGCGTTTTTTTTAGACTTCCCAAATCTGAAAAACACTGGGTTGTGAATGGGATTTTTTTACTTTTTTTTTAATCAAAACATGTAAAAGGAGGGGTGAGCACACAAAGGAGCTGTTTGTGCTCGTGAGCAGCTGTGCTGCTGACGGCATCAATAGGCACTGGTGTGTTTCCCTGGAGTGGGGATGGCTGGAGGTGTGCTCTAAGAACCTGCTAATGGACTTAGGTGCACCCTGTGGTGGCTTATTGCCATAATGAGGGGTTGGTAGTAAAAAGAAGCAGAGGAAATGGATGGGCAGAGCAGTTTGTTTTGGAATGTTTCGTGAGTTTCCTTGGGGGAATTCCTAGCTGTACAGTTTGGATATGCTTTTGTGACCGAGTTGCAGCAAACGTGAATTAGATAGGAGGGAGCTGAAAAACCATTCTAGGAAAACTGAGAAGACAACTGTTGAAAGAACTTGAAATCCTTCATTTCAATTGCTGTTATATTTTCAGTGAAATCTTGTGTCAGTTAGTTGACTGAGATCGATCTAGTTGGTTTCAAATAAGTCTAAAATAATAAAAATAGATGGTAATAAAAAATTTGTGGAAGGTGGCTTAGATAATGGACTAAGCTACTGCTGTGCTCAGACTTCCTGTCTGCAAGGATATTTAACTGTATCTAATAAGGGGATAATAATGCCCCCTTCCTTTTATTTTGTCTCTAGATAATGTAGAAATCAATGAAGCTGTAAGAAAGCATAATGATTTATCTTCCTAAGATGCCTTTTGAGGAACAGTGGTTTCTCTGCTAAAGCAAGAGATTTTAAAACTTCTCTGGTATTTTGACTTTGCGTTCTTGACTCAGAGGGTGGGGAGGCCCTGGCATGGAGAAGTTGTGGATCCCCCATCCCTGGAAGTGTCTGAGGCCAGGTTGGATGAGCTTTAAGGTCCCTTCCAACCCAAACCGTTCCATGATTCTGTGATTTCCCCGTTGTGATACATCTGTGGGTGCAGGAGGGTTGGGTTGGGATTGGGCAGCTCTTAACACACTTGAGGTTTTTAGCAGCATCCAGGTGCCAGTGATGTCTGTGATCAGTGAGAGCACAGTGGCTTTCAGTAAAAATAAAAGATGGAAAAAAAGGAATCTAATTCAGTTGAGACTTTGAGGAAGGGGTGGTGAAGTAGATGGAGGGGGCAGAAACGGGATCTTTGGAAGTGTCTGTGCACTGCTGTGGGCGAGGATGGGAATGTGATGATCGGCATTTTGGGAAAATGCCAGGATTATTAACAAATGACTAAATAAAAGCCAACCCACTCGTAATTCCTGAGTGTCTCACTGTTTGGAGTCTGGTTTATGCAAAGTTGTGCTAAAAGAAAGGAAAAGCAATCCTAACTTTTACTTTTCATTCTGGGGGGGATCACCTGAAAATGTTGATCTTCAGTGGAGGCAGCTCATGTAGCCAAGCACTGCCTCTCCAATAGATGTCACTGCAATCAACAGCAAACAGAGATGATGCTCAGAGGGGAAGATGTAGCTTGGAAAAAGGCTTCAAGCTTTATGAAAATAAAATATTGCAAAAGTAGTAATTGCAAGATTTAATGTTCTTAAATATAGTACCAAGTGTATTTAATAGGGTGGATTGCCTTAGATCAGGCAAGAGCCAGGATTAGACAAACAGAGCAGAGACTTTCATTTTTGTGCTCTGTGTTAATCTCTGTTTAATGTGACTCTGTGCTGCTAATCTTCTTTTCCCATTCTTGTTCTGACCCATAATTAGCTCAAATACGTGGGGTTTGTAACCAGCCCTAATATCAGATCCAGAACACGCTGGGCAGAGCCACAGAGCTGCTGTGCCACACGGGGTTGGATGAGGGAGTTGGTGTCACTGCAGTTTGAGGTTGTGGGTTCGTTTGGGGTTTTGTTGTTGGGCTGGTTTCTTCGCTCTCTTTGTGAATTACACGCACAGTTATCATCTGATGAAGTATTGCGAGAGGAAATTACATTTTTGATGAAGTAATAGTAAAATTGCAGCTGGGACTTCTTGTGGTTTTTACTGTGTGCTTGACATAATGCACTGAACAGATGGCTGTGTGTGTGCTGTGAGACATATTCTAAAGGAAGGACAATGAACTTTAAAAATGAACAAATTAATGATATTAACGAAATAACCGAGTATTTTGAGTTGTTTTAAATGTAGCTTTTGGAGGAGAGAATTAGTAGGACTTCCCAAAATAACTAAGTACGTCTATAAATTCAGAGAGAGATTTCATCTTTGCTTTTTTTAATTACTAAATGAAGGATTTTGAGTCTTTTCAGTGTTTCACTTCAGCATTCATTGCAGTGAAACTAATATCGCTTGTTTGGGGTTTCAGCAAAATACACAAGTTATGGTGAAGTTTGAGCCTTTTTATGCTTATAATGACAGATTGGTTTTGTTTTCTGACATTACAAAAAACCCCAAACAAAACAAGCAAACCCTATGCCATGAACACATATCGGTGCTGGGAAACTGCAAGATTTGCAGCGTTGGGGAATGACGGATTTAATGAAGCCGTTTGTGTGAGAGAAATTAATTTTTAACCCCTGTAGCTCGCAGGAAAAAGGATGCTCAGATAAATAGCATTATTAACTGCTCCTTTGCCATGCAGTGGGTCATTAAGCAGGAAGGTACCTGCAGCTGCCAGCCACACAGCCACGCCGGGGGTGACTCGTGTTTGGGGATAGAGATGTCATTCGGATGCTGGCAGAGCACAAACAGCAGCTGGGAGCATCCGTGGGTCAGATGTGGGAATCCAGGGATCTGCTGCTCCCTGCATACTTCCATAGGCAGCTCTCCTCTGCTGGCAGATGTAACTGGGAGCTTGTGGGCAGCCCGAAATTAATATAATTGATGGCATCTCGTAATAGAAACAGACAGACGGTTTGCCCTTAAGGAGAGAAAAATCTCAGGAAAATAGGCCCAAGGTCGTCAGAAGAAAGACAAGCCCTGAGCCTGTGTGTGATGAGGATTTGAGCTGCTTACAGCCCTGAATGTTTGTCAGGAATGCAGATTTCCTGAGTACATGCTGGTACAGCAATGGTACAAGGGGGTTTCCCAGGTAAGGATTCACGTCTATGTCTATATCGTGTTTGTTTCCTGCAAGTCATTTTTAAGCATTTTCAGTGATAATTTAGAACTAGTGAAGTGCTGGAGAAAGAAAATAATAGCAGAGATTTTTTTATTTTTTTTTTTCCTCCTTCAGTTTGAAGCATGGACATATAGCATGATTGGAATATTGAATGCATTTAATGTCTTTACAATGTTTTGTCTTGTGTTTGCTTATAAATCATTGCTTCTGTGTGTGTCAATGCTCAACATTCTTATATACAAAACTGACTGGAGCACACAGTGCTTGAAGTATAAGAATTTGTAGCATTAAATTTCTTGCTGTATAGAATAATCTACTCTTCCATAACTGTTATTGTAATGCAGAGACAGATGGCTGAATTTTCTTCACTTTGCTTGTTAAGAATGTGTTAGGTAAATGTTTTTAGACTAAAATAAAAAGCTGCTGGGAATCTAAACTGAATATTCAGCATTTTCATGGTAGAAGGAGGCAAAGCAAGAATAAAGCAATGTGATAGTAAACAAATGAGCTATTTGCAATGAAGGATAATCTAATCTTTAAATATTGCCTGAGATTGCATTAGTTCTTAGGTAAGATCTTTTCTTCCAACACCAGCCAGGTATCCAGAGAATAGCTCAGAAATGCTCGGCACGAAATACACGGATTTGATGTTATAAGGTTATTACATTGTCTGGGGCTTGGTGCAGGTGGCTGATGTTGTTTGGGATCTTTGATCTCGCTCCGGTGTTGCAGATAAGTAATTTCAGATAGAAGATAATGTCTGTGGTATAAATCTGTAAACACAGGTACAAACTTGCTTAGGGAGGATGATCCAAGTAGGTCTTTATATTGCTCTCACCGAAGTACTCTTAATATCACTGCAATGACTTGCAACTAAAAATACGTTAAAAGGATGTAAATATTTAAATAGATAAATGAAAGGCAGACACCGGCTCGTAAAAGGTGGTTATGTGTTTATATTCTTGACTAATAACCTGATTTTGAGATGGGAAGATATCTTTCGTCATTACCACCGTAAATGATGTTGCTCCAATGCACAGAGAAAAAAAAAATTAAAAAGAAAACTCCACAGTGCCTCATGTCTTGCCCAGACTAGCACAGCACTGCTTCTAGTTAGAATACAGAGCAGATTATTTGCATAACAGCTCTATTTCAAAATGGTCTGCTCGGTTTAAGCAGTAGCTGCTCCCAATATGCACTGGAAGTAAGGCTCTAACAGAAGGGAAATATAAAAAATGTTAAATGACAATCATTTTATCCTTTACAGACATTACCTAGTTTTCCACAGTATTGCAGCAATTGAGGCAGCTGTCCAGAATCACTTCTTGAACTGTCAGGAGAAAGTTGAAGTTATTTTTTGCTTCTCAGTCTGAAGACTTGATTCTCCCTTATTCCCTGTCATGGCTTAGGGGCCGCTCATCAGTTTGAGCAGGTGTGTAATTGCTCTTTATCAGGGTAGGTGGCATTTAAAGAGCAATCCAGAGTATTTATCTCTAGGTGTGCTGGCTACAGTACACTGTGACGGACCAGTGAAAATTTGCTTTATGCCTTGTAGTGGCCACGTGTGTTTTGAAAGCTAATTGCAAGCTAAAGACATTAGGAAGGAAATCTATAAGCAGATATATTCCTCTGTGTGTGGCTGTGTGCTGCCTGAACATCTCTATCACCAAATTCAGAACACTTTTGCCTTGTTGGCTTTAGAGGAGATGTGGCAGCTGGCTGAAGGGCAGGTGGTTCTTTCTGCTACCCCAGGAGCAATAATGAGCCCTTTAGAATCAGTGTGATGATGTGCATGTCTGTTTTCTTCATCAGTGCTTGGAGATGGTGGCTTGTGCTTCTCTCTCTGCTTCCCCAAAAAGTTATTAGAGGAAATGTTATAATCTGAGGTTGCCAGAGAAGCTGTGGCTGCCCCATCCCTGGGAGTGTCCAAGGCCAGGTTGGATGGGGCTTGGAGCAGCCTGGGACAGGGGGAAGGTGTTCCTGCCCATGGTAGGAATGACATGAGCTTCAGGGTCTCTTCCAACCCAAACCACTCCATGATTTTGTTATCAAGGAAACAGCAAATCTTCTGCTGCTGTGGCTGGGAAGGGATGGGGCTCTGCTCCCCAGAGGCAGGGGGTGAGCACCTCCCTCGAGACACCCCTTAATCCAGGCCACCTGGGGAATGGGAAAGGCTTTCCAGCATCAGGTACCACTGACCAGGGGCTTCTGGTGCTGTGAGCTACCAGCCCTGTCCTTGCCCTGCCCTCCACCTGCTGTCAGCATCCACAGCTGGAATTCAAGATCCAAGGGCAGAGTTAATGATAAGGGAGAAGGGAAGCGAGTGGAGCAATGGAATTCCTGAGTCAGGAGGTACAACAGGAGCACAGGACAGGTGAGGGGACTGTCTGTGGTCATGGGCTGGGGGAAGGACAAGAGTGGGGGAGGACTCTGCTCCTCTGCATGTCTTTGTGCAGACAGGCCAGCCCAGAGCCAGGAGCCATCCCAGCAGCAGCAGCTGAGCCAGCTGAACTTGAGACCTCCTGCTCAGGTGATGAGCGTTCTACTTGCAGGGGACAGAGCTGCAGGTGAATTACAAACGTTGTCTGAAGCTAAGAGTGATAAACCTTGACTTTGCCAGATCCTTTATGATTGTTTTGTAGGTACTAAGTGCTTTTAACAGTGGGTTTTTCATTTTGTTTCAATGCATTAGGTAGTTTCAGAGGGGTTTTGCATCCCTTTAGCTGAAAAACAAGCACATTGGTTGTCACAGATTTATAAACTCTGCTGTGGTTTTTTGGCAGTTTCAGAATGGTAAGCCTAAGCAGGTTTTTTAACCTGTGTTATGCTTGTATAGTATCCTGAACTCTGTATCTCTAGAGAAGTACAGACTTCCCACTCCTTAAGGTGAGGTGGGAAATCATCATTTTCGTGGTGTGATGGTCCTGGGAAGATTACAAGGTACTGAAGTTCCCATACTTGTGGTGTGCTGTTACTTAGTGATGAACTGTGTCCCTAAATTGGGAGGGATTTGGATGGAAAAGCCAGAGGGTGGGAAGGCACAAGGCATTTTCTTGTGTGTGCTCTTGCACGTGGAGCTAAGTTATGGCTCTTAACGCTGTGCTGTGAGAGCAGAGAGGGGTTGCACCTCCCAAATGGCTTTTAGAGGCCTTGTGCTACTGAGCCTCCATCCCTCCAGGTGCTCTGGGAGCAAACAGCACTCCCTGTATGCCAAAACAACTCCAAAGTGTATATCCTGTATCACTACAGTGTGTGATGGTCCTGGAATCTGTCTGGCAGAGCTGTGACTGTTCCATGGTGCAGTCACTGCTCAGCCTCAGCAGAGGAAGGAGAAAAGATGAGATTCCCTTGGTGCTGGGCGTCCTGCTCCCTGTGCCAGGCTCCTGCAACCTGGCCCTTCAGACCTTGACATTTTCCTGCACTGAACTGTAAACCTTAATGCAAGGTTCTGAACCAGAAACTATTTTTTTCCAGGTGTTTGGTAGAAAAAATCCGGTTTAAACCCGTAAGGTTTGGCTATGATTTCCTCCATCCATTTTGTAACCTGTTATTCTTTTAGGGATACGACAGCTTATTTAAGGATTAATACAGTGTCACTTTGTTGTGCCTCATTAATGGATTTAAATAGACAATGCTGTAATTTTACAGCAAGAGTTCATTTCAGGATTGAGTTGTTAAAAGTACAGAGCATGTGATTTTTAAAATACTGTTTGCATAGAAGATGTGATTTTTTAAATACTGTTTTTCAAGGGCAGAAAGTCACTGAGGGACCAGCCTGCCAGCATGGTGCCTAGTGAGGTATCTCTGAAGGGCTGGGAGAAGAGTGGAAGGGGAAAAAAATGGGATGAGACAGGGATGTGATGAATGAGGGAGTAAGGAGAGCTCTGTGCAAGGATGAGCACAAGCAGCTTGTGAGCGACGGCCAGGAAAGAGGTGGGAAGGGATTTTGTGAGGAATGAGGAGCTCAGCAAAGCTTTTTGGGGCCAGAAGGATGTGGCTGTTCCTTGTGTGTGCAGGAGGGATGTTGTGGGATGGGGGTGGGCAGGCCTTGCACAGGGACACGGGGATGGGGACAGCGCTGCTCACAGCTGGCTCCTGGCATCGGAGCATCCTCAGGATCATCCTCTGGCATCCCTGGATGAGGCTGTGCAGCAGCCAGCTGAGGCAGCTGCCCCAACCTCTCCTGCCTGTCCCTGGGCAGCCTGGTGTTGGCAGTCCTGCCCCTCTGCCTTCTCAGCTGATTCCACGGTTCCGGAGCGCCGAGGTGAGGCAGGGCAGGGGCACGGGCTGGGAGCCTCCAGCCAGGGCTCCAGTGCAGCGTTGTGAGGGGTTTAGTGAGTGGTGCTGTGAGGGCTGCAGCTAATGAACCTGGATTCCTACAGATCTGTGTCTCCCATTCGCCTGGCTTGGGTGTCGAGGAAGGTGTGAGCTCCACTTTAAGCTTTTCCTGTGGCTGGAGCCTTCCCGAGGCTTTCCCTCGAGAGAATTCTCTGACTTTAATAAAGTGTGAGCTCACACCGAAGCCTTTCCCCCAGTCAGGGTATTTATCAGGTTTCTCTCCTGCTGATTTTCATGAACCTTTTGTAGCACCTTCGAGACCCCTGGTCCACCATGAGATTTGCTGCCAGTCCGGAGGTTTGGGGGCAGGAGCTTGGATTGCACGGGGGATGTTTGCATATGCTGTGTTCCCACAGAAAAACAGAATAAAATTAGCTACCCTACTAGAACTAAGCTTAGTTTCTATTAAGAGACTAAAATATAATTAATAAACAGTGGAGCATGACCCCTGGACTGCAGTTGGGAAGCCCTGGCATCTCTTTGGTTGGTTGCCATCTGTTGGATGTCTTGCTTGGCCATCTGTCGTAAGAGACACGAAGCGTCTTGAGACTTGTGGAGCTCCACGCCACAGTTCCCAGAGGTCAAGATAGCCATGTAAATTTAAAAATAAAATAAAATAGAAAGCAGGATCCATGGAGATCCAGCTTACCCAAAAGACAGTGTTTATTACTGGAGAGTAAGGCGTGGATGCATCTGAATCATCTTATTTAAAGGCTAAATTCCATAAGAGGGGAAAAAAGAATCAATTGAATATCAAGCCAAAAGAATTACAGTAAAAATTACCATACCCCACTCTTATTTTTCCCTCAGGCGTTTATTTTTTAACTTTCTCTTAGTTGATTTCCTCCTCCAGTCGGAGTGGAAAAAGTGAGTCTATTTAATATAGTAAAGTTTATCCGTTTAGCTCTTCCTCCTGGATTAATCCTTGGAGATGGATTTCTTTTGCCAGAAGGAAAAAGAGAGAGTGCTTGACATATTGCAAGTCTCTGCTCACATACATCATCAATTTCCTGATTATAAATGTGTTCATTTCAGAAATGCCCAAAGCTTAATGCATTAATATCTTTATTTCATTAAATACATTAGAAGAGAAGCTATTTGTTGTCTAATAACATACTTTGGTACTAAAAAAAAAAAAATATTCTCTTCAAATACTCTGTTCACTTCTTTGTGATACAATTTTTCTTCTGCAGAAAAATGAATGCCTTGCTTAGCACCTCTTATTTGAAGGAAAGGTGTCTGACCCTGGCACTTCCGTTTTACTCTTTTGTGGAAGAGAAAACAGATCTGCCAGGCTCCATCCTTTGGAGAGCTTAAAAATAATGAGAATAGAATTTCTAATACAAAATATTGTTGTATTTAATCAAATCTGTCAAGTGTTATGATGTCATAAGTGCAGCACAAACCTGATTAACTTCCCCAATAGACTCTCAAGACAGCTGATTAAATAAGATGTATGGCTTATTTAGGGAGAGTGTGCAACTGCTTTATGATTTCACAGGATTATTCAGTGGGGGATTTGTATGGAGAGGGATTGTTATCCATTCCTCTGTCCAGGTTCCCCTGCCTCACCTGATGGAAGAGGAATTTGGCAGCTGTAAATGTAGGAGTTGCTGCCTGACTGACACTTGCAGTGCTAGAAAAAGATCTGTGTTCTCCTTAGCACTGGGTGCCCACTTATTTTCAGTTTATGTCACATAGGACAAGTGAAAATTCTTCCTAAAACTCTTGCTGTCTCATTTTAAGAAGAGACCTTTGAATGACCAAAATTTATTTGGTTGGTACCTTAATCTTTTGGAATAACAGCCTCAACCCAGCAGTGTGTTTTCAGCCTGGAAGTTTGTATTTTAGTGGTTTATCTACATGAGAAACGTTCACTTTGTCATCCTCTCTAATGTTCTGCTGAAAACCTCCTCCTCTGGGGAGGAGGAATGGATTTGCAAGAGTCTGGCACGAGAGCTGACCTGGACAGAGGAGGGAGGAAGGACCTTCTCCTTCATCTCCACTTCTCCTGGGACTTCTCCTGGGCTAAAACATGATCTAATATCAGAGTGCCGGGCTGTGATAAACACATTAGACGCCATAAGTGGGACATGATAGCTGAAGATATGGAAATACATAGTAAGAAAATGATTATTTAGGTGTTTATGAACAGAAGAGGCTTCGGAGTGGAATCGTAGGTGTGCATTTGTTTTGTTCCAAGGCACAGAAATCTGCAGCAGTGCCAGGTGTCGCAGTCATTTTTCACTCACTTTTCATTTTACCTCAGCAATCAAAGGCAAACCATGACATTGGGAAGCTCAGGTTTGTCCCTAAGCAAAGCCTGGTGACTCAAGTACAATTTGATAGCTCAAAACTCAGAAGTCATCAGGTAGTTTGTAAGTGTTTGAGGAGCTGTAATTAGTCTGATGGAAGACAAAGCAGGTATGAATCTAACAAAATACTGATAGCTGCCTAAATTTAAAGCTAATGAGGAGATAAACCATCTAAACAGCATTGTGGGGCTGGGCAGGACTTTTCCATAAGTGAACTCACTGTTACCTCATGTCCTCTAAAAGCTAGATATGCAGCTTTTTAAATATTTAACTGCTTTTTAATTTAAATTGGCTTTGCAGTTCATTTAAATCAAACCGTTTCTGCTTTTAACATGCATTGGAAGTTTTAAAAGGCAATCTGCATAGAGATCTGAGCATACTCTAATCCATTAGCATAATTTTCCTGAATAGCTTTTTTCATTTAAAGTATGTGTGCACCCAGAGAATTGAGAGGAATCTGGACCCAGCACTGACCGTAGTAAAAATCCAGCTTTTGCCTTTTTCCTCAGCACCCTGAAACAAAGACCTTTTCTCTCCACAGCTCCTTCAGTGGGAATCAAAATAGGTTATCAAACCTGAGCAACTTGTTAGGGGCTGAGAGAGGATATTTTTCTTTGCTGGCCTGCGAATAAAAGCTGGGAGTGTGAAGCTGAGAGTTGTCAGCTGGAGAATTGTGGAAGTGTTTGTGGCCATGGTGTGGTGGCAGAGCCTCCTCTGAGGTCACTGCACAACGAGCTGTGTGTGAAACCCAGAGACAGACAAGAGGGAACCCTTGGCAAAGTGGAAATTAGACCATTTAAAAACAGGTTTGATCACCACAGAGCCGCCATTATCTGCCAGGAGAATAACAATGCTTCTGTTAAATATCCCAGTTTTAAAGGAAAACATGGCAGTAAAGACATTTTTTCTTGTATTAATCATAATTGGCATGTTTGTGTGCAGCGTTTTTATTACAAAGCTGTTGTTTGTATTTTAATTACGTTCTCGTTTCTTTCCGAATGCAAACAGTATATGTTGTTAGGAAAAATGTGAAGTATAGAAGGAAAGTTGTTCACAATATCTGCTGTGATTAATCTTGAACATTTTGACAGATATATCATAAACTTCATATTTCCTTAAATTTTTATATACCTTATATATATACTTACACCACTTAGATCCCCATAGGTGGCCTAAAAAAGGAACATGCAATGTTAATACAATATTTTGGTGCAAGTAAATCTATTTTTGTAGTAACTAGTTTGACAGTTACAATCAGTCTTCAGCAAAACAACTAAAACCTAAAAATAGTAGAGAGGATTAAAATTTATCATTAAGATTGCCATTGAATTAATTCACAGCTGAAGCAGCTGATCATGATCAATCTTCTGTGGGGCTTCTTGCTGTTAAGGCTCTCGCTGTAATTCCCAGCCCAGCTCTGTGGGCATTTTCCTGGGCTTTACACTCCCAGTGACTCATCCAACTTTAATCTGTTTAATCACTGTCACAGCATATTTAAAAACTGCTGTGCAAGCAAACTTAACACTTCCTTGGTGGGGGTTTTTAATCCAAAAGTTTAATTTAGTCATTGTCAAGTCACTGTGACGTGGCTTTGTTGTGTCACAGGGCTGTGCTGCCATGGCAAGGAGTGGGTCGGGACTCTCCACCATCTCTTATCCCGGAGCCCAGTGTCATTTCCTCCTCTTCACCTGCTCTTCCACAACCAGCTCCCTAGTCTTTTTTTATTTTTATGGCTTGTGAGTGCAACTGTTCTGATTTTGTGTGAAGTTTTACATTGTTTGAGGTTTTTTCCTACGTTTCACAAGGAGTGGCACTTCCCCTGGAGACCTTCCTTGAAGAATGTTTTGTAAATCTTCGGACTCATCAATACAGGCTGTGTTTGCTGCTCAGAAGTCTCTGTTATTAAATCCAGATTTCTCTAGTCCCGCTCTGGATGGAGGAGGTTCAGGCTCTTACTGCAGGTTCTTAAATTAATCGAATTAAATGAATCACTAAGCGAGAAATGTCTCATCACCTCGACTTCTGAGAGGTGTTGTGTGTGCTGCTTCTCACAGTTACTTATCACTGGGCCCCTAAAAGTCTTCATTAGGTAACAAACTCTCAGTTTCTGACAAGAGTCTGACACAGTTCTCTTTAATTAGACTCCGTGCAGAAAGATTCCAAGATAATGGCTGTGCCAGTCGCTTTGTGGGAACATCATTATTAAAGATGAAGCACTGTCAGGATCAGCTTACACTATTCCTGGCGGGGAGGAAGAATTGAAATGTTCACAATATTCATTTGTTTGCATCGAGACCAAGTGGGGGAAGCAATGGATTAGAATTCCCCATATTCAAACACATCAAATGAACGAGCAGCTTTCAAATCCAAGCGTAGGGAACGGATCATAGACCCTACCAGAGCAAAGTGAGCAGGAGCAAGCCAGAAAACCTGCTCCTCCCAGGAGCTGGACTTGGATGACCCTTGTGGGTCCCTCCCACCTCCTGAAATCCTGTGGTTCTGTGAGAGTAGGTTAGGAGAGAAGTTTCTGTTTCAGCTGGGAGATATTTTCCAAACTGAGCTGTAAAAGGGGTCGTTAAAGCATCGTCTGTCGCGGCATCTGGGAATCTGGTGCTCGAGCATCCTTACGGATCCCTGATGCTGTGCCAGGTGACAGCTGGAATTTCCTTGGGACTTTGCAGTGTTTCCTAATGTTCCTGCCCTGTTCACACACCCAGGCTTCCCGGAGAGCTGTGTGAGGCAGGAGCACGGCTGCTTTCCTCGGGGAGCTGCAGCAGAGATAACTGAGCCTTATCTCCAGGATGCTCCCGGGCTAGGGAGCTCTGGAGAGTGCAGGGTGTTGGCCTTGGGTGACTTCGGCTGCACAGTGCCACAAAATACACTGGGATATTTACAGCAGAGTGTTTTTATGGGATTTTTCTCTAAAAAACGGGGTCTACAACAGCTGTTGTTGGAGCCTACCTCAGATTTTAAGGATTTAATTACTCGAAAACACCTTCAGTCTGGCATTTTGTGGCCTAGGCATAACCACCACATGATGGATTTTTACACATTACCATTTGTATCCTCACAGAGGATTTTATCAAAAGGCAAAGAAGTCTTTGTTGCTATTTGACTGTGTTTAATCAAGTAGTGGCAGTGTGATGCTCCAGCAGCGTGTCTCCTATCTAGGGGAAACACCCCCTTTGCCAGTGCTTTCCTCCAGGACTGCGGGAGCAGAGGCACTCCCAGCTCAGCTCCAGTGAGTCACATCACAGCACCCAGAGGAGGTCCCTTCTGAGGAAACCCAAGTGCTTTCACGGGGGTTAATGCATCATTTGAAAGGCAAATGAGTGGAAGGATTGTGTGCAGGGGAAGGCAGATTCCCCTATAATCACCAGTTATTAACGTCGGGATGCTCTACTTACCACACTTCCACTAAATCTCGTTTTAAAAGATCCCAGATAAACATGGGCGTGAATAGACTCATCATGGCCTTCTCATCTAATTAAAAAAGAAAAACGTACAATATCTCTTCCTCAGAGGACTTAAATGTTGTGTAATGGAAGTGCAGCCTTAGAATGAAGCTTTGGGCCTGAATAAGGAAAAAAATTGTTGGCAAAAACTCCATTTGTGCAAAATGTTGGTGTGAGATGGTGCAAGCATTGGTTACGGACCACAGTTACCCTGGTTTTTGGCCACTTTTCTCTCTGCTGTTGTCTTTGGGGGTGTGATGGTTCCTTGATTATAGGAAGAAGTAATTAATGGTAACAGTTTCTAAATGCCACCTGCTCAAACTGAGATGGTACTTGAGGCAGATTGTGGAGACTCTCATTATCCCCTTCTTCCTGGATGAGTTAACAAGCACCAGCAGAAATTTCCACCTTCCGCTGTAAAAGGTGATGTGAGAGACAAGTGGGATTTAAGGAGAGCGTTGGGAGAGAAGGAAAGTTTTCTTTTGTGAGCTGAGAATGAGAGGAGGAAAATGGAATTGGAGCCTGAGCTGGAGGGACCAGTGAGAAGAAACTTGGAGATCCCAGATAATAGCCAGAATCCTTCACACAAAACAAGAGGAAAAGAGGGCATCTTCAGGTTAGGGTAAGAATATTGTTTCAGGAGAGTTTAATGCCAGCTTGTTTTTCACTTGAGGTCGGGTGAGCTGTATTTGTGAGGGTGTAGCCCACACATGAGCGGTTTGTGGTACCTGGTGCCTGCTCTCTCCCTCATGGAATTAAAAGTAATGTTAGAGTATTTTGGCTGACAGTATTTTGGGGAAGAAGGGGCCACGGAGCTCTTTTTCTTAAATGGAGAATTAATTGAAGTCTGCCAAAGGGAAAATAGGAATGCTGAGTTTTGTTTTTCTCTGGAAATCGTCACTTTGGGTTTGGTAAATGATTTCCAAATGGTGCACATGAAGCAAAGTGTTGCCGAAGGGATGTCAGAGGGAGACTGTAGGGAATGCTGAGTCTGGATCAGGTGGGGAACTCTCTCTGCTCCCGGGTTTGGAGATAACAGCACTTAGAAGGATGTGTCCTCTGTCATCACCTGAGGGAGGGGGACTGGTCAGAACAGGATCTCTGGCTCTCCCATTTAGATTTTTGGATATAACTGCCCTATTTTTCTCATGCTTGCTGATCACTGAGAGAAGAATTGCAGTGATCTAATGGAATTTAGGAAAGCATTACAGAAATTCTCTCTTATTTTTCAGTTTAAAGCTTATGAAAACAGAGGACTGCCTCGCTTTTGAGATAAGGTTTGAAGAACTGTCTGCCTCCTTGGAGCTGAATAGAGGGCTAGTGGGAAGATTAAAACAATAAGCTTATTATATTATTAGTAGTGGGAGAATTCTAAACCCCATTTGTTCAATTATGGTCCCTTCAATATGCTTATTTAGGTTCTTGTAAATTGTAATCAGTAAATTAGACGTGCTGCCCTCACAGCTCTAGGGTTAGCTTTCAAGGGACTTCCTACATTAATTTTTTTTTAATGTTTGTAGTGAAATCAAGAAGGGAATTGGTTGCTTGATATGCAAGGATGGCTCTGTGCAGTGGATGCTGCCTGCATTCTGATGTCTGTCATTACCCAGTGACAGCAGTGGCCGTGGTGCTGCAGCACTGCTGCCTGAGCTGTGCCGGGAAGGGCCAGGACTGTAACCGGGTTTTGTGCTGTGGGATAAAAATGGGAGATAAATGCATTAGAACGAGCACAGGCTGATAAATGACATCTCCAAAAGCCAGCGTGTGCTGCTAATAGAGATCTGAGGCGACACAAGAGAGATGTAAAATCCTCAGCATCACCTTCTATGTACAAATATCAGCTGTCATCTCTCTTTGTGGTCTTGTTCCCCCTTTCCTTTTCTTTATATTTTGCCTTGACATTTTTAATATTGAGCATTTGGTACTAAACCAAATCACCTCGCTGAGTCATCCAGAGCTTTTTTTCTTTCCTCTTTTTACCTGTTCTAGATGGGCTCTCATTTGCATCACGCAGAGGCACCATTTTCCAAAGCAACACCTCTTCCCTTTCAGCTCATTTAACTGGAGATTTCAGCAGGTTTGGAAAACAGGCTCCTCAGCCCTTTGCAAGTGCTTTATATATCTGTCATTTCAATTTGCCTTCCTGAAAAGTGGTGTCTGGTTTTGCCGTTGCAGATAAATTGTGTATTTGTTGCAGTGCTAAATCATGCAAACTCCAATATCCTGACCATATTGTCCCCATTTATTCCTTTTATCTCTCTGTTTAATATAATAGGAATAGTGGCTGAGGCAGGGAAACACATGCAGCAGCATAATAGTATATTGTTTGAGAGCAGTTGTCTTCCATTTCCAGGGTTTCTCTTTGAAATGTAATTATCTGCTAATATAACTGGGAAATATTGTTTCAGGAGTGATCACTAAAGCGTTTACTCGTGCTTTTGGTTCGCGTTACATCTGTATGGTATTTTTAAGAGAAGCTGGCTGCAGTATTAGCTGGTGAGATGTATTTGCAGGAGTTGTGATGGGCATATTGTCACCGAATGTGGAAACAGCCCCGTGTAGTGCCAAAACAAGAAACGCCCGTGTCCCATGTGTAATGCAGCAACAACAGAATTACAATTGCCTGGTGTAAAGTATCTGGTAATGAAGGCAGATAATGGAATTCTTTGCAAAAGCAGATGCTAACTGGCTCCCCAACCCTAGGCAGAGAGCTGAAAACTGATACCAGCTGGAGGGGAGAAAAAACAGCTGAAAAAGGCATTAAAAAGAAGATGCCTTGGATGTGCGTTTGTTTAAGCAGTAAATACTTGTTTAAAATAATCTTGTGAGATTCTTATTAAGAGGCAAACTGAGACTACCATGACAGCGCTGTAGGAAGTCAGCTGGATGCCCAGAGGATATTTGTATGCAGATTGGATGAGTAAGGCAACACCGCTGGGAATTTGTTGTCATTTATTGCCTGGCCAGGACAGCCCTTCCAAGGGCTGAACTGCAGGAGGTGTGGGACTGGGGAGAGCCAGAACCTTCTGCTGGGCAGGGAGGAGGCAGCCTGTGCTAAGGGAGGCTTGATTTTAAAAGCAGGGGTGTCTCTGCTTGTCCCTTCTCCAGGACAGGGGTGCCTCCTGCCAGGATGGAAATGGGGCTGGCACGGAGCATCCTCCTGCCTCCCTCCCTGCTCTCCCTCTATTTGACCCCTTAGTCACCTCAGCCATTTCAAACCACAGAATAGTTGCTTTGGAAATGAGTGTGATAATTTAGAATCAAGGGCTTAGTCCACTCAGAGGCTTCTTTCTGTTGTGAGGATTTTTTCCAACAAATAGCACAACAGGGAAGGCGCTTAAAAAAAAAAAAACAAACCAAAAGAAAGCAACCCAGCCCCTTAACAAATAAAGCGACCAACCCTGGAGTTGGTCTCTGCTTTTTACCCAGATGAATTTTTTCTTTACCCGAAGATTTGTTCCCACAGTGGGGAATTTTGGCACAGCTGGAGCACAGAGCTCGGATTCAACTCACCAGGTTTCCAGTGCTGGCCCAACGCAGGCAGACCAGGAACTTTAGTGGGGCGATTGCCCAAACTACTGATTTTTGGAGGACTAAAGCTCACTTTTAGTTTCAGGCCAGCTCAGAAAGGAATATAAACGTACTTCTGAACTGCCAACATTTCTCCCGTGTGAGCAAACTCATTCTGGGGAGGAAACACTGCGGGATTACAGACTCACTGTCGGTCTCAGAGGCACTTTGTCTGCAGGCAGAGGCTGGAGCAATGTGTGTTTGCAGTGTCACAGGGCTGCTCGTGCTGGGGAATTTCAAGTGGCTTTTACTGATGAGCCAGAAATGAGTTTCGGGGCAGTCTCTGAAGATGTGCAGCTTCATCTGCACTGCATTTAGGCGTGTGTGTTCCTTGCTCCTTCAGCTCCTGTCTGTGCACCCGGCTGTGAGTTGTTAAAATTATGCTTCAGACGTGTTCCTTGCTCCTGGCTAGCAGAAGTGAGATGTGTTACCCATGTACAGCAAGCAGTGGAGAGAACTGTGGCAGTGATCGACAGCAGCCCTCCAGCACGGCTTCTTAGTTTTAGCCACAAAAACGCGATCAGTGAGAAAAACCCTTTTCTGCTGGTGCCCTGTTCTGGGGAGTGCTGCTGCTCCTCGCTGGGCTGTAATGAGTTATTTGTCTAATTGTGGTGGGCAGCAAATGTCTTAGAGCTCTTCAGGTGTAGGCTTGGCTTCATGGGCAAAGAAATGAAACCTCGGTGCTGTGAATAAACCAGGTGTGGCTGTGTCTGCATCTCCTTTGCTTTCAAAAACACCGTTTTTGAGACCCTTCCTGTCTTGCTGTTTTGTTACTAAGAAGAAGAAGACAGTTTCCAAATCGATGTAGCAAACCACACCTCTAATTACATGTTGACCCCGTTAGTTAAGAAATACATTAAAGAACTATGCAGCTACATGGATTGCCATTTAATGAAGTTACATGAATTTTTTGGGGCGAATAATTGATAGTAACAAATGAGTTTTCTATATTTTTTTTTTGGTGATGTTCTGATTCTGTGCAGACCTCTGTAGGGCTTTAGCAGCTTTCCAGGGATAACATCTCACCCTTACCATACACTCCCTGGGATTTTAGGCTCAGGCACTGGGGATTTTGAGCGTGGCAGGAAAATGCCAGCCTGTACATACAGCGAGGGGAGAGCTGGTTGGTGCCTGTGTTGCTCTCAGTGTGGGTAATTCTCTTGGGTGCACCTGGGGCTGGAGATGGGAAGCTGCTCTCTGTGTCCCAGCGGGCTCTGCCAAGGCACAAGGGGCTGCTGCAGCTGGAGCAATTACTCAGGAAGGACCCTTGGAGAGAAGAGCCACTGGGAACGTCCCATGTTCAGCTAAATCACCCTGGCAGCACAGAGGCTGTGGAAGGAATATCTCTACCTCATCTTCTTTCTTCTCAGCAGTTTTTATTCACTTTTAGTTGCCTCCCTCTCACCTTGCCCAGCTCTTTCTCCTCTTTCTCGTTGTCATGGGAACATTCACTACAGCGGTTAAATCATACTATTAAAATATGCTTCCCCAGGAGAGTGGTAGTAGCTAATATTGATCTAGCTGCTGCTGCTGACTCAGGGATATGGTTGAACATATAATATCCCTTATTTCTCCTTTTAATGCATAATGCAGCAGTTTCTTTCACCTTGGGCTCTGTGCTAAAGGTGACACCCAGCCACAGGGATATACTTTGACTTGCTTTTTCAAATGTGTGGCCCAGCTGAGGCATTGGGTGCAGATGGTGGTTTAAACTGGCTTTGAAATCTGTAAAGGGAAAGCAGACAGGAAAGAACTGCCTTCCCCAGCAATGGTGATGGATGTTTGTATGCCAGTGGTGAAAAGACATTCAGATTAACCTGTCAGCATCCACAGCCAAGCTGTGTGCTCCGAATAACTGTGTAAATATATCGAGCTCTGTCACGGGAATGCTTGAAATGCAGATGAAGGACAAATAACTACCTTAATATCAGGTGAGGCTGCATTTATAAGTGCAATCACTCATCTCCATTGTCACTGACATCTGCTCTGCGTAATCAGCCCGTCGAGTTAAGCAGAGCATGCCAAGAAGATTCCTGAGTCACCAGGAAGAAGCAGAAGGTTTTACCTTGAGATGTGAGCTTGCAGTAATGTTTGAGCCATTAAGTGCTTCAGTTTCCCGCAGTGGTTAATTAAGCAGCTCGAACTTTACGAGAGTTTCCTGAATTTGATAGGTTTTGCAAGGTAAAGGTGCCTCTGGAATTTCCTTGTTTACTCTCCTTTCAGAAAAGTTTTGGTTTGGAACCAGGCTGTTGTACAAATAATTAAAATAGTGTGGGTTTAATGTGAATAGTATTTGCAGCTGATGCTGCATTTTGCTGTGTGACTGATATACACAGAGCAAATGGTATTTTAGAGCCTGTGCTGGAAAGACCTCTGTTAAAAACACTATTTGCTGAGAAGCCATAAATTTCTGGCATATTTGTGTGTGTTGTCGAACATCTGCGCGTAACTCGCTTTACGTTCTAACTCCCTTTATGTCTGACCTTCCCAGAAAAAATCAGGCAGAGATATGCAGATCTCCCGGGAGAGTTGCACATTATTGAGCTTGAGAAAGACAAGAATGGGCTGGGGCTCAGCCTGGCTGGCAACAAGGACCGCTCCCGGATGAGCATCTTCGTGGTTGGGATCAATCCCGACGGCCCCGCGGGACGCGACGGACGGATGCACATCGGGGATGAACTCCTGGAGGTAATTGTTCCCTTTAGCTCCCGTGTGCAGGGAGGGAGAGGCATCTGTGGAGCCATCACCTGAACCTTAAATAAAGCCTGCAAGTGGAATTAGGTGGCTGAGCGAGGAGCTGCGCTGATTTATGCCAACTGAGAACTTGGCCTTTGGCAGGTAAATGTGTTTGCAGTGAAACAAAAATCACTGGCCTGTGAAAAGTAATGTCTTGTCAGCAAAGTCTGTGCTCTCAGCATGTTCACAAGCTCTGCGTGGGGAGGGACTGTTGAAAAGCAGGAAGGGGACAGTAAATCAGTCCTTGGAGTGCATGTGTGGTTTTACAGGGAAATTCACACCTTGCGTCAAAAAAAAGGCCAAACCCCCCTCAACGTTACCATATGTGTTTTTACAGATGACAGGGATGTTCCCTATCCTGAAAATAAATTTCATGCTATAATCTGTTTTGATCTGTTGCAACTTAAAATACTTATTTTCTTTAGCTGTGTCTGGCACGAGTTCACCCACGAGGCAAGAGAGCTCGTTAGCAAGTGGAGTATTTTGTCTTCACTTTTTCTCCAGTCTCCTTGCTTCACCTTCAGCCTGAAAACGCAGCTTTTCCTTCACTTCATCTGGTTTTCTGGGCTGTTGCAAAATGACATTTTGCTGTGGTACCTGCAGCGATTCCCCACGTCGTGATTGCTTCAGTGGTTTAAAAAAATCATCCATCCTTGGGGATCTTCCCCTTGGAGGGAGACTCTCAGTGAAGAGCAGGGATTTGCTGACCTGCTGCTCTCTGTGGGTGGTGATGCTTTGATCTTTCAGCAGCTCTCTGTGCAATCAGAAAACCACCTATTTTTTCACATTTCTTGACTCGAGAAAGAGCAGTTTGCCTGCCTGGGGTTACCCTGGGAATAGTCAGAATTGTCCAAGCATTTGTCATTGCCCAAGAGTTCTGTAATTAGGGGGTTTCAATACACGTAGTACAAGAAAGACTTTTTTTTTTTTTTTTTTTTTTTTTTTTTTATTTA
>VZTE01003534.1:376651-445995 GCA_013397775.1 Eulacestoma nigropectus
TTGGGGGTTTTAATACACGTTATACAAGAAAGATTTTTTTTTTTTTTTTTTTTTTTTTTGGTGCTATAAAAACACCATCATCTGAAGTTGATTTCATTTTAAGTGTGAGAAAAGGTATGAAGGGCTACACCACAATGGAGTAGGGTAGGAAAATTGCTTTCTCCTTCAGATTTTTGTTTTTTCTGTCTCTGACGCTGAATTCTAATGGTAAAAAAAAAAAGAAAATTGTTGAATTTTGGGTGTGTTGAAAGAGCTCATGGTGCTGTTTTCTTCTGCATATCATAGGTAGTTCCTGGTAGAGCGGAGGATCTGATGTTAAGTACTTGAAAGAGGCACCATCTGGGAGTAATCACATGTACCTCAAGGCTTGGGATTTGCAAGGATGAGCCATGTTATAAGGAGCATTTCCCACAGTGGTGGTGCTGCCCTCATTCCTCTCCCTGTTAAGTTGGAGATAAAATTATTTTTTTTCCTTCAGTAGAAGGGAAGTTCTCCATCCCAAAACTTCCAAGCTTCAAATAAAAACTCAAGGAGACTTTGGTAAATACTTTATCTTTGCAATCCGATTTAAGCTGTGCCACCAGTGGGCAGGAGTACAGCTCCTTATAGGGAAGGATAAATTCAAACATCCTGCATTACAAAGGAAGGGGTTGTGCATTAGCCATGTGCAGTGAGGAGATGACAGAACTCATGTCTGGTTCTCACCTAACTGCATGTTTTAAGTACATTTGCATCTGCACCTTTAATTACACCTCAGTTTTCAGTACTGGGACATCTGAGCAAGAGAAGGGATTCACATCTTGGGAAGCCTCTGGCATTTCTGCGCTGTCCGGGGATGCCCCAGTGAATCCTGCTGGACAGTCTTGCTCCATTAAAACAGTGGATGCCACTGCAGGGTGTGCAGATAATTTCCTGTGGCTTTTGATGGAGCTGAGGTTAATGGGATGGCCATTTAGACAGATGGATATTACCTGTTCATTTTTCTTTTGAACTGGAGTTTGATTGGATTCAGTTGAAGGGTGTGGGATGCTGCCAGACTGCCTCAGCTCCTTGTTCATAAAATCTTTTTTTGCTGAGTTAATGAAATACCAGCTCACTTTTAGCTTGTGCAAACAATAGTTTTTTGGGGGGCATGATCCTGACTTGTTTTCACAAGCTGACATTGAGGGAAATGCAGGTCACATAAAACACCTGCGTGTGATCATTATTTTCTCATATCTCCTCAGTGATGTATTTTGGATGGGTATGTGGCTGGAGAAAACAGCTTTTTGAGGGGAGAAGGTCCTTTCATCCTACTTTTATACATATGGGAAAACTACTTGGGTCAGAATTTGGTCCCTGTGCAGAAGAGTATTTTTTTTTTTTTTACAGGACACAAGTTCTGCTTTTCCATTCTTTTTCCAAGCACAGGAGCCATCTGTGGTGCTCCTGCCTCGCTCTCTTGCTGCTTTAGTGCAGGTGTCTGCACTGCTTCGTGTCTTGTTAGCCTGGGCTCAGTCCTGTGGCTGATTGTGCCCAGCATGGCCCTCAGCAGGTTCACCTGGAGCTGTACCTGTGCCTCGAGTCCTGCTGCTCCTCAGCCCTGCATGGGCCTGTGCTGTCGGGAGCTTTTATTCACACTGAATAATCCACCCTGCTATTATCATTATTATCATTATTATTATTATTATTATCATCTCCCCATGAGAGAGTCCACTGAGTTCTATTAATAAACCAGGCTGTTCAGAGCCCTGTTATGCTGAATTACTCATGTTGGGATGTTCTGCCCTCTCCCCTTCTCTTGCTGAAGATGGGGCAGGAGGTGGACAGAAACTGCTCGTTTGGGTGTGGAGTTTTCCCTGCCCATGGCAGGGGTTGGAATGAGATGAGCTTTAAGGTCTTTTCCCACCCAACCCTTTTTGTGTTTTATTCTGTGAGGCCACAGCACCTCTTGAAAGACTAAAAGCCAGTCTTTAGAGTCAAAAATTGCTGTAAAAGTTTGCCTGTTGTCCATTCTGGACTGTTGCCCGAGAGACAATTATTACATTTTATTTCTTTATGCCATTTTTGTCATAGCTCAAAGCCAGGAAGCTTTTGTGCTAAATGCATTTTTATTGCTATTTTATTTTAAGATGCTTAGATAAATAGAAGTTATGCTGTAATAATATAATAGATACAGCAGTATTTTGCCCAAGTAAATGAGCCACCCAGCCAAATTCACAATGCCATTTCCTGTTCTAAGATGTGGGGGATTGGCATTTAATTCTCAGTTTATTTGTTGTGGTATCATAGAATAGAATCACAAAATGGTTTGGGTTGGGAGGGACCTTAAAGTTCATCTCATTCCCTGGGCAGGGACACCTTCCACTATCCCAGGTGGCTCCAAGCCCCGTCCAGCCTGGCCTCGGACACTCCCAGGGATGGAGCAGCCACAGCTTCCCTGGGCAAACTGCTCCAGTGTCCTTTTAGTCTTTTGAAAAGAGGGTACAAATCCTTTTCTCATGTGCTTTGTGTGCAGGTTACCAGCTCACTTGGGTTTGGGTGGTGATTTTCAAGCTGCCAGCAGGTAAAGCTGGGAGGGGGGAGGTTGCTGAGCAGGGGGGCACAGACAATCTGTGGCTTTCCAATGTCCTTTCTCCACACTCCCCAGGTGGGGAACCACAGGGATCAGCTGCCAGCACAGAGCAGGATATTTTCTGTCCTTATGGATTTTATGGTCTGTTGATCACTTTAGATGATGCACATGTTTGAACATGTGCCCAGCAAGAAATTTGGTGAGGAAAGGGAAATTCACATTCTAATTAGTTTTTCTCTCCAATGTTTTCCTCATGCTTTGTTGCTTGGGAGCTTGGTGTACTTTATGGGGTTTCAGTATATAAAATTTGACTGATAAAAAAGGTTTTGAAACTTTCCCCATTGTTGCAGGGAGTCTGGTTGTATCTTGAAATGCTACAATTCCTGTGGTAAGAAGGAACCCAGTGCATCGTACAAAGAAATAATTATTACAGAAAGCTAAGCCAGTATTTTTACTAGCTTTGGGGTATCATTTAACTTGATTTTCATAAAAATCAGATGATACTAATTTTATGGATTTCCATTACTGCCACGTAGTAAAAACAGTGTGGGTTGGGGTTTTTTTTAATATCCATATCTAATGTTTCTCTTCTGCAAATTAAAGTTTGAGAAGCAAACAGTCCTGGAGATTTTTCCCTCTGAACTCAAGAGCTCGGATTTCAGCGAGTTTGTGCTTTCTGCTACTTCAGTGCATGAAACTGTAAACCAAAACTTTTGTAGGTGAAGGCAACAGCACATCTGGGATCTGTGATCAAATCTGCCATAAAGCAATGTGTGATTACATTAAAGACTGAACTTGTGTGCTGACCTGACCTCATACCTGCAGCAAGTTTTTATCTTTCTCTCTGCTCTGCTGACTTTCCAAGGAGTTATGGAAAGAGATATTTAAAGAAGAGTTGAGGTTGATTTAGATCAGTTTATTTCTTTTGCTTAGCCGAGGCTTTGTTTTTCTTTTCTAATCTCTAATGCAAAAAGTAAAGCACAGATTTATAGGCTTTGACTCCCAGAGTACTATTTGGTTAATCTGATGTGTTACTTTATTTAATTTGAAAGATTTAAAATGGTGTTTCTTCTGAAATCCTAAATGTTCTCTGTCTTGTTTTATTTAAGTTTTATTTAGTAGTAAAGGCTTTGGTGCTTTGCTCATCACTGTGGTATCTGCAGCTAACGGAACATTAATTTATTTTGTAAAAGAAAGTCTACTTTAAAAAAAAACACAAGAAAAATTAGTACTGGGTGTAATAACTCTGTAGGACAGTCCAAAACCTTGTGGAGATGTATTACTTTGATTATGCTTTCATTTTGGAGTAATTAAATAATTATAACTTAGAGACCCAGCTCACAGCTAATTAAATTTTGGACTATTTGATACATGTAGTGAATAGGATTAATTTAGCCAGAGTAAAGGCTATAAATTTTAATCTAAGAAGTTTGCTGCTTAGGAAAATTGATGGTAATTTAACTAAATCCAAACAATTTGTAAAGCATACAGTATTCCCAGTGAACAATTTATTCTTGAACTTAGAGAAATTAAGTCAACAAACTCACTGAAAATTTCAAGTTGAGCTTGAAGCCAGAATGCAGCTGAGCGTTCATTCATTCATTTTTGCCACTGGCTTTTTAAATTGATCTTTGATTAATGAAGCTTGACCCAGGATGTTGCTCCCCACCCTGCCTTTGCCACCATGGCAGTTGCAGACAGAACCGTAGCAACCCCTTTAGGCGTGGTGAGGTGATGGTATTTCCTTGTGGACCTTTCTTGGGTCCCTCTTGGGACAGACTTGGCAGGTAAATGCTTTGCACTTCAATCCCAATCAGTAATCAGGTGTTAGAGGGTTTATTCTTGTCCTTGCATTGTCCTTATTTAACTGATGAACTTGCATCATGTTTTGACCCGCTGAAAATAAGATTTGTGAATATTCCCAATGTGTCTGACTAGCCCATATCACACCAGGCTGGAAGACTTGGCCTGTTACTTCTTGTTTGAATGAAAAAAAAATCCTTCTAAGATCACAAACCCAGAATCCAATACAAACATCTGCAGTAACAAAAATTCCTTCTGTAATCACGACTAAATTGTTCCTGGGCCCCGTTGTCGTTATTGTTTTAAGCAGCATTGGTATATCAAATGTGAATGTAAATATTATGTTGTAAATTTAGAGCGGGAGGAAAAAACTGCAGCATTGAAGCATAGGATTGTTTAGGTTGGAAAAGTCCTCTCAGACACGGAGTCCAACTGTTCCCTCAGCACTGCCAAGGCCACCACTGCCCCATGTCCCCAGGTGCCACATCCACAGGGCTTCGAAATCCCCCCAGGGATGAGGACTCCACCACTGCCCTGGGCAGCTGGGACAGGGCTGGGCAGCCCTTTCCAGGAAGGAATTTTCCCAAATATCCAACCTGAACCTCCCCTGGCCCAGCCTGAGGCCGCTCCCTCTCCTCCTGTCCCTGTTCCCTGGGAGCAGAGCCCGACCCCCCCCCCCGGCTGCCCCCTCCTGTCAGGGAGTTGTGCAGAGCCACAAGGTCCCCCCTGAGCCTCCTTTTCTCCAGGCTGAGCCCCTTTCCCAGCTCCCTCAGCCTCTCCTGGGGCTCCAGCCCCTTCCCAGCTCCGTTCCCTTCCAGGTGCCTCAGCAGTGCCCTTCATGTCCTTCTTTGACTGGGGACCCCAAAACTGACCCCAGGACTGGAGGTGCCTCAGCAGTGCCCAGCACAGGGGTCGGGCACTGCCCTGGTGCTGTGGCCACACCAGTGCTGACACAATCCAGGTGCCATGGCCTTGTTGCCCACCTGGGCCGTGTGGTGGCCAGGCTGTTTCCCCTGAAAGCTGCAGCATTTCCTTGCACACAGCAAAAGTGTCCAAAGCAGTGCTTGGTGTCTGCTGCTGTGCTCAGGTGTAGATCCATCCCAGCAAAAGCGATGTGGCATCGTGTCCTTAAATTGTCCTTCGTCTCCCTGACTCCCAGTCCTGTTTCCTCCAGCAGAACTGAGGAGTCAGCACCATCTTAACAGCCAGTTTTTCTAAATGGCCAGAGCCTGCAGGCAAAGTGCAGGAGTGTCTGTCTAAACATCTGTGCTGTTGTCACATCTGTATGATTCTTCTCAGATCAAGATGTTTTCCAAAAATCTGGGAATAATCCTTAAAACCCATTCAAGGGATCTGTGGAACAGAAAAAAAAAAGATTTCTCTCGTTTGTGGTTTACTAATAACAGTAAATTAGCTCTGCATTGGTTCCTGTTTTATATAGATCAAGATTTGGAGACCACATTTTCTTTGAGCCTTATCTCCTTATCCCACAGTAAACTTGGAAGTCTTGGTGGGTATAAATTAAAACAAGGTGTACTCTTCCACTTACATGAAAATCGTTTTCTTTTAACAGATAAACAATCAGATACTGTATGGAAGAAGCCACCAGAATGCTTCTGCAATCATTAAAACTGCCCCATCAAAGGTCAAGCTGGTTTTCATACGGTAAGAACAGTTCTCATCAAAACATTTGTTGCACTTCAGCCCATTCCATGACATATTTACATATTTAGCCTGTTTTGCACATGCTGAACTCTCTCAGTTCTCTTTGAAGCTGACTGAGCCTTTTCCCTGACTATTCTTCTTGGAACACTTGAAGAGTTCTCCATAATAATGTAAAAAAAAAAAATAAATCTAATGGAAATGAATGCTTATTTTAGGGGTGTCTGCTGAAAACCTGAGCTATTCCTCCTGGGCTTGGGAGCTGCTTCTCCCACAACTTCCTGAAGTGCTTTGGGATGGTTCAGCACAGGGTTGGAGAGGGCAACTTGTTCATCCAGCCAGGAGGGAGCAGAAATGGTGCAGAGGCTTGGGGTTGCTGGGAGGGGAGTAGGGATGGAGCACATGGAGCACGGGCTGGGTGGAAGCCTGAAGGATACCTTCGTGTGGGCATCAAAAGAGGATTTTGAAAGTGAGCAAGGGCTTGTTTGTACAGAGGGGAAGCCTGACTTTGCCAAGGAGCACTGGGATGGATTGTGTGGGAGGGAATATGCTAAAACATCCTTTCATCTGCATAAAAATTACATGTGGGCATTTTTCTTTTGCTCCAAGCATGAAAATTTTTCCTCTTTGTACATGAATTAAAGACACCTGCGTGCATTCCCTCGGTAGTTCAGGAAGTGTTGCTCCTGTGACCCTGGGCAGGAGGTCTGGGAAGAAGCTGCCTCTTTCCCAGGACTCATACATGCTTTCATAGGCTGGAATTTCATAGATGTGTATTTATGAATAAATTCCAGCTGTGGCTGTTGTTGGGCACTTAGCCCCATGCCATTTTATAAGGTGGTCTTCCCACCAACATATACATCATACTTGATATTGTTTTGTATTCCTGGCTCATCCACAGCCTCCCTGTGCACAATGTAATAATCTGTGGGTGAATGCATATAAATGTGTACATTTACTGCCACGGCTCTGCCTGGTGCAGCGTGCCCAGAAATGATGGAAGAGCAGCATTAGCACCGTGAGGAATGAGTTGCTATCCTTGGCAGCTCCAAGGATCTGGAGGAGATTAATGCTCTTGCCTGCAGCTCCCGTGTTACTTTCCCCAGCCATTGAAAATTAAACGTCACGTCCCACAGCTCACTCACCATTATTTAATTGCCTGTGGAAAATGTGTCTGGTTGGAAGTTCCAGAGGCAAAACCACAACTTGTGAAAGCCCAAGCCAAGAGCGGGGGCTCCTTGCAGCCTGCCCTGGTGCTTCAAGCAGAGCTCCAGGGAATGGGCCCTGTCAGCTGCACTTCCCACGGACTGGAGATGCTTGGTGCGTTTTTTGGATGGTGTTTGAGACATAAAGGCCATGCAGGTTCTTAGCTAAAATTCTCCTTTTCAGATTCAGTGAGTTTCGAGGCAAAAATTTATCTCAAATATTCAAGAGATACTAGGAATAGATACTGGAAATACCATTGGGTGATTCTTGTTTCCATCTCTAGAGTTTGAAAAAAAACCCCAATTTCTACTTTTAAATGCTGCTGCTGAGGTTGTAATCTTCTGTCTTCCCAAGAGCACAACGTCTTGTCACTGCTCTTGGCCTTACCCTGACAACTGATGGGTCTGTTTGCTCAGCCCAGGCAGCCAGTGGAACAGCAATAAAAAGGAATTCTCCCACTGAGAGGATGCCCTTAATAGCTGGAGCACTGCCCCAAACGTGGGGAGAAAACCAAGGTCCCTTGGTTTTTGATGTGTGGTCGCGTTCTAGCAAAGACCAATTAGACTGTCTCTCTTAAATGTGGATTTTAAGGAGAAACAAGAATTCTCTTCTCTTCTCATGCAAACTATATTCCATGGGCCCAGTCTGCCTTGGAGCTTCCCTTTCCTGCACCTCAGACCACAAACCCAGTGGTTGCTGTTGAGTGAAGACATGAGCTGAGGCCTCTTTTTGCCCCTGGATGTGTTTTGGCTACATTACACCACAGCTCACCATAGCAAAATGACATGGGCTGCAGGAGTTGTGAGAGAAATTAATTTGGTCTTCATGTTCATAAAAATACAAATATTCTTATTTCACCTGTGAAAAACCTGAGTAGATTATGATTTTCCAGAAACACATCAATCCATGGCCTAAAAAGGTCCTGACTGAGCTGACCTTGGGCATAAAAGCCAAACTGGTGGAATTCTTGGGCTATTTCAAGTGCCCTCTCTGATACCCTGAGGCCTCTTTTCCCTGAGATGGAGGATGCTGAGTGATAAGCATGCTGCTTTCCACTTGGAAGCAGGAAACAGCATCAGGGTTTTCCTATTCCTGGTGTTTTGGTTCATGTGCAGGGCAGGGGGATGTTTCCATAAACTCCTTAATCAGTTGTGAAAGAAGCCCAGAAATTCCTGGGCACAGAAAAGCCTTTCTGTGAGAGCTGTAATAACTATCATTAAATAACTTCAGAGAATGGTTTGGGTTGGAAGGGACCTTAAATATCATCCAGCTCCAACCCCAATTTTTTTTTTTTCCTAGAAAAAGATAAAGGGTAAAAGGTGTCCTCAGCCTTTTTGACTTCTTGCTAAAATCCTGACTTACCATTTGTGCTATAAAAATCTGTTCACACTTTTTTACACCCAGGTAGTGTTACAATTGCATTCCCACCCTTTCCTGAAATTTTTGCTGATGAGGCACAGCGCAGTAGCTGTTGTGAGAATCACAGACATCCCCTCATGTCTGAAGGCTTCTCACTCTGCTTTATGAGCATCTTTTCCTCAATTAAGTTGACGATGATTATTTAAAACAGTTGATTTTGGCCAGATTCCAAAATATAGGTCTTAACACAGCCCTGTTTCCCAGTGGTCTCGTTAATTACTTGAGCTTCTGAGAGCATCTAAAAGATTTGCAGTTACAGTGTCACTTTTCTTTTTTCAGGGGCAATAAGAGATGTAATGTCTTAGTTGCCTTTTGAAATTCTTGGGCTGATTCTCCAACAGGAATTAGCCAGGTAATAATGTGAGAAGGGGACTTGCTTCTTGTAGGAGTGCCTGTGCCCCAGGTCCCAAAATAGGATGTGTTTTTACCCATTGTGGGTTTTGTTCATGTGTTGTAAGTCCATCCTTGTGACATGCATAATGAAACAATGTAATTAGATTTTACATCTGGAGTAGGAAATCCAGTTTATATCAGAATGCTCTTTTACAGTGAGAATTTTATGATTCAGCAAATTCAGTGTTTTTTCCATGCTCAATTAACTGCCTTTAATCTGGTTTGATGCTTCAGTGTTGGTATAATAAGCAGATCAAATATAGCTGAATGCTTGAATCAAAGTGAATTCCACTGATTTCAAACCATCCTCCCATTGTGTTCAGTCCTGTGAGTCACTCTTAGCTCTACCTTTATCCCTTAAAAGAAAATTGCCTTGTGCTGTGATGAGACATGAGAAATGCTTTAATAGTGAGGGATTTTTCTGAGTTAAATACCATCTGTTATCTGTCCAGAGCCCTCCCACACTGCAGTCACTGCTCTGATATTGTTGCTTCCTGCTGATGGGATTGTAGCTCCTCAGTGAAGCCCACAAATCTGTCACCCAACCCCTCCTTCCATTTCCAGGTGTAATCTCCTGTTATTTATGGTGATGTGCAAAGGAGAGAGATCCTTCTACTCCAAGGACTGGGGAAGCCAGGGCAGTGTCTGGGTTATTCAACACTCCCCATTGCTGTGGCTTTGACTCTTCTTTCAGAGCCTCTAGAAGTGACATTTGATGTTTAGTGCCACTCTCAAATACTGTCATGCCTTAGGAATTATTTTTACATTTGTTCAAACCTACATAATTGGCCATATTTTAAGAGTATAAACTCCTGTTTTCACTTGCTTTGATTGCTGAGGTTCTTTCATGTGGGAAAGCTTTAAAAATAAGCCCTTGCCAGGCCCTGTGTGTGTGCAAGTTTGAACTTTTCCTGTTTTCTCCAGAGCTGTTTCCTCCTCCCTGTCATACACATGTGGGAACAGGCGCACAGTTCAGGAAGTGCAGTAATTTGGGCTCCTTCAAAACCTTTGATGACCTAAGCTGCAGTTTATATGAACATTAGTTGTTCATTTAAAATACCTGTATGCCTGTGGCTCCCATGTAATTGGGAGTGGATGCAGAGGAAGCAGAGAACAAGACTGTTCTTGCTGTTGTAGGAGAGATTTTTCGAAGAGATGCAGGACACAAAGGTCCTGCCTTGCCCCAGCTGGAGGAGAAACTCAGTGTGGCTGCTCAGGGTGCAGCTTTCCTGCAGCTCCTCTTTTCCAAAGGAGCTTCTAGAGGGAAGACAAAGATGAGACAATATGAGATCCTGCCCTGATTTTTTTTTTTTAATTTTAATTTAGCAAGCAGGATGTGGACAGTATAAAATTTTGATAATCTCTGGGGCTTTATGTCCTGGTGTCATCTTACAGAGGAAACCTTTTTTCCCTTGTTCCACAGCTCTGTTCCATCTAAGATGTTGTGTCACTTCATACAAGCTATTGGGTTTTTCTCCTGATTCTTGTTTGTACTTTGTATTCCCACAAAAACCATGCACAGCCCCTTGCAAAGCTGTTGTCAAATGCTCTCAGTGTTGATGAGCTGTGTGGCTGCAGATATTTTGGCAGGAGGTTCATCCCCCTTAGTTTACACATCCAGAGGGCATCTGGACGTCTGTGATGAGTCAAGAGTTGTCAGGAGCCCCCAAAGAGCAACTCAGTGTGTCCTGTGATAAATTAAATCATTGGGGTGCTGGGATTGCCCCCTGAGTTGGTCTGGTTTGGAATTTCTCTTGGTTTTGCCTTACAGCACCCAACTTCAGCTTCCCTTCAGGCTTCCTTTCTGCAGCATGCAGTGGGTATTCCCTTGGGATTTATATTTGCATGTGGCTCTCTTTAGGCTTCTTTTGTACCGAGTATTTGTGGCAGTTAAGTTAGCAATAAACGTGTTTGTCTTTGCCGAAGCTGCAAAGGTGCAGATGGAGCAAAACATCAGGAGGTTTTCTCTGGGGAATGTCCAGGGGTCCTATTTAGGCTAGAAAGAAGTAAAACGTAGTCAGGAATGAAGCCTGATCTTGAGTGTGAAGATTTAGACACCTTAACCCCAAGCAGAATTGAGCAGCAGTAACTGAGAACAGCTTTTTTGGAGGTGGTTCTGGAGCAGCTATTGGCAAATTTGTTCAATGCTCGTCTGCAGTCGCTGTAATTTGAATATGATGTTCAGACTTCTAAGCTGTCTGCCCCTGCATCAAAAGAAAATGATTGCTGCTTTTAGTCGTAAATAAATTCACGTTTTAGTTGAGGACACTTGTGGAAGTGAAGAGCAGAAACAGCAATTTATTATTAGATCTGTCACTTTAAAATATATTCCCACTTTGATTCTGCTTTGAAGCATTCTCCTTTGAAGCAGCATTAAAGTATTTAAATATGAACGAGTCCTAGCAGGGGGAGATTACAAGTTGTGACACTGGGTAACCTTGGGGTTTTTTTATATTTCTGCATTTTTTTTTTCCCTGGGGAATTACCGTAAGTGTTTTTTTATTGCTTGGAATAAAAATGGCCATCCACTTTAAAAGCTGCATAAAGATATTTTCCCACTGATGGAAAGAAGTACAAAGGTGTGTTGTATATGAAGTGAAAACTAGTTTGGATAATTAATTACACCCCAGTTTGTCATGAAGCTTCTGTCTAGCAATTTTTAGGGTATTTCTTACAAAAATTTTTATATATTCCTTTTTATTCCCGTGTTTGCTCCTAATTGCACAGCATGCAGCCTGCATTGTGAGCTGCAGAGTGGGGTTACTTTTCATGCTGATTGTTCTTCACGTAAACTATTGTCAGGAAAACCTCTGCAGTCAAGGAAAAAATCACTGGGCCTCTCCTGTGCTGATTTATTCCTGTGGGTTAGAAAAGCACCAACCACAATGAGATCGATGTCTCACGAAGATAAGAGCAGGGAAAATGTCCTTGCCCAATATGCCTTGTGGGGTAAAATGCACTTGGAAATTGTGAAATGTTGGTGAAATTCATGGGCTTGGTTCCGTGCCTGCCTCGGATGCCTGCCCTGGCCCTGCATCTCTGCACCACGAGCCCGCTCCCAGCCTGGGTTCTCACTCTTGCAGGGCTGTGAGCAGGGCCAGGAGGAGAGGCTGGGAGCCAGGACAGCACTGAGCAGCACCCAACCAGCTCCTTTGAATTGTGTGGCTGTGTGGTTGGAGATAAGTAAATGAATTCAGCAACCTTTGCCTGCAGGATTTATCATTTCAAATGCCTGTGACTCCCGTGCGCTGCTGTGCTGAGAGCTGTTGATTCACAGTGTTATTTCTCAGTGATCAGAACATGCTAGCTCCATGTGTTTTAACCCTTCAGGGGAAAAAAATGAGACGTTTTTCTTTCAGGCACCTCTGTAAAATGTGTTTCAACACATACTAGGCTAGTAGTTTATTCCAGAAATTAAAGAGGAAAAAATTCTGCTTGTGTCACAGTAACATGGAATGTAGTAAACAGGACCAGAAATCAAACCCAGAAGAGCCATGAGAAGTCACTTCCTTTCATCTGAGATCTGTACCTGTGAAGCAGCAACATCACTGATTCCTCCTGCAAGAAAGACTGGAGAGGGACTTTGTGAAAAGGCATGAAGTGACAGGACAGGGGGGGAATGGCTTTAAGCTGGCTGAGGGTAGATTTAGATGGGATACTGGGAAGGAATTGTTCCCTGTGAGGGTGGGCAGGCCCTGGCACAGGGTGCCCAGAGAAGCTGTGGCTGCCCCTGGATCCCTGGCAGTGCCCAAGGCCAGGTTGGACGGGGCTTGGAGGAGCCTGGGATAGTGGAAGGTGTCCCTGCCCATGGCAAGGGGTGGGACTGGATGGGCTTTAAGGTCCCTTCCAACCCAAACCATTCTGTGATGATTTGCCTTAAATGATAGCACTGAAGTCATCTGTTACCTGCTTTCATTTTACAGAGGCCAAAAAAATGCAGAGCTAAATCCAGAAAACAAATCAGTTTAAATGGCAGTCAAGGAAAAACATTAGCAAGGCAGAACGCCATTAAATAAAAAAACATTCACAAACTAATCAGATGTCAACTTCAGAGGCATTTTAAAGAATGAGAAAAAAATGCCATACATCATAAGCATTTTGGAAAAATAATTCACTTTGTATGTAGGGAGAATCAATGTTCATCTCCTCTTCTCTCTGCGTTTTATAAAATCTCTTCCAAGTTTTTACATTGAATCTTTTAGAAAAGACCACGGCAAAAGTGAACAAAAGAAGAAAAAGCAATCTGTTTATTGAAACAGGTATTGTATTTCAGGGATGTGAATGTGAAACTATAAACAAGCAGTTTACAGATGTAGAGGCTATTAAAAGAGGCTATCTAAGTGTTAGCACATCTATGGATGTGTAGGGACCATAAACTCCAACTGCATCCTCTGATAATCCACACAAAATTAGATTTCCAAAGGCCATGATGTCAGTGTGTCCCACACGAACCTACTCTGGTCCCATGGGGGGGGTGTGATCTGTTGGGGAGCAAAGAACCAGAGCAAAAATGAAGTGATTTTCTAAGCTCTAACTCTGGTGAGAAACAGTTCTCGTGCTAGTGAGGGTATTTTCTTGATGAGCAGAAGCAACTCGCAGGAGAAGTTTGTCCATCCTGGTTTGATGTGTAAGATGTTGTTGTTCTGTTGTACAGAAGTGAAGATGCAGTCAACCAGATGGCTGTCACTCCCTTCCCACTGCCTTCAGGCTCCCACTCTGCTACTGAGGTAAGGTTTGTGGGCTGTTGTTTTTAATTAGAGACTGCTAAATTGGATAGATTATTCATAATTAGTAGCTCGTGATAAGTTCGAGCACCTTGTCTAATTAAACCCGGGATCATAAAATGCATTGGGTAGAGACTTGGCCTAATAGGCTTATTTTGCCCTGTCTCTGTTTTATTGATCTGGTTGTTACTGACAGACCTGCATGGCATTAACAGCAGGTATTAAACAGGTTATTGCTGTACAGGAGGAAGAGAAGGCTCCAAATTAAATCCTTGCCACCTCCTGTCCTGCTCCTTTTTCAGCTGCTCAGAGTAGTCGTGGTGAGGCACTTTTGCCTGGAATAATCTTCCAGTGCAAAAGCAATCTCAGTGTGGTAATGTTGCCAGTGTTTTTCGTGATTCTTGTTGCTGCCTCAGCCCCAGTGCAGACTGATTGCTCCCCTGTGCACCAAGAATCCCTGCAGTCACCACACTTGTTATCATTTTGACATCTCAATATGGTGTAACTAAATTTTCTAGATAAACTACATGGTTAGCCTTGCTGCTGCTTTTTAATTCTATTTCTATCTGAGCTAATAAAGCAAAAGATGTTTTGTAATTCAATTGGAGTTTGGTCTTGCCTCAATAAATTCATGTGCATTGAACTCCTGGTATTTCCATGGGCATGGCTGGGATCCCTCAGCACAGGGCCACGGGAGGTAACGCTGGATGCATCTCCTGTTTGCACTCTTGCTGTTGTTTTCCAGATTATATTACCTCTGATGGCTGCTCCTTGCAGGCCTAGGTGCTGTACAGAGCAAGAACTGCTTAGATGTTATTTGGATCTGAGTCATTTTTGGACAGTGCTTTGGCTTTTCCTTCTCACCTCCACGCCAGCAGTGTCCCAGGTGCAGCTGGTGCTTTATAAAATACTCTACGATTTAGAGTTCATTTTGGTTTTGTTGACTCTTTAATTACCTGAATTTGTTCCCGGCTTTGTTTAATATTTGTGCCTTCAGGATGAAGCACAAAGCTTTGTTTAGGCACATTCTGTGCCGTGGTCAAGTGGCTGTAATTAGACTCCACCAAAGTGTGTCTTTGTTTGCCTTTTAGAGGTAGGTGCTTGTGGGTTGAGTTTCATGCATTAATGGCAAGTTCTTACTGTTTACATTATGTTTGTTTTATAAGTAAATGCTGGTTTTTACTTCTAGCTGGTATCTTTTTATTATATAAATCAACATAACCAAATACAGTGATGTTACACAGAAGTTTACATTGCTTTCTTTGGCAGCTCTTCCTGTCTTTAAATAAAGAAAAAAGTAGCCTTATGTCTTGAAATTATATCTTCAAATATCTTGGAAATACCACATAAATATTTAACATTGTGTGTTACATGCACCCTGCATGTAACTTGTCAGATCACATTAAACAGCCTGGCTGGTGTGATGGAATATCAGGGTGCCAGAGTTACCATGGATTATTGTGTTAGTTTTCTTCAGCTTATCTCTTGATCTTTATCTTCTCTCTTTATCTGCAGCTTATCTCTTTATCTTCATTATATGAAAATGATAAACAGTAAATACACCTTAAATCAGGGTTTTGCTTCATTGCACGGAGTTTCAGGACAGGATAAGACTGTGTTGTGGTGTGATACTGTGGGCAAGCCACCAGAAACAAGAGTATGTTGAATATTAATTGCTATAAAATATGTTTTAAGAAGTTTCAATCACCAGAAAGCCGCAGAACAAGATTTCTTTTTACAACAGTGAACAGAGGTACTTTGTCCGCTCGAGTGGTGGTCGAGACATTTGAGTTATTCACTTAAATGTAAAATGTCTAATGAAAATTCAGAAATAGTTTTGTTTCTAGGCCTAAAGGGTCCAGAGGAGGCCCCGGAGCTGCTCCCAGGGCTGGAACCCTTCTGCTCTGGAGCCAGGATGGGAGAGCTGGGGGTGCTCACCTGGAGAAGAGAAGGCTCCAGGGAGAGCTCAGAGCCCCTGCCAGGGCCTAAAGGGGCTCCAGGAGAGCTGGAGAGGGACTGGGGACAAGGGATGGAGGGACAGGACACAGGGAATGGCTTCCCCGTGCCAGAGGGAAGGGATGGATGGGATATTGGGAAGGAATTCCTGGCTGTGAGGGTGGGCAGGCCCTGGCACAGGGTGCCCAGAGAAGCTGTGGCTGCCCCTGGATCCCTGGAAGTGTCCAAGGCCAGGATGGATGGGGCTTGGAGCACCCTGGGACAGTGGGACGTGTCCCTGCCATGGCAAGGGGTGGGACTGGATGGGCTTTGAGGTCCCTTCCCACCCAAACCATTCCATGATTTTCCCAAGCTGTTCAGACTGTGTGAAGGAAACTGGGACTCCTTTAACGTGCTGAGCATGAGACAGAGGTCTGGAGAAAGCCTCTTCATACCAAGTCAACAGCTTTCACAGCTGATAGGGATTAGTCTGGCCTTGAAAGCTGCCCCAGAGCTCTGCCCCTAAGTGCAGGTTTGGGAACACTTTGTGGTGCTTTGTGTCAGCCACGTGGGGACCAAGGTCTGCCTTTCCAGACTTACATCCCTCATTTGCCCCCTGACATTGAGAGGCTTTAATTGTGCATCTTTCTACCTTGTCATGCTGCCCCTTGTATAAAAAAAAAACAACAAAAAAGGGTAAAACTGTGTCATTTTTCTGTTTAGCTGTTATGGGGGCCCTGAGCTCTGTTTGAAAGCTGTTGTCAATCCTTTCTCCCAGGACCACGGTGGCACCGAACCTGCAAGCGGCGAGGAAGACCCGAGTTTGGAAGTTGTCATGAAGAGCTTGACTGATGAGGAAGCCAACAAGGCTGTAAGTGACTTAAGGCAATACTCAATGATGATTAGAGTTTAGAAAATGGAGCCTCACTGGCTTGATTGGTTTTCTCTGCCTTTTTATTGGAGTGTTGCAGCACTTTTGTCAAATAATATCCAGTACATGTAAAAGCAGAATCAAGCTCAGCTTTACATACACAGCCTGTTTTCATGGACTAAGCACTCAGTACAACTTGTTAACATACCAAGATAAGAGTTTTCATGTAGCATTTTGAACCCTCTCCTGGGTTCTTGGTGAGTGAGGGGATTGCATTTCCACTTCTGCCATCCATGTGTGACAAACTTTAGAAAAAGCCTGGGCTGTAAATCATATTCTTATTTATATTCATAGCTTCATAAATTCTAAGGCCAAGATGTCTATTTTCATAATCTAGTCTTGCCTCCTGAATAACACAGCTATAGAGTTGCTCTCAGTAATTTCTGCATTAAGGCCATAACTTGTGGTTTAATGTGGTTCTGTCAGTGTGCACTGTAATAAATACTGAACTTCTCATCGATACAGATGGAGCTTTTTATTGTTTAATAGGTCAGGATCATGCATTATCAGGAATCTGAAAGTCCTTCAGGGTGCAGCTCTGATCTCTTTTTCTTGGACACTGTGTTAAAAGTTTAAAATGGAAAACACTAAACGTGACTCACCTGGAGGTACCTCCAAATTTGCTGAGAGAGCCTTTTTGCTGCCTACTCCAGTTTCAGGGAGTGCAGGACTTGCTCTGTGTGTGCACAGTCTGTGTGTGTGTCCTCAGCTAAGGAAACCCAACATTTCTGGATATTTTTTCTCTTAGATGTCTTCTTCCTGCTCCATCACGTCTCTCGCAAGGAGTGTCTTGGGGTTTGCAAATATAAACTGAATATCCATACTGCTCTGTAGCTAGTAAGTGTTTAATTAATGAGTCTGCAAATTCCAAAAGTTAGGAAGTGTTATGTGTTACTCAAGCATCAGAATTAATCACCCGTGGATTGATTTATGTCCCTAATGGATTACAAAAAGGTTGAGTTATTGCTGTTTGGTAGCCTTGTGCAGATTCCTCTGACGGGCTGGAATATAAATGAATCAGAGTTTCACCGTGTGTATTTGCAGGTGTCATTCACCTGGTTTTATTGGAGTTCTCGCTCAGCTTGGCAAGAAATTTGAGAGGGAGCGCAAGGGAACACGAGAAATTGCTCAAAGACTGAAGAGGATAAAAATATATGAAATATGTTATACAAAAGTGAGCTCTTGGTGTCGGCTGTTGTGCTGTGCAGCTCTTTGAGTGGTGTTAGAGGAGGGGCGAATTTAATGGGGAAAAGAAATTGCAGCAATCCAAGGTAGGTGTGGAGGGAAGACACCTCTGGAACCACAGGAAACCCAGAATATATTGGCAGCTTCTTTTCACACTTGGAGCAAGAAAAAAGGGAACTCTGGAGCCAAAGGGGTACAAGTTGAAAGGTAAAAGATAAGAAAGAAAAAGAGTTGTCCAAAACAGAGCAATGGCAGAGAGGTAAGAGAAGGCAAAGGCCTGCACTTAGAAAAATATTGGAATGCCTGTGGATCCAGCTGCTCATTCCACAACGCCTTCAGCTGGGCCAGCCCTTGGTTTAGGGGTATAAATGGATGAAAAACAGTGGCAAAAGCCAGTTTCATCATTTCAGAGTTTTCTTACCATCAGGATTTTAGGACTACATGGGAAATACTTCTGAGTGGGTCTCAGTTTTGGGAGGGCTGATGGTTCTGGCCAGAAGGGAGTGGGTTTGTAGGCACAACTGGCATTAAGACTTCGTGCAGTGCAGCAGAAGAGAAATTGGTGTTTTGGGGAAGGGAGATTTCTCTTGCAGTCTTTTAGTGACTGTGGAAGCGAAAGTGAGTGCCTTGTTTTTCATAGGATGATGGTTGCTACCAGAGCCTCAGTGCTACTTCACCATTGTTACTGAATTTCTCAGTCATGTGTCAGGAGAAGTCAGGAATGTAAAAGTCAACAAGTAAGATCAAGTTCACTGAGTAAATAAAAAGTATGTGCCTATCAGCAGAGATCTTCCACAAGTATGTGCAGCTCAAAGCACGGGCAGGATGTCTCACCAAGTGACAGCTGTAATAAAAGGAAAATTTAAAAATTCACATCATTCTCTATTCATCTGTTGCTGATAAATTTGTCAGTCTCTCACGACATACCCTTTGTTGTCACTTCATCACTTTAAAAGCTATAAAGTTGTATAATGGACATCATTGTAGGCTGGGATGATAAGAAGGGGGAAGGAAAACAACTTTGTTTCTGAACTGGAGCCAGTGGAAGTGTTAGGCAAAGTCTGTGTGTTTATTAGCTGAGGTTTGAGGTGGCCTCAGAGAAAGTCCTGGGTTTCTGAGGGCTGGAGAAATCTGGCTTTCCATAAGGTGTCCTTGGAAAAGAATTGATTGAGGGGGCTTTGAGATGCTCTTGGAAGTTTGAATCTGACAGAGGTGAAAATGGTATGTGAGAATGGATTCATTTGCCTTTAAAGGTCTGAGCTTGGAACAATAATCTGTCTTTACCAAAAACAGAAAATCTTTACCAAAAACAGAAAACACATCCTTGAAACACTGGCAGAGAGGAGGGGCTATGTAAAAGTGCTTTGGGATGGAGTTGAGGGGGTTGAATTTGATTAAACCAGTTGGGCTGCAGGCTTCTGAGAAATGCTGAGTGTATTCAGTGCTTTTTTTGTTCAGGCACCTCTAGCACAGCCTCAGTTAAAAGATCAGGGAGATGTAAAGGTGGTGCCTGGTGCTTACTTGCTGTGCAAGATGAAGCTTCAGATTTTAGTCACATATCACAATGAAAAAGGGAAGTATGAAGTAATTTTTCATTGCTCATTAAAACAATCTCTCAGAAGATGACAAAGCAGTCTTCCCATTTCTCCCCTGACACCTCTGATAATACAATGAGATCACCACTTTATCTTTTTTCCTGTTATCGTTTTGGATAATAGTTGCAGTTGTAGAGTTACAGCAAGCTTGGAGAAAAATTCAAGGGGAAAAAAGAGATCCTGTGGGGGTTGGCATGATTTAAAATAATAAAACTCCAGCAAACAAGGCCAGTATTTTCAAACTGAGTTACCTGCAGTTCTGTTTGCTTTTTCTTTTAATGTATAAATTGTCATCTTAATTAGAAATTCTTTCTGAGATGCAGAGTATCTTCTGAATATTTTAAAAAGATTTGAAATAATCTTTGGAAGTTGCTACTTGTCATTTCTGCAAAATAGACTGTTTATTAGGGGTTTTTAATATGGGATAAGATAATTAACTATTACTGGGATCAAAGTGGCCTGAGTTTAGTGAAGAGCTAACAAGGGAGGGCACTGAAACTGTCTGGAAGCAGTTGTAGAAGTAGGAGATAAAAATGTATTTTAGTGTATTGCAAAAGTACAGAAAGAAATTAGGCTACAAGTGGAGCCAGTGATTGAAGTACCATTGTTGGAGATCTTTTTAATGAGGCTGGAGGATGCATTTTAAGCAGTTGCTTTATTTAGGAGAGCCAAAAAAGGAGGGGGAGGAGAGAGCAGATGACTTTGAACCCCTTCTTGCTGTACACTCTGAGGGGTCCCTACACTGCTTGGGAATTGCTGTCCCAGTCATTCCAGAGCTTCACATTGCTCTGGAACAGTACAGAGCACGTGTGATAATCTCCTGCCCAAAAATCCCTCCTGTGCATTGCATGCCTTCAGAACTGAGGGTGTGATTTCAATAACTCCTGGTACTCCCTGTGCTCCTTTCCTCTTTTAAGTTTTGAGCTTCAGCTTTGCTTGATGCTACAAATGGACTTACATGAAGAAATCATGGGATCACAGACTGGTTTGGGTTGGAAAGGACCTTAAAGCCCATCCAGTCCCAACCCCTGCCATGGCAGGGACACCTTCCACTGTCCCAGGCTGCTCCAAGCCCCATCCAGCCTGGCCTTGGACCCTGCCAGGGATCCAGGGGCAGCCACAGCTTCTCTGGGCACCCTGTGCCAGGGCCTGCCCACCCTCACAGGGAAGAATTCCTTCCCAATATCCCATCTAACCCTGCCCTCTGGCAGTGGGAAGCCATTCCCTGTGTCCCGTCCATCTAAAACGTCACTATGTTTGCCTAGAATCATCATTCTGAGGTTTGGAGGATATTTTATTGAAGCTAATGAGACATTTTCACTTTCTTTTTTGACTTTTTAGGATGTGAGATGTAAAGCTGACACACCAGTGGTGGCAGATCAGCAGGAGACAGAGGAGCAGCTCCCAGAAAATGTACGTGTGTTTAGGAGAATGTTTGTGTGTTTATGTTAACCAGCAAGGGAGGGCCCTGAGGGCTTGATTTGGTTGAAGATTGAGTGATTTATGGGGGGAAGGGATTAACTGGGGAGACATTAAAATAATTTTATTGATGGAAACGTAAAAAATTACTGGCTCCATTTTAAATGTGTGGAAATTGCTTGTTTTCCTTCTATTGATTTTGAGGATTTAGTGAGGCACGATAATCAACAGCTGGTGCTAATGACCTCATCATATCATGCCTTTCTGTGACTGATCACTGATCTCTCTTGCTTCTGCTTTGCTTTCAGGTCCTCACCCAGATCAAACAGTCCACGAAAGCCCCCGTGAGCTCACAGGAGATACCCCTGGAGCCAGCACCCACTTACCTTTCTCCAGAGGCAGAAGTCCCCAGCCGTAGTAGGAACCAGTGATTTTTCCACACTACGGTGTATTTTTAGTACCCTAATCCAAGATGGATGTTTTCTTGTTGTTTTCCAGAGAACTTTTGCTGAAGTTTTGTTTCTTGGAACATCCAATGACCTATGCACAGTTATTTTATGAAGTGTTTGTATTTTTCTCTCCTTTCACAATTTTTGAGAGCTTGAAGGTGTCTTCACTTGTTTTTCTTGACTTTTACATACAAAGATCATCTTGGTTTTGATTGAAATAGAAGGAAAGAGAATTTGGGACATGCTGTCTATTCCGTGGCACTGGAATATGGCCTTATCTGTCCTGAAAGGAATACTCCTTTCCATCATGATCTGAATTGTATAGGTTAAAACTGAATTAGATGTCCTCACAGGCATTTACTGGGAGCATTTACTCCTAGACCTCGAGTCACTCTGATTTAGAGACTTCAGAAGTGACTCAGAGTGGTCCTCTAGTTCAATTTTGTTAAAGTGAAGGGCAAAAAAAAAGCTTAATTAGTTGTTGCTGCACGATTCCTTTGGTGGTTCTCATTTTCTTATTCCATTGTGTGACTTATTTCTTTCCCTTTTTGTGCTCCTAGGTGTCTTCCCACCTCCACTGCCTGTGGATCCAGCAACGTGTCCCATAGTTCCAGGGCAGGAGATGACCATCGAGATCTCCAAGGGTCGCTCAGGCCTCGGGCTCAGCATTGTCGGGGGCAAGGACACTCCACTGGTGAGTTTCTGTTAAAATAATGTTTGCTGCAGACAAATACAAAGAAAACAAGGAAAATAATAATGCCCTTAATGTGTGATTGCGTTAATAAATCGCTCAGGACAGGGAGGACAAGCCAACTATAACCTCCGTTAAAAAATTGGTAGTTTTGCCTTGTGTCAGATCAGATGATGCTCCTGTTCAAATTGTGTTCCAGGAGTTTTTCTGCTGTGGTCAGAGGTTGCAAATGTGTTTTCTTTTATTTAAGCATTGTGAATCAGGAGTTGCAAGCAGGTGAGTTACCAGAATGGCTGGGCTAGAAATTAATGTTGCAGAGGTGGAGCTGTCTCAGCAAGGATAACACCTCTGTCTTGAGAGCAGAAGTGCTCAGTAGCTGTTTAAACAAACTGTGATTTATCTGCCTGCCAGCGAAAGCCCTTGCAGAACAGAGGTAAACCAAAGGTAATCTTTTATTGTTTTCTGTGTCTTTTGGCTTAATCTGCCTCTTGGATATGCTGGTTTTTGAAAAAATTGTCTTCAGATGAATTAGAATGTATCAGTTCAAGCGTGAGCTTAGCAAATTACTGATGCTAAACCCCTCTCTGCCTCTGCTCTTGCTGTCTGCTCTCCACTTTTTATTGGAGAGGTGCTTTGCTACAGGGTAAGAGAAGCCAGATTTGGTTTTTTAAATGTCAAATTCAGTTCTTTCAGTAAACAAGTCTGTTGCAGAGGTGTCTTTGCTGGGTTCTCCTGAATTCCCTGACACAGAGACTCTTCAGGCAGTGGAGCTGCTCTGGTACATGCAGTTACTCCCCAAAATGTCATAGAGGTGCATCATTAAGCATCAAAGTGCAGTGGTGTCAGCAGGTACAGTTGCAATGTAGTAGTCTTCTTCCAAACCAAGGCAAAAAAAAAAAAAAAAAAAAAAAAAAGAAGGAAAAAAATTGAAAGGAAAGAAGAAAGGAAGTCAAAAGGAAAAGGAAAGTTTTGTTTTGCAGAGTGTGGGCTGGATCTTTTACAGCATTAAAGCTGAAATTGGAAAAAGTTCAGGTTTTGCTCCCATTTATCCCAGTCTCCAGTTATGTAGAGCTGGGATGAATTGCTCTGTGTCTTATGGAGGTGGAGCTGAGTTAGTTTTCACTCTCTCCAGCCATGCACAGTTTTGTCCCCAATCCCTTTTTTTTTTGTCAAGCTCCTCAGTGTTGAGTAAATTCAAATAGGTTGCTCAGTGTTAGTCATCACCCTGCTTTTTCATTTAACTGGAATTTGGAAATAATACATGGCAGTCTGTCAGATGCAATATGGTGTGTGTCTTTCATGAGATTTTAATATAAATAAATGAAAATTGTAAATAACTGCTTTACAGAGCAGATGAGAAAAACGCAGAGGGTTTTATTCTTTAAATTGAGTAAATGGTTTTGGTTAAGTATTATGCTTTCATTAGTTTATTCATTAAAGTGTCCTCCTAGGAGTTTATTTTAGAAGTCTTTGCACTGGAGTGCAGTAACTGAAACCATGAAGGGATGGAGGTCCAACTCCCCGCTTTTCAGATCCTCAACTTACAGGACTTACCGAAATGAGTCCCTGTTTCTTTTCATAACTCTGAATCTGCTCATTGGAAGGCAAGAAATGGTGTTTCATAGGAAACAAGGTGCTTTTGGGAAACCACAGTCTAACCTGATCATTTGCCATGTGCAGAGAACCTCTCTGGGATTCTCCATAACTTCCTTCTCCAGAACAGTCTGTGCAAACCCTTCTCCTGAAGGCAGGAACTCAGGGTTGTGGCCACAGCTGGTGGGATCACAGAATCCTGGAACAGTTTGGGTTGGAAGGGACCTTAAAGATCCTCCAGCGGCAACCTCCTGCCATGGGCAGGGAACCTCCCATTTTTCTGTCTACTTTGTGCTTCTGATCTCGTCCAAATTATTTTGATGCCTTCCTTTTTTTTTTTTTTTTTTTTGCCCTGGAGTCAGAAAACCTTTTGTAAAGAGTTGAAACGAAGTTCACGTGACATAATGAGGAGCAAAAGCAAATACTGCTCAGGGCTGTAGGAAAGTTTCTGTCTTTCTGAGTTTCATGGCTTAGAGAGAAAACATAACAAAACAGGTCCATGGAGCTGGGTGATGTATCTGTCTTGCTCTCTGTCATTTGGTTTTAACTCAGTTTCACAGATGGATGTCTTTTGTATTTTAAAAAAGGCAAAATCAAAGGAGTTCATCAGTTCTGAGGGTCTCGTGTGGCAGAAGTTGTGTGTCCAAGACCCACTGTTTGCTGCAGTGCAGAGAAATTAGAATGAGTTATAATTGGCTTCAGCAGAGGTGCCTACAAACCCCTGAAGGACCTGAACCCCAGCTCCTAGGATCTCAGAAGTAATTTATCAGCATGAGGGAAGCCAGGAATCATGCTCAGAACATGTCAAGTCTAAAAAGGACATGGCAAGACTCTAAGGGCCTCACCCATGTGGTACTAAAATGCTCTTGATCTAAAAATGCTGAGCTGAGGGTACTCAACAGCAGCTCACGTGGGATGGGAAAGCTCTCTCAGAATATTTTATATCTTCCTTGAGCACAAGATGTACAGGCCCAACTTTTGGAATAATAAATCCGGCAGCCAGGGACAGGCTGCTTCGGAATGAAATACAGAGTGTAACTTTTTAAGTCATAACCTCAGGAATCTCATCAGGAATCACCAAGCAGAGACTTGAAAAATACAGCCTGCGAGCAGGGAGGTTAATTTGTTCAGGAGGCTGGAAAGTGATGTCTTAACCCCTGTGCAATGTTTTTTGGTGAGGAGATGTCCGTCCCATTAAACTCCAAACCCTTTCCAGTGATGTATTATAAGCCAGGACTGGGGCTCTGTGCTCAGGGAGCAGGGGGGCACCAGCTGGAAAGATGTGCTTGCAGGAAAGGTGTGGGGAAGGAAGGATTGTCCTTGGGAGTTGTCTTGATGTTGATCTTCAGGCTGCTCTAGCCCTGGAGCAGTTCTATTTCATTTCCCTCTAAGCGTTGATTTTTTATAAGTATTTTTTTTCTTCGCTCACTTTCATTTCACCTTCCCACGTACCCCTGAGAGAACACAACACATGGCCTCTGCTTTAAAGCAATTAAAGTGCAGAGTGGAGCTGGCTGAAGCACAGGGCTTTCAGTTTGTGATTTTTATTTTTTTTTTGGTTGTAGTCCAGTCAAACTTGTAAAAGTAACCTCAGAGTGGGAATTTAAAACGGGGGAAAAAAGAAGTGTTTTTAGAAACATCCCCAAAATGAAGTCTGAGGCTGTAACGCTGCTCCCTAGAACACCTATGAGATTTTCATCTGAAATCCTCAGAGGACAGGGCATCAAGGAATTGTTTTAAAAAGGTGTCCTGGTACTCGTCCAGGTGGCGTGTGGAGTTTGTCCAGAGAGGTTGTGGATGTTGAACAGGTCGTGGATCAACCTGGCCTGGTGGAAGGTGTCTCATAGCAGGAGATGGAACGAGATGAGCTTTAAGGTCCCTCCCAACCCACACCACTCCACGATTCTCTGAAATCCCAACCCCATAATCCCCCCAGAGTGGTTGAATGCTGCCATGTCTCGTCCAGTTAACAACTTGCAATGATTTTCTGCGATCCAGGATAGCCAGTTTTGAAGGGTTTGATTCCTGGCAGTACATGGAAAAAGCACTGCTCTAAGGTACAAACATTTTCTTTGCAGGGTGGGGGCACTGCTTTGCTGCCAGCTGAATAATTTAGTAATGGTGGAGTTGATTACTGGTAGTTACTGACTCTCTCTTTGCTGCCTGGGTGATTAAGACACTCAGACATGCCAGAGGGGATTCAGCACTTTCGAGGCTGGTTTGGGGATGTTCCTCCAGGCAGGGGTAGAGAACCTGGGAGGGAGGAGGGCTCAGAGGCTCAGCTGGGGCTTGAAATCACAGCTAATTGCTGAAGAGGCACCTCTGAGATAAAAGGAGATTGCAGGGGCTGTAACTTAGGGCTCTCTGGAGGTGGAGTAGGTAGGGGGGGTGGTCATTATCTCAACCTTACACAGAAAGGAAGAAAAACACTTTATTCTGTGTGGTTTTTGTTGTAAACAACATCAAACCTCTAATGCAGGATTTTTTTATACTGGGTTGTCTACTTCGAATGTGGTAAATTTTCTTTTTGTACTTTTGCTTTCAGCTGACTTTAATACAAAGCATTTTTAAGGCAATTAACAAACTTTAAGGTACTCCATCTGTAAAGCAAAGTGATCCACAAAGCCAGGGAACTGGAACACAAAAAAATAACAGAATGTGCCTGTGCTCAGCTAACACGAGTTGGTGTGAGAGCTGGTAACACTGGAGCTGGGGAGGAAAAAACTTCCCTGATCACCTGGGTTAGCCCAGAAGGTTTTCTGGGGAGCTTCCTGAGGGTGGGATGTAGTTTGACAGAAGAATATTTAGATTCATTCTGTCAGTCCAGGTGAGTCAGCCCTTGAATAAACCCCATCTGTTAAGGCGGGGCAAGGGAATAATCAGGAAAACTGTGACTTGAAACTGCAGCTGTTCGAGGCCCGGTGTTTGCCCCTGGAGCTGCGAGGGATAATTACCCTGTGAGGGCTCCATGCTGCCAAAATCAGGCTGTTCCTGCTCCAAAGCCAAGCCTGAGAGCTCTGCTTTGTGCCCTGCTGCAGTCTGTCAGCAGTGGGGACCTACCTAAGCATGAGGGCTCTGTGACTCCTGTGGTACTGAGCGGGTTCTCCTTTGGTTGGGCTTTCATCCCACCTCCCCCCCACTTCATTTATATTTAAATCCAGGCAGAAAATATCTTTATCAAGTATAGACAGACAACATCTGAGTGATTCCACAGACAGACATCCAGTGCAGCTGAGACTGAGAGAGTTCTAGTGAAATATGCTCACCTTATAACTACAAATGAAGAGGGAGATATTGGCCTCTGGGGGGGGGGTTCCAGCAATATCTGGGCTGTAGATGCTGCTGCTGTTAAATCCAGCACACAATGAATGGAACAATGGAATGAAAAACGGGAATGGGAGCCCTGAGTTTTTAATTGTGGCTCGGGTATCGTGGAGGGAGAGTCTGCGGTTGGGAGAGGGGAAAGTGCAGCCCCTCCTAAACCCTCACCCACATTTATAAACCAGAAGGCAGTTTAATGACAGGGTGGTAAATGCAGTTAGCTCAAAATTGTGAGGAATGGCTTTGAGTCCTGCTTGGATAATGCTAAGATGGAGTTGGTGGATTCATCATCGTTGCAGGAGGACGTTGGCTTGCAGGAGCATGACAAACCCAAGCTGCTTTGTACATGAGTTGTCACAAAACGGAATTAGGGCAGTAAGTTTTGCAAATCATGTCTTTGATGGGTCTTTGGCAAGGCTTTAGCTGATGGTAGGGCTTGCTGGCGTAGCAGGGCCTTGCTTGAAGGAGCTGGTGTCTTCCAGGAATGTAAGTCAGCTGTAAAATTTAAGTTAACAATATACAAAAGCAGCAGGACCTGTCAGGATGGACTTCAGGAGGATCCTGGCTGCTGCTGGTTGAAACCGCTGGCTTTTGGCTTCCTGTGTCACACACGTTCAGCACCTCATGCATTCTTTATAACCTGTGCTATGCTCTGTACACTGCAAACTTCCCTTTTTTTTAACTTAATAAAATAATGAGAGAGAGTTAAGGTTTTAATATGTCATTCTGTGTTTTATTATTCCCTCTAAAACGAGCATGTATACTTTTTGAAAAACTTTGGTTTGCTTTGGCATGTGATTCACAGGAACATAGCTCCTTCTATCATTCTGACTTAAGTCATATATTTTTACACTAAACATCTTATTACCTTAGTTTTATTATTTCAGAATCAAAGGAGAGCTTGCAAATGTCTATGACTGCAGAGTGAAGGAATGTTAATGAATAGTGCCATTGAATTTTCAGGTTTTAGCTTTTCTGATCTTAGAGAATATAACTGTAAGCAAAAATATTATGCAAGCTGAATAAAATTTAAATAAATAAGGACCAGATGTAACTATAGGGGCCTATAAAATGTAATACAAATACTATCCACTTCCTTAAAATAAATCTGTATTTTAGTATGAAAAATTATATTCATATTGATATTGTGGAATAATCTTTTTTATGAAAGTTGGCAAGTGAATGCCATCTCTTGCAAGGGCTTGTTCCTAAATGGGAAACAGACCTTTTGTTTTGACCTGGAGTTTCTGGGTCTCGTGCAGTGCGGAGCATTTCTGCATTAACACGGTGATACATTTTTACATTCTGCAGCCTGTTTTACTGCAGCAGTGTTTGGCTTAGGATTTGGGGTGCCTGCTAATGGTTTGTGAACGCCAGCAATGGCAAAATCCTGCAGTGCCAGAAGGAGGCAGTTGCAGCACGATGCGTGAGATAAACCCCTCTGAGCAGTCGAGTGATTTGCTTGGGGCTTGACCTTCACCCTCCCTCGCTGAGAAGTTATCTTGGAGATTCCATTTGGGTCTGCAAATGGAAGATCAGAGATCATAACAGAACTGTTGTCATTTCCTCTGCCTACAAGTAACCAGCAGCTGGGTTTATTTTAACTACTGAGAGATTCCTGCGTGGGGCTAATTCTCCAGTGAAACTCACTGTGCAACCAGTTGATTTCTGCTTTTATCTGTGAACCAGCCTGTAAAAATGAAATTTTTATGATTTTACTACCCTGGACAAAGTGTTTTAGAAGTTGAAAAGGAAATAACTAACGGTATTGTGCTTTCCCTGGGAAAGAGAGAAATCCCTGATCCTGCAGTCAGCAAAACCCCTTGCAGTGTTATTATCCTTAATAATGCTGATTTAGTGTAACATTTGTAGCTCTGTAGGAAATTAGTTGGAAATGTGTAATGTTAGCTTAGGAAAACACAACTTGTCAACTAAATCAGAAAACATCTTCTCCAAGAGCGTGGTTCTGTTTGTAGTTTGCTTTTTGTCTTCCTCAGGAAAAGTGCTTGAATCCATGCAGAAAGCTTCATTCCCTACACCAAATACGTGGTTATGGCTGGTGGTAGGATTGATCCTCAGTCATTCTGTGCTGATTATTGCAGTCCTCAGTGGGGAGTGGTTCACCTTCCTTCTGTGAGGTGCCTTTGATCCTTTCCAAATACTGGCTGGAGCTCGTGGGAACAGCTCAGCAAAGACAAACTCAAAGCAAAGTTCAGCTCAGTGAAAGCAGTGGGACTTGCAGTAGTGCAGGACTGGTCAGTACTGTGCAGGAAGCCTCTTTACCACAATCTGGAGCTTTTTCCTTGTCAAATCCAGCCAACACCAGGAATATGGAGATTTCTCTGCTCCGCTTCCTTTGAAGTCACCCCTTTTTGCATACTGATCCACCTTTATCACGGGATACAACTTCATCAAAATACCCTTGGTACTTAATATTTGTGCCTTCTTCATGTTTTGTGTCCTTTCCCTCCCTCACCCTCTATTCCCAGCATTCCCAGTAACAGCCTGGGGGCTGTTTTGCAGTGGCTTTTCAGTGGAAAGCTGCTGCTTGTCCTGCTGAAGAACAGCTGCACGGTGGAAAAGAAACACTGGAGAGACTGGCTCAGGAGCTGTAAACTGGCAGGAAACATGTGAGCAGTCCAAGCCTAAAGCCAGCAGCTTGTGAGACTTTCTCACCATGGTTTATGCTCCTGCAGGCTTTCAGGGATCACTTGGTCAGTGATTTTCCTGAGTAGGATGCTGACTTGACCACCTTTCTCCCAAAGGCTCAGTCAGGGCAGTGCTGTGTGGTGCCTGGGGTCTCTGCCATACCAGTTCTTGACATTTAAGATACAAAGATTAAGCTGTCAATCTGCCTGAATTTAATTCTCAGAGTTAACATGTCTGTCTGTGCCCTTTGCTGCGGGGTGAGTGTGATGCTCTTCCCCTCACGGGTCTCTGAAATGTTATAAACCAAGCAGAAAAAATATCCACAGCCTGAGGAGGGAGTTGGGATCCAGCTCCCTGGGAGTTCAGGGCTCTTACCCATCTCAGATGGAGGGCAATGCAATGCAAATCATGCTGTGCACATGGTACCAGCTGTATTTTCCAGAGGTGGGTGCTAATTTCTGTCAGGCTCCTTGCCCTCACTGTTCATTGTTCACTCTGCACCAGCTTCAATCTTTGAGATGCTGACCGAGAGGCTCCCTGAGCTCTCCTGCTTCTCTGCCTTTACTTCCTGAGCCAAACCCTCATTTTCTCACTCCTGTGCCTTCCCTTTGCTCCGCAGCTGTGCAGTCACAGTGATGTTCTCAGTCAGAGCAATACTCTGCTGGTGAGGGGTGTGGCTGTCCCACAGCTCAAGTCTGAGCCCTACAAAATACCTTCTCTTTGTGGCAGGTTTGGTGACCATTTCTGCTTCTCAACAGGTGTGGGGCACATCATGTCCCAACCAGGTGTACTTCTGTCACGTTTGGGAACCATTCTGGCTTGCAGGTGATTTTTGTGGCCGTGCAGTGCTGTGTCAGTGCATTCAGCTTCATTTCCTTGGACTGCAGGACCTTCAATACAAACATTTTTGAGCCTAGGATGGCAATCTCAGCAGTAGCAGAGAAATTGCCTTCAAGTCTGTCTTTCTTTCAGTGTTTTCATGGTTGGACAGCCTCAGTTTACACCTGCCAGCGTGGACTTTGTTTAGCATGGAGAAACTCTGTTTACATGGCCCGGCTCGTACTCCTCATCCTTCCGTCCTGGGCAAGAACTGCTCAGCTCTGCATTAATTCCCCATTTCTGTAATGGTCCCAGACTGTTCTTTGTCAAAATATACAAAGATTAAAGCCCCAGTTTGTTGAATGGATTTGTAAACTTTATGAAGTATGTGCTTTCAGCAGCTGGGTATCTTTTTCTAAACAAGTGTGTTCTTGATACGGGAGTGTTTTTATTTCCCCTCCTGCATGAACAGTTTCTGTGACTCTGCCAAGCTTGACCATGGAGAGCCATAATCTGTATGAAACTGGTGGTGAAAGGAGGTGGGGAGGGATGGGAAAATCAGTCCAGAGCCACCATGAATTCACAACCTCTAGTCGAACATTGACACCACTTTCTCTTCATCCCTCTTGATTGATTGATTTTGAACTATGTAGGCTTTGATATCAAGCACACATTTAATTTAAACAGGAGCTGCAGATGTCCAGAAACCAAAAGCTATCCTTTAAATAAATGTATTGTTTTAGTAGTAATAGATCCTATTTTTTCCCTGAGGCACTGAGGGGAGTGTTCCAGCTTCAATCCATGCCTGTTGATAGAGTCATTACAGCTTGGGGCTTGGTTGGATGGCTGGAGTATGGCCTCTCATCACTGCATAAACTTCTTTAAAATATTGATGTGATTAAAAATGTTCACTAACATCAATAGTTTGGTTTTAGTGATTTGTCATGGATGATCAAAACTAACAGGGTCTTACCCAGATCCCACTAGATCCAGTGGAAAAAAAATTACTTCTGGGCTAAGTACTTCGAGCTGATCCCAGGAGTATCAGAGGAAAGAGATGTTGCCATGGTTCATAAGCTAAGGAGAACTAAAACTGATATTTATACTTATGGACTGTTTAGAAACCTTTACAGTGCATCGTGGACACGTTGCTCTGTTCTGTTTTTAATCGATTTGATAAGCCTGGTTCAGCTACGCTACTTCAAAAAAAAACCTGCTTAAGAAAAACAGTGTTTTGGCAGGTCAGCGAGATGTTTCCTTCTGCGGGGTAGGCACAGAGCGAGCAGGAATGTACCTTTTCATGCCATGTGTATTTTTAGTCTTAGGTCTGGCTTCTCACACATGCAGGAACCGCAGTGTAACACTGAAGTGTTGCCTTTTCAAATAGATGATGCAGATTATCCAAACTGATAACATTTGGTGGTTCCTGGGTCTGAGCCTTCGGTATGTGCACTTTTACATTTAATAAAGCAGTGCTGGGAAAAGCTGGTGACTCCAGGTTGGTGGATGTTTTAAAAGCAACCACAGATGAAAAACAAACTTAAAGAAATGTGATTGAAAGGTCCTTGCTCTGAGGTTAGGAAATATGAGACTTAATCCAGTCTGAAAAGGCTTAATTTGACCGTCCTGTGTATGTGCCCAGTGTGCTATTCCATGGTCACACTGCCAGTTTTCTACCAAACCTCATGGCCACCCGCTGCCCTGGTGTGTCCTAGGTGAATGACGCTGCCTTAACAAGCTGGTCAATATTTTGTGTTCTCTCATGGGTAAAAGTCTCTTGTGTTGATTTGGAGTAACACCATCATTTGTAAAACAAAGGTAAAAAAATACCCAACCCCAAACCAACCAACAAAAACCCCACAACAACCCAAACCCCACAACAGGGAGATCTGAGACACATAACAGAGGCTGCTGAGATGGACGTGCCCATGTTGCTCTATCCTGTTAGTATTTGTTGCTTCAGTTACTGCAAATAAACCCTGTAGTTGCCAGTGGTGTGTATATATCTATATTTTATTTTATTTTTTAATCAAACCACTCTTTTGATTTTCTTAATTACTTGGTACAGAGCTCACAGCGTTTCCCCTTCATTTATGCTGATTGAAATCTCTTTTCCCCCATCTGGGGCTCTTGTATCAGCTGCAATCCATTTGTGATTACAGTCCTCCAGGCTTTTCTCAGGGGCTGGTGTCCATGTATCAGAGGGAACCTGTGGCAGTGGTGCCGTGCTCCAGCAGCTCCACATCATTAAATAAGTTGTGGTGGGAATGAAAGGGAATCGTGCTCTCGGTGTTGTCTTGATCTGAGCGTTACCTGAAGGGCATTTGAGTTTTCTTTCTGTTCAGCATGTGCTGGGAAGGGATCATGAGGCAGCACGGGCAGGGGGTGAATTGGTGATGAGAGATGTGGTATCCAACAGTGTTTTCCAAACAGGGAGGGACCTTTTCCCACCCCAGCAGCAATTCCCTGCCCCTGCTCCGAGAAGCCATCACACAGCGGGGTTTGCACGCTCCAGCCTTTTCTCGGGAGCACTGTGGGAAGGCTCCTCTTTGGCTTGTACATCCAGTCGGTGGGGGACTTCACACCAGCAGTTCTGGAGGGTGTATTTGAGAATGGTTTATCCAAAACCTACGTGTGTAATTAAAAATCACCGTGTGCTTGCCCAGCGCCAGCGCTGGTGGCTCAGCTCTGGGGCCGAGGGTTTGCTGGTGATGCTGAGGAGAGGAGCAGGTTTTGTACACTGGAGCATCCCATCCTGCAGGCTGAAGCACTGTAGTGGGATGTTCACCTATATGGTTTTTTTTTAAGGAAAAAGAGAAAAAAAAAAGAAACAACCCAGAACAATGCAAAGGGAAAGCACCAGCAAGAGAACAGTATGTTCTTTGTAATGCTTTTTCTTTGGGGACATCTATTGCTGGCAATAAGATTAAATCACTGAAACCTTCCCTGAAGCTACATCTGCCACTGCCTACATTTTCCAACCTCAGTAATAAACTAACATTTGCCATTGTTCCTTTCTTCTGGATTTCATTTCTTACAGATTTAACCAGCGCTATTTACCACAAGGCATTCAGCTCTTGCTTAAAGCCGAGGTCTATGCCAAGTCCCTAAAAATATTCATAGCTCCAAAGAATCTGGTTTTAAATAATACCATTAAAAGTAGACGATATTAATACAACAGTTCACACTGAGTTCACGTGCTGCTGATGCCAATGAATAAAAATGATGGAAGAAGCTCTAGACAAGACTACCCTGAAGTGGGGAACAAAATCCTTTGTACCTTTCTACTGGGTTTTGATTACAGGAGTCATTTTCTTATCCCAAAATACTGGAAATTTTGAAAATCTCTGTTACAGTCTTGCTTCTGCTGACTTGGAGCGCTGTATTTTTCAACTGTGGAGCTGGTGGGGGGAGTGTGGGGTGGGTCGTGGTGGCCGGTTTGGGGGTGTTTGGGAACAGGATTCATGCCACTGCCTTCTTCCCACAGGATGCCATAGTGATCCATGAAGTTTATGAGGAAGGGGCAGCAGCCCGAGATGGCAGACTTTGGGCTGGTGATCAGATTCTGGAGGTAAATGACTTTCTCTGTGTCTGTGCCTGGTTGTGGAGACTTGTTTTCAGTTCAACAGAGGTTCCTTGTAGGTTGAATAGGATCCATTCTCGAAGCTTCCCTTCTGTCACTAAGAACGTCCTGAAAAATTCATATTTCCTTATATATTCATATAAACTGAAGGTACAAATTGAGAATACATTAAATTTAATTGAGCAAGGCAGTTCTTGAATTACATAGTTCAGCTGTCATGTCCAATAGCTTTGTATTATTCATCTCTTTAATCTTTCATTCGGAGGCCCGCGCTCCCGACGCACCTCCGGTATCTCTGCTCTGCCTGAAATCCAAATATTGAGCTGGAATAACGTGGGGTGAGGAGGAGAGGATGGCTGTAGCATCCTTGCCAGCATCCCTGTGAGCATCCCTCCCAGCACCCCTGTGAACATCCCCACAGCACCCCTGTGACCATCCCTCCCAGCACCCCTGTGACCATCCCCACAGCACCCCTGTGAGCATCCCCACAGCATCCCTGTGACCATCCCCACAGCACCCCTGTGAGCATCCCCACAGCATCCCTGTGACCATCCCCACAGCATCCCTGTGAGCATCCCTCCCAGCATCCCTGTGAGCATCCCTCCCAGCATCCCTGTGAGCATCCCTCCCAGCATCCCTGTGAGCATCCCTCCCAGCATCCCTGTGAGCATCCCTCCCAGCATCCCTGTGAGCATCCCTCCCAGCATCCCTGTGAGCATCCCTCCCAGCATCCCTGTGAGCATCCCTCCCAGCATCCCTGTGAGCATCCCTCCCAGCATCCCTGTGAGCATCCCTCCCAGCATCCCTGTGAGCATCCCTCCCAGCATCCCTGTGAGCATCCCTCCCAGCATCCCTGTGAGCATCCCTCCCAGCATCCCTGTGAGCATCCCTCCCAGCATCCCTGTGAGCATCCCTCCCAGCATCCCTGTGAGCATCCCTCCCAGCATCCCTGTGAGCATCCCTCCCAGCATCCCTGTGAGCATCCCTCCCAGCATCCCTGTGAGCATCCCTCCCAGCATCCCTGTGAGCATCCCTCCCAGCATCCCTGTGAGCATCCCTCCCAGCATCCCTGTGAGCATCCCTCCCAGCATCCCTGTGAGCATCCCTCCCAGCATCCCTGTGAGCATCCCTCCCAGCATCCCTGTGAGCATCCCTCCCAGCATCCCTGTGAGCATCCCTCCCAGCATCCCTGTGAGCATCCCTCCCAGCATCCCTGTGAGCATCCCTCCCAGCATCCCTGTGAGCATCCCTCCCAGCATCCCTGTGAGCATCCCTCNTGAGCATCCCTCCCAGCGCCCCTGCAGAAGCTACCACCTCCCCCAGGCCACGCTTCATCCAGCTGGGGAATGGTTGCTGTGAATAAATGTGGTGTTTTTCCCCCAGACAAGCACGGAAAAGGTGGAGGGAAAGGGTTAAGAGAGAAGTGTTGGTCTGCAAATGAAACTTTGGTCAGGCAGGGGTTCAGCGCAGCTGCTTTGCAGCTCTGCTGTCAGCTCAGGACAAATTCCCAGCATGGCCATTAAGGCCTCGGTGTGTCGGGTTAGGAAAATAGCAAGGGGTACTTGGGGAGTTGTCTTTACAGCTCTTGCACTGCAAATATTTTTGTTAGCGTTGAGGCCGAATGTTGTTTTGGTTTTATAAAGAACGGCGTATTAACAGAGCACGGTAATTAGGGGGGTAAAAATGGGGCAGGCTAATTAATTCTTCTCTGGCCAAACAGGAAAGTGCTGATGTTTGTGGGCCATAATGTTGTTATTATTTCAGCTCTTAAAAGCTGTATTAATCAAAAAGATGACTGAATTAGTTTCAGATTAGTGTGATAAAGCACATGTAGATGCCTGTGTCAAGGAAAGAGTATCAATGCACTTATAAATAAATGTGTGCAGAACTGGTACAAAAGAATGTAGTTTCTGTAGGTTAGTCTTAATTATCTTCAGGTAAAATTAAGTATGATTGTAACTTTGCATGTATCTTAATGTAAAATTAAGTATGATTGTAGTTTTGCATATCTAGAAATTCTGAGAAATGTTTTCATTGCCTTAAAACTTCTGGAAGTGGATTAACATTTGTGGTTATTCTGTTACAGTTCATGCTACTTCCTAAAGAGACTTCAGAAATGTCTAAGTATTGATGTGTTTTGGTATGAAGAAATAAAATATGATTTTGTTGACAGAACATTGGCAAACACCTTAAAGGGCACCTGTGGATCAGGCTTGGCAAAATTAGATTAAGTTTCAAGTTGCAGTAGGGGTTTTTTTTTATGGAACATTTAAGCAGAACTTCTTGTTCTGTCTGACATTACTAAAATGCTGAAAGCTTCTCAGGTTATGGTAAGAGAAGTGTAGCTGGGTGCTCCAGGAGTGGTCTGGTGTGCCATCTATTGGAAAAAAAAGGAAAAGCACCATTTAATGCATCCTGCCTGGGATTCTCCATGGCCATTTATTTGTTGGTGTTTCTGATTCCTTCTGTTTTCATCTTGATGATGTTAGGGAGCTGGGGGAGAAGGAATCTGAGTACCGAGATACACAGGGAGCACTTCCCACTTTGTGCAGTTGGAGAGAAAAGCATTGCTTGAGGCTCCAAAGGTTTGAGGTTTGAAAAGAAGGGAAGAACACCCAAAACTTCCAAGCCCGAATGTTCTGGTTGTTGGGATTCACTCCAGGCAGTGGCACAAAGCTCCGAGCTCACCCTCCATAGGAGACCCAGGAGCTCGGCCCTCTGGAAATGGGAGCACTCAATTAGAACACCAAGGGGTGTCAAATTGATAAATCTGTGCTGTCACCCACGGGCAGGGTGTGATGAAAAGATCATTTATCCGTGTCATTTGGAAAGCAAACACTGATTATTCCAGGTGAACGGGATCGATCTGCGCAACGCCAGCCACGAGGAAGCGATCACTGCGCTCCGGCAGACGCCCCAGAAGGTGCAGCTGGTGGTTTATAGGAATGAAGCACATTACAAGGATGAGGAAAACCTGGAGGTTTTCTCTGTAGATATCCAAAAGAAAACGGGCCGAGGACTGGGGCTCAGCATAGCTGGGAAACGGTAAGAGCGTCTCTGCTCAGACAGTGCTTGCAGTGGGAAATATTTGGGATTTTGATGTATGAACCACTGTAGCCATTAAATGGAATATGAAATAAAGGAGAAACTCCATAAGGAGCAGAATTTTGTATCTAAATATCTTCCAGGATGCAGTGGGGCCATGGTTCTGGCTCCTGTGTCAGAACAACAGACCTGAGCAGTGGAGGCTGTTGATGCCCAGGAGAGCTCCGGGCACAGAGCGGGAATCCCACCTGGAGGGAGTGTGGGACATGCAGAACTGGGGGCTCACTCTTCTGTGGCCTCAGTGTAGCTGTGTCTCAGGGCTTTGAAGGCCCTAACCATGGTTTTTCTGGTTTCTAAATCGGGGGGCAAACCTACCCTACCTCTTTCCAGGATGTGCCTTTGCAGATGGATTTGTGAATTAAATTGAGCTCATGCTCGGTTCAGAGGGACCGAGGTCAGTGGAAGGTGAGAGGCAGAGTTAGACCCAAACCCTGAGCAGTTCAAAGTGACTGTGCCACACTGCAGAGAGCAGTTTACAGAGCAGAACCTGAGATACAGAATCACTGAGATTGGAAAAGCCCTCCAAGGCCATCGAGTCCAACTTTTGACCGATGTCACCCAGCCCAGAGCTCTGAGTGCCACGTCCAGTCCTTCTTTGGACACCTTCAGGGATGGGGACCCCACCACTCCCTGGGTAGCCCCTTCCAATGTCTGACCACCCTTTCCATGAAGAAATTCTTCTTGATATCCAACCCAAATCTCCCCTGGCACAACGTGAGGCCGTTTCCTCTTGTCCTGTCCCAGCTCCACCCTCCTGTCAGAGCAATACAGCGGGAGGTGACAGCAGCCTAGTAAAATGTGACTGTTTTCTGATACATCTCTAAACCACTGCTATTAGATCACTCAAACCAGAGCACTGATAGTTTTAATCTTCCTTTGCTAAAAGAGATTTATGGCACAACACTTGTTCAGTGTTGGAGTTGCCCTCCTGTATTGCCAAAACTAATTTACTTTTGCAATTACAAAGCACCGTGTCATTATCCTGACTGCCTATGGTCAGGAGAGTTTCTGCAGCAGTTTTTGGGTGGCAGTGTTTAACCCAGGTGTTGTGAGCAGATTGTGGGGTGGGTAATTAATTTAGATTATGTAAATTACCCTGCAGATGGTAATCGCAGTCTCCAGCCCTCCTGCCTTTGCTTCTGTGCTGAGCTTCCTGTGCTATTCCTGAATCCTCCAGAGTGGGGATCCCCTTCTTAGAGGGAGCCCAGTTTCTGGGGTCTGTTAAATGATGCCCAGGTATAATTCAGGGTGGGAAGCGCTGTGTCCTTCAGGTGAAGGATAAAAAATGCCAGATCTTGGCATTGCAGCTGGCACCAGCTCACACCACGGAATCACAGACTCATTTAGGTTGGAAAAGCCCTCCAAGATCGAGTCCAACCTTTAACCTTTACACTGCCAGGTCCACCACTAAACCATGTCCCACCAGGAGGTAGTTTAACTCCATCCTTGGAGTTAAACCAAACCTTGGACTTCTATTCATATAAATGGTGTTTTTCATAAATCTTTATGTATCACACAGTCAGAACTAGCAGTTCAAGGGGAAAGACAGCATTAAATATTAGCAGAACATGCTGTGGTTTTAAAACTCATCGATTTTTTACACAGCTGAATGGGGTGTAAAACTGGTTCTTCCTCTGCTCACAGGTTTCTTTTAATGTCTCTTAAATGCAAGTAATCTAAACTGGTCTCCCAAAGAATATTGGATTGTGTAATTAGCCATATGCTTCTTGCATTGTTAGAAATGGAAGTGGAGTGTTTATCTCTGACATTGTTAAAGGAGGAGCTGCAGACCTAGATGGAAGATTAATTCAAGGAGATCAGATTTTGTCTGTAAATGGGGAGGATATGAGAAATGCCTCACAAGAGACTGTTGCCACTATACTTAAGGTGAGTACAGAATACATTTTGAGATACTGAATTGCAGTTACTGACACTGTGCAAGGTAATTATGCTGAAGTGCTATTTACCATACACAGGACAGCTCCAGCTGATTACTGAGACAAGAATTTCATTTGGAATAACTGGGAGGTTCATTTAAAGTCACTTCTCTGTGTCTTTCTAGGAATTGGATGATATGAAGCAGGAACACAGAGACACATTTAGTATTTAGGCATTTATTTGAAAATGCAGTTGTGTATCTCAAGTGTTAGAAAAATACTTGGAAACGGAAGAGGCAAATCAGACCAGAACCAGAAATCTTTGGCTTTGCTGTACTGACCTGCAGGGATAAAATGACAGCTTCAATCTGTTCCTGCACAGCTTTCCATCTTCCAGGAGTGATTCTACTCTGAAATTCTGGGAGAAGTTGCCTTTTCCATGGCAGATCGGGCTGGGGGAGAGGGCAGGGGTCAGATGGCCACGAGTGCCTGTGGATGCTGAAGACCCATTTCTGTTCCAAGCTGCATCTGGTTCCAGGGTTTTCCCCCTGCCATCCCCACCAGTGTTTCTGCACATGATTTCTTTCATTCTTGAAGGGAAAGGTTAATTATTTCCTTGCTTTTTCCATTCAGGGCTGGTACCTCGCCAAAAGTTTACCTATTTAAGAATTGGGAATCGGAGGTACGAGGGTATTTTGTTAAGTTGGATCCATATGGGTTACATTCACCCTTTTCTGCAGCGTTTTTCCTCTGAAGAGTTTTTCAAATGTCTGCTAAAGAGTTTGGGGCTTTTTGTTTGTTTTTCCTGAGGAAATTGGCCATCAGTTTGCAAGGGGGAAATTCATACTAAATTCAGCAACCAGGAGAAACCTTCAGGATAAGCCTAAATCCACTGTTTGTGTTGTCCAAATACAAATGTTCATGTTTTGAGCATTCCTTGTGGTTTTCTTCACGGACTCGTGGTGCTGAATATAAACATAATTCTCTCCAGGAGAGCATGAAATATTATATGTCTACTTAAATTGTACATTCTGGGTTGTTTTGTTTTTTTTTTTTCCCAAGTGTGCCCAAGGCCTGGTGCATCTTGAGCTTGGGAGATTGCGAGCTGGGTCATGGCTGTCATCACGGAAAACATCCCAAAACAGCCAGGTTAGTGACAAATTCCTCTGTTTAAAGTGGAGCTGTGAAGGGCAGAGCACGGGGATGGTGCACAGATGTGCACACAAAGCTCATCCTTCCACAGACACTGCTGAGGGTGGGGAACAAAATATTTTATCCCCATAATTTTCGATGCTGAACTGCAGCTGAAATGCTGATTGAGCAGAAGAGCTGGTTAATGCATTTACTGTTGAAGGAGTGTCTTCCCAAGACACACCAAAAATCTGTAAAATCTTTCTCAAGCGATGATGCCCAGAAATTCTTGGTTTTCAGACCAAGCAAAAACCGCTTGAATGTATTTTCTGCAGCTGTTTTGTCTATCAAAATGAGCTCGTGAAACCGAACTGTGTCTCTGCCTATCTTACAGCAGAGCCACAGGAGAGCTGCTTTCCTCTCCGAGAAAACACAGAGCAATTTCCTGCTTCACTTGCTTTTTACCTGAAGCGAGGACAACAATTCATTTTCCAATCAGAGCAGGGCCTTTCCCCTCTCCCTGTGCCCCCCAGTCCACTCAGACACTGATTCTTGGTGTTAAACCTGGAGGATTGCAGGGACAGAAACAAGGCACAGTGACTTAGAAAACTTTTTCTTCACAGGTTTCCCTTCTGAAAATCGACTGCTTTGCCTTTACATTTAGGGTGCCAGTGTCTCTGAGAGAGTGGGGCACAGCACGGTGATGCTGTGGGGGGTTGTGGCCTCTTTCTGCCGTGGGGGAGCTGCACACGAAGGGATCCAGCACTGCTAAAAGAAGGGTTTGTTTTTTGGAAACAGAGAGGAGCCATAGGAGGCTTAGGGGAGATGTGAGTTAAAGCAGGAATGTTTTTAAGGAGGTCTGTTAGAGGCCTGTCCATGAAGAGCCCCAAAAAGGTGCCAAAATTACCACAGCATGGTGTGATTTCTTCACTTCCTAAAGGTCAGCAGTGGTCCTGGCTGGCTGGACGTGGTGAGGTACCAGGAAGGGCTAAAGCCATGTGGGAACCGCTGGGCTAAGCCCAGCTTTAAAAAGAATGGCTTTGGAGAAACATCTGCAGTGCATGCAGCAGGCAAGGAGAAATGAAGTGACAGAGAGAAATGGCACTGAGTGCAGTAAGCCTGCAGTCGAGTGTTGCATTTTGTTTTGGCCATTGCATCAACAGGAAGCCTAAGCAAGAGCAAGGTAGTCAAAAAGTGACAGCTAAAAATTATCCACCTGGTTTTACCATGTAAAGCTCCAGCTGAAAGGGAAGCAAAACGCTACAATATCTAACATGGGTCTTGGTGAAAATTCGGATCAAGTGACATCATCCCCCTTTTTTGTAGCCTAAGAGGCTTTTGCAGGACCCTGGTAATTCCTGCATTTCTTTTAATCCAGGAAATCCTAATCTCCCTGATGCAGAGTTGTTTGAGAGCCTTCATCTCACTGCTCCAAAGTGACTTGGTGATTTTGAAAACTGAGTAAATGTTTCTCACCAAAACCTTCCAAGAGTTATAAAAATCTTGGCAGATGATGCAGCAAATCAGCTTGAATGATTTGCACAACTGCAAGCACGGCTTTAGAAGGTGCTGGCCAAGAGCATCCGGAACTTTTGTCCTCACTTGGCTTTTTTCTGGGTCCACTGCATCCCCTGAGCAGTGGAAATCGAAGCCTTGTGGTGCAGGACAGGGGTTTCTTTCATGTGCATTGCAAATGTTGTTAACTGGGCCATGAATTGGCACCCAGGGGTGGAAATTGTGCTATGCCTGGTGTTTGTCACTGACAGCTGCACCCTGGCCAGTGGGATAAATGTGTCAGGGCTTTTGAGTCACCAACTGATGTGTTTGGGGAGAGAAATCTCTGCTGTGCATGGACAAAGATGGACCAGATCTTTGTTTTGGACAAGGCAGCCCAGTTGGAAAGATCTGGCCCTCGGTGGGACCTGTTGTTCAGCTGCACTTCCTAAATTGATAATTAGGTTTCCTCGAGGAGCAGAGTCTTAAGATAAAAGCCAGATAAGGAGAGAGGGAAAAGAAGGGGAATGGAGAGGGCAACAGGAGTGAGCAGCTCCCTTTGGAGGCTCTCCCTGTGTCAGCTTCCATGTTCTTCTGGAAATGAGAGGAGGTTCTTGGGCAAAGAGCAGGAGCAGGGGCAATTACAGTATATTCAGCTAAAACAACAAAGATTCCTGCCCGGTGACAGGATGGGTGTCCCTGTTATCCCCTCCTCGTGTGAGAGAGCAGCTGTTCGGTGTCCTCCTGGGTGCCTCGTGCATGCAGGGGCATCACAGGGGAGGTGCCCATCATTTCCCCTTCTCCTGAGGTGTGGAGATACCCTGGGAGCAACTGAGAGAGGGGAACACTGTCTAGACCTGACCTGAGCAACACCTGAGTGTGCACGTAAGGGTCTGTAGTACTCTGAGCAGCACCACAGAACCACTGAGGTGTTAAAATCCCTCCGAGACCATCAAATCCAACCAATCCCCAGCACTGCCAAGCCCACCACTACCCCCTGTCCCCAAGTGCCACGTCCACACATCTGTTAAATCCCTCCAGGGATGGTGACCTCACCTCCATGGGGAGATTTTGGTGGGTTTCCCCTCCCAGAGGGGTTTGCACTTGCGTGGCCAATGTGGCATTTCCAGTGTGGCTGGCACAGCGCACAGCTGCGCCCGTCTGTCGCAGGGTCTGGTTTGAAGTTCACTTTTGGGTTTCACTCACGGGTTTTTATTCATTTTTACCCTCAGGCGAGCCAACAGAGTGTCCACAGCCACTTCCACCCCGCGCTTGCTCCCGTCCTCTCCACTTTGCAGAACTTTGTCAGCACAAAAAGATCCTCGGCAGACACATCCCAGAGAAACTCAGGTACAAACTGGGCGGCTGAGTGTGATTTGCTTTATATTTGGGCTGCTTTAAAAGCCAAACTGAACACTTGAACCTGGTTTTCCTGCCCAGCCTCCCAGAAGACGCCCCACGGATGTTTTTAAGACCCGAACACTTTCCAGCAGATGACATTATTTTTCTGTCTGCCGGAGGAGTAATGGCTCCTCTATTTTAAGTGCAGAATTCCTGTGCCCTGCTATTCCCCGACGCCCTTGTCAGAGGCTTAGCACAGGCATGGTTCTCGCATTAAGGAGCAGTTTTCTCAGGGAATAAAGCTGCCACCACTTCATTTATATCTTTGTTGCTCTTGAGTGCATGAAGGGGTGTTTTGTAATGGGAAAGTCACAATGCCCAGTTTGCAATTTGCAGGTTTAGAGAGCGTTAAATCCACAGCCTGCAGTAGCCTGGGGAGAGTTGCTCCAGGAGCTGGGAATCTTTGCTCATGTCTGACCGTGGGCAGGAGGAGAAGGCATTTCTTCTGCCAGTTTGCAGGCACTGGAGGAGCCTGGTGCCTTTTGGGCAGCCTTCCTTGTGCTGTGTGGGCAGGCCCTGCAGCACTGAGAGGGGTTGTCCTGACCCTGATTCGGGGTCCCCAGGGCTGGGCTTCCCAGTGCCACAGACCTCAAGCTGTCCTGGTCCTCCTGCACAGGCACACCTGCATGGATGTGGGGAGTGCTGGTGTTGGGGGGGTAAGAATCGTGGAATTTCGGAAGAGACTAATTCTGCCAACCTTCAGAAAGGCTCTTAAAACAGTTTCATTAAAGCTGATACAATTTGGGATGAGTGTAGCAGAGCCAGGGACCTCACTACACCATCAGCTTGTTGGGCTGAAAAAGATGCAGTTTGAACAATACCCCTGAAGTCTTTCTTTTCCTTTTTCCTTTTTTCTTTGCTTTCCATTCTCCTCTCCCCCTCCCCCTTTTCCGCTTTCTCCCTTCTCTTTTCCCTCTTCCTTTTTCCTCTTCCCCCTTTCTCCATTTCCCCTTTCCTCTTCCCCTTTTCCTTTCCCTCTCACCTTTATTCCCATCCCCTTTTCCCTGCCCTTTTCTTTCCCCTTTTCCTTCCCCCTTTCCTTTCCCTCACACCCTTATTCTCTTCTCTTTTTCCTTCTGCTCTCATTCCCTTCCCCTTTTCTTTCCCCTTTTCTTTCCCCTTTTCTTTCCCCTTTTCTTTCCCCTTTTCTTTCCCCTTTTCTTTCCCCTTTTCTTTCCCCTTGTCTTTCCACTTTTCCTTCCCATTTTCTTTCCCTTTTTCCTCCCTTTTTCCAATGTTTTGAGTACTTTTCCACGCCTTATGACTGGATCCACACCAGCCTGACTTCCTGCCTGTCCATTATTTACCAACACAGCACAAACGGGAAGAGGAAATCCCTGGAACCTCACCATTCCCAGAGCCCTTTGTGCAGGGACGCTGTGATTTAGGGATAATAAGCCAATCTTTAATTGAGTGAAGGCACAATAGGGCTGTTTTCCAGGCTGGCAGAGTGCTGCTGTTGCACAGATTGTGGCTGGGCTACAATGGGAGTCACGGTGACATCGAGAGCCGGAGGGATTGCACCGTATTCATCCTTCCTCCTCCTCCTCCTCCTCCTCACGTGAGCAGCACTGCCTGCCTTGGCACAGGAAGGCTCCACTCCTGCTTGGTGATAACTCTGCCTAGGCATCGAGGGACTGTTGTCACCTGACAGTGTTATCTCTTAATTATATTATCTCTTAATTACAGAAGCTAATTGTTTGTTTCTTTACTAGGAGGAGCCGATATGGGCCCAAGGACTGTGGAGATAACGAGGGTCAGTGAGTTATTTTCTATCCATTCATAAAGCCCACTCCTTCCACTGAAGTTGTTCATTTTTGCAGCATTTCTCACAAGTCAAACTGCATTATTTGTGTTTGCAGTCGGATGTTGGATGTGTGCCTCTGCTGTGGGTGAGGAAATGTGTGTGTCAAACCCATTTTCTCCCTGTTCCACAAATCAAAGGAGTCAGTTATTGCCATGCCCTGAACATGGACCTCTGCGAGTTGCCCCGGGTGCAGATGTTTGGTTTTGCTTTGTTTCAGGGCCCAAATGATGCACTGGGTGTCAGCATAGCAGGAGGGAAGGGCAGTCCCTTGGGAGACATTCCCATCTTCATCGCTATGATCCAGGCCAGCGGAGTGGCCGCTCGGACACAAAGGCTCAGAGTGAGTGCTGGGGTCCTCAATATTTCCTGTTTCATCTCCCACGTGTCCCTTGAAGCCTCAAGCACTTCTGTATCTGCTGTCACTGATAATTTCCCACAAACTACTCTGACTCTTTTTATATAAAAACAAAAGGTGATGTTAAGAGAAAGAGCTTAAACGCATTTGCAGTGGTCTTGGAATGTGTGTGTTCATCCAGACCCAGGCAGGGCAGCAAGAGGCTCTCTGGAAACCACAGGTATTTTGGGAACTCCAGTCTGGGCATCATTTAGAGCTCAAACCAGGTTGAAACCAGATCAGAAATGAGTTGTTTGATCTTAAAGCCCCTATAAAGAAAAGGCAAAATAAGGCACTGGTATCAGACCCACAGCACATCTGGGTTTCCAGGGATGGCCGTGGTGAACACTTCCAGTTTTGGAGAGAGTTGCAAGGAATCATAAGGATTGAAAAGAACTTATTATGCAGATCCACAGGCTTTGGCCCATGAGATTCATTAGGACACGCTGCTACACTCATGCCTTGTCTCTAATGGAATTAAACAATGGCAGGGCCGAGGTCATTTCTGTGTGTAGGAAAAAGAAGTCATCCAGGTTAATTGGATTAATATCAGAAGTTCCTACTCTCCTATACAACATTCAGCATGTGCTTACATGGTCTGGAAGAATATGAACTTGTCTGTACATTCAGACACAAATGAATCCTTTCTGGATGGGAGGAGAGCAGTGAAAATCTCCCTCTCTCTCTCTGCTTGCAAATAGAAAGGGTAAAATACAACCCATCTCTGTTTCTCTGATCGTATTGTTAGTGTTAAAAAAATCCGTATTGTCCTTGCTCTGAAGGATGGGAAATGATCACTGGCAGTGCAGAATCCTCACAAAAGAGATCCTGCAAAAGAGAAGCATGACTGTGCAGTGCCAAGTTCACCAGGAATTTTAAGCATTCTTAATTTGAATTTTCCCTAATGCTGGTAATTTTCCATTCCTGTTGTACTTTCAGGTTGGAGATCGGATTGTCAGCATTAATGGGCAACCTTTGGATGGGCTGTCTCATGCAGATGCAGTTAATCTACTAAAGAATGCTTATGGGAGCATTATCCTGCAGGTATGGTGATAAATTGAACATGCAGCTGCATCAGGGTAGATAAATGGCATTCAGGAATAAAAAAAAAAAGCCCTGAGCATCCCTGGCACGAGGCATCACAGAATTGCAGGGTGCTTTGCTGGTGGGGATTTCACAGAGCGAGAGCAAGAAATCATTTCCATTCAAAAATTCTTTATTGCCATTCATACAGGCTGTGAGCATGGTTCTATAAAAGCATAACAAAGAGAACAAAATAACTTGTTGCCACACGTGATAAATCAACAAGCTTCCAAGTTGTGGGTTTGTTTTTTTTTTTTTTAATTGGAAGTTAACTAGGAACAAGAAAACGTGTGTGTGCGCTTGTGATGTAACGAGACAGAGACCCACAGGGTGGTTTCCTTGTCCTTGGAAGAAATTCTAGCAGAATTTAGGAGAAACGATGGCATCATCACTAAGGCAGTGCTGCCTGGAATTGATTGTTCATCAGGTAAAGGATAAAAACACTCAAGAGAGAAAACAGTGCTGTCACTGCTGTGTTTCTCTGGTAGCTAAAAGGGACGTCTTCTGCCACATTGCTTCTAACTGCTGCCTGCCACTGTGTTGATCCATGGTTTATTTTTATGTTTACACAAAGAAATGGGGAAAATACTTGCCAGATAGAATTCAAAATTCTACTCGTTCGCAGAATTATTGCAACAATTGGAAAACAGGCTGAAGGCGCCACTAAAATCTGCTCTTAACTCTCTTTATCATCCCAGCATTTTGGATTGGAACACGTCCTGAGGGATTTTTGCAGGCTTCTTGCTTGTCTTATGACACAAATGTGACTATAAAAAACAGGGGGAAAAAAGAAAAAAAAAGAGGCAATGAAATGATAATAAACTTAGTTTTAGACTTGCTTATTCTTTGTTTTGTCTGTCCATGAACTGCTGACCCGGTAAGTGATGAGCCAGTTCCAGAGCAGATGGTGTTTTGTGTAGTTCCATTGAAGTCAGAGGAAACACAGAGATTTACACCAGCTGAGGATTCTCTGTTAAATTATAGTTATCATATTGTTACTAACGTTGAGTAATTTCACTTTCCATGTCAACAGTATTCCCTGAATAGAAAATGAAAAGCTCGATGCAGAACCCAAAATTGCTCATCTTGAAAGCTGTAATACAGCTCAGTATTGCACCTCATCATGGATTTAAAAATACTCCTGATGGAGCACTCTGTCACTGGGTCGCTCACACAAAGAGGTTCTTCTAGAAATGGCACTGGGTTAAAGAGCTTCTCCTGGAAGTGCCTTTGGGTTTCTCAATTGGCTGTTTTTCTTCCACATTTTGGCTCCCTGAGCCTTCTGTCTCATTGAAATGAGCTTGATGCTCTTTACAGATGATACAGGTTTGTTGGGATGGAACAGAGTCTGTTTTCCTCCATTAAAAATCTGTTCTAGGAAGGTGGGATGTTGTATTTTAACACCTGGAGCAGTGTCAAAGCGTGGTGATGGTTCCCTTCCCCAGCAGCCACAGGCACCTCTCCACCACCAAACTGCTCTTTTCTTATTAAAACAATCCAAATGGAATAATCCTATCGCTGTGATCATCACGACTGATGTGCCATTAAGTAATTCTATTTATTATCAGGGTAGACCACTTCATGGCAAACTGCTCTGAAAGGTCAGATAATTGTGGGCAGTGGGGTGGAAAGGCTTATTATGGGAACATCCTGGGAAGGAGTTTGCAAATGCTGTTTGCAAATGGGAGATTAAGGTCTCAGGGGAACAATCATCCCTCTCAGCTGTTTTGATGCCGTGGTTTAATTTAATTTCTTTTCTGCAGGTGTAGTAATGAGATAAGGAAGAGCTTTTTTACAAGGTTGTTGAACTCTGATACGTTCTTGCTGCCAGCTGAAGATTTTTTGAATATAGATTTATTTTTGTTTTATTGAACAACAAAAAAAAACCCACGACAAATCCTGGCTGGAATTCCTTACCCTGATGCCATGGGAAGGGAACTTTGGTGGGGTCTTTGCTGGCTGAGCCAGGTGCAGCTCTCATCTGCTGGACCCCTTCCTTTGGGGCATCCTAGAACTCGAGTCCTGGGATGCAAAATTTGCATGGAAACCTCTTGGCTCTGTCGCCCTCTTGGCTCCAGATGATTGGGAAGAGGGAAATATTGCTATGGAAGAATTGTGAGCACTTATTTAAAGCAGATTTATAGAACAAATTTTTTACTTTGAAAAGGGAAGTTTTCCTTAAGCCACATTCACAGCAACGAGTGGAGGAAGTACCTGCTCACTTTGATAAAATAAGGCCATAGCTAGAGGAAATACTGGAATTATGCTTCCTGACTGTTTTTCACTGTGTCTGAGCTGAACTCCCATGCTGCAGTAAAGGTCAGGCAGAGAAGAATATCTCCTCAGAGGGAGATGGAGTTAGGGGATAACCACAGCGTGTACTTGTTGGGAAATTTATGTCCTTTCAGCTGTAAATACTTCAAATCCAAACCACTTCGTGGTGGTTTCTTTGAAAATTTTCCAGAAAAAAAAGCAAATAAAACGTCGGCGTCAATGAAAAAAAAAAAAATAAAGTTAGTGCCAGGGCCCTCACTACTCTCATAGAAGGAATTCCTTCCCAATATCCCATCCATCCCTGCCCTCTGGCAGTGGGAAGCCATTCCCTGTGTCCTGTCCCTCCATCCCTTGTCCCCAGTCCCTCTCCAGCTCTCCTGGAGCCCCTTTAGGCCCTGCAAGGGGCTCTGAGCTCTCCCTGGAGCCTTCTTCTCTCCAGGTGAACACCCCCAGCTCTCCCAGCCTGTTTCCATGGAAAGGTGCTCCAGCCCTCAGAGCATCATTCAGGATGGTTTCAGAACCATAGAGGACCCAGAATTGGGAAGTTTAACAATCCAGTTTGTTTTCATGCTAAAAATTCAGAAAAGTCGAAACCAAGGATTAATTTGTTCCCTACTCAGCAAACAAACCAGTCTGAGGCATTCCGGGGTATTTGCTTAATAGTCTTTTGGATCTCAGTGTTCTCTCAAGGGTTATGGTGGTTTCTTTCCAGACTCATCCCAGACCCCTTATTTCCTTGGAAAAGTAACCTTTTTCTCTGGATTATCCAGAAAGACTCTTCCCCTTGGCTCAGTGCCCAAGTGATGGTCTTGTGAGGGCAAGAGAAAGCTTCAGAGCAAAGTTTGCATTGAACCCCCAGAAAGGTGGCTGCTCTTCTTTGGAAGTGTGGACTTAGCAGGAGATTTAAGAGAGTAGGACTTGGTTTGAAAACTTGCATGGGGAAAAATGTCAACAGCTGATTTGCCAAACAGTGTTTCCTTGCATCCCCCTTGCCCAGGTGGTGGCTGACACCAACATCAGTGCCATTGCCAGCCAGCTGGAGAGCATGTCCACGGGCTGCAGCCTGAACGCGCCCTCCGAGCATCCCGCCGAGGATCCCGAGTAAGTTCCTGCTCTCCTGCAGAGCTGGGGTGGATTTCTGGGCAAGGGAAAGGGTGCAAGGAGGTCTCTCCCATTGCTTCTCTCTCTAATTCTCCATCGCCTTTAAAATGAAAACTCTGTGACCTTCCTTCCCCAAGCTGATGATGGGCTCGTGTCTGTCTTTGCCTGCTGAGAGAAATTGCGTGAGTAAATAAGCGCAAAATGTGTTTCCAAGCACTACTTCTGAGAGTTTTTCAAGGAAAAAGTATCCCCTTTCTTCCCTGATGTTGTGCTGACATGGTAGTTCTGCCCTTGTCCGTTGGCTTCCTCGTCTGGAAGGAGTTCTGATCATAGCAATTTGAAATAATTTGGTATTGGCAGGCTGGTGCCAGAGGTGTTAAAAACACCTTTCAAAACATGTAAGTCCCAGGACTTTGTCTTTTCAATCTTTTTAAGCTTTACAGTTTGAAAAAATCCAATTGAAATAATTCCTGCTTGCAGCACTTGTGTGTGGGGATGGAAGTTGGAGATCCAGCCCTGCCATGCATCATTCTCCATCGTGTGCTTTTCACACTGTAGCATCCCAGTTAACATTTTGAAATTCATTTGGTCTCCATTTCAGCTCATCATCTTCATTATGTTCTTCATTTTCATTCTGTGGTTCATTCTATTTATTTTAAGAAGTTGCTGCCCTACCTCAGGGGGGTTGAGTGTAAAAGTTGAGCTATTTGTGCTGCATTCTGTGGTCTTACAATGTGAGATGCTGGTTTTATTGCTGCTCTCAAAGGAGAACTGCTTGCTTCACAAAAGGATTTGTATTCTTTTTTCATATCAAAGCAGCAGGGAAATTTGGAAGTGAAAATATGAAGCAGAATTAGGTAGGTCCTAAAAAATGCATAGATATTATTCAGCTTGGTCTGCACCTTTAGATAGGTGGAAGATGCCAAATGGCTTTCACAGAATCATGGAATGGTTTAGGTTGGAAAAGCCCTCTGAGATCATCGAGTCCAGCTCGAGCCAAGGCCACCACTGACCCATGTCCCCAGGTGCCACATCCACACAGCTTTTAAATCCCTCCAGGGATGGGGACTCCACCCCTGCCCTGGGCAGCTGTGCCAATGCCTGACCACCTTCTGTCCACAACAGTTTGTTCTACATACATAGAAATTACTAATTTCAGATTTGAGATGGATAAATTCATATGAGTGGTCTAAATTCCACCAAAAAATCTTCCTTTGCTCAGTGTAGGCAGAGAAAACCCCCGAAGAGTTCAGGCTCAATGTGATGAGCTCTGGAGTTACGAGCACAGGGATGTGGGTATAATATAATAATACAATAATTAAAAATAAATTCTTCCAAATGAGGAGCTGGAGCACACGAGAGCAGCCTTTGAACTCTGGGCTTTGCAGGAATGTTCCAGTGCCAGGGTCGTGGTTTGTGACTGTGTGAAAAAACTCATGATAGATAAATGTCTCTGTAAGTGTTCCTTCTGCATAAAGTCCCCAGAGACAGACATTGCTTACCTAAGTGATATTTATTGTGTTTTCAGAGCACCTCAACCTAAGATTATTACTTTGGAGAAAGGCTCTGATGGACTGGGATTTAGTATTGTAGGGGGGTATGGAAGTCCCCATGGAGACCTGCCCATTTATGTCAAGACTATATTTGCCAAGGTATCTTTTATTTTTTGTTTTCTCCCCTTTTTTTCTGTATTATCTTTAAAAATAAACCTAAGATTGGGCTTGGATAATATATTATGTAGCAGAAAGCAAAATGTACTGTCTGAGTACATTGCTGTGAGTTAGTGGACCCAAAACTCATAGCTGGCTTCTCAGTTTATATTTCATATTAGTGATGGCTGAAACAAAACACTTTGTCTCAGCAAAATTGCTCTGTGTACTTGGGAAACTTGGGTTTGTACATTAAAATATTTATCAGGCAGTTTTCTATCTGTAAATCTCCAAGAGGTTTCCAGGAGGTGTCGAAGGCATCCTTTTTCCCACTGTGCAGGAGGGAAGCAGTTGCAGAGCTGCTGTATCCTGGTGAAAAAAACAGGAATTAGCCCATCTCTGATCCCAGCCCCGAGTGTCTGGGGGGATTGGGGGTCCCTGCCAGGTACAGAGAGCTCCAGCCTCTGAGGCTGGGGAAGAATCATAATACAGCCTACGGAGGAGGGAGAAATGCCCCTTTTTCCACCCACCCCCTGCTAGAAATGAGCTCAGTGTGGGCCAGCAAGACACATCAGGCATGGCCACGTGAGGGGAGTTGTGGAAACGGAAGGGGAGGGAAGAACAGTGGGAATTAGGGATACTTTCCATAAAATAATTTTGAAGTCAGTCACATGCAGTTGCTTGCCCCGTGCCTTCTTGGTGTCACTTGTGTCAGCACTTGTGGCAGGGTAGATGATGTAGGTGAGAAGACTTTGTCTGAAGGTAGAGTAGGAGTCATATCTCCTGCTCCTGCTATTCCTGGCCTCAAACCATAAATATCCGGTCTTTTTACAATTTTCACTTATTAAAATATTGGCCCTTTCAGCTGGTGCTTAGGGTTACAAGTTTCTAGATGAGAGCACAGCTGAGAAACCCTAAATGGAACTTAAAAGTTCCTGCAGTCGCTGGTGGGGCAGAAAGAGACACTGTGAGCCAGCCTCTGGGCAGGCAGGGCTTGGGATTTAGGTAAAAGAACTTCACTGAGGCCTCTGGAGGACAAGAGCCATTTCTAAAGCTCTCTGGAAGCTTTTCAGGACTGTCACAGAACTTTTTAGGTTGGAAAAACCTTCTGAGATCACGGAGTCCAGCCATTCCCCCAGCACTGCCAGCCAATGGCCCTAAATGCCACATCCACGTGGCTTTTAAATGCCTCCAGGGATGGGGACTCCACTGGGCAGTCTGCTCCAATGCTTGGCACCTTTTGGTGAACAGAATGATCCTGATGTTCAATCTAAACAACTCGAGGCCATTTCTTCAGCTCTGTCTGGGGTCCAGGGCAGTGCCCAGGTTGTTCCCACTCCCTCCCCACTTTTTTAGCCGTTTCTCAGCCCCGGGGCATGGAGTACGTTTAAATGCTACTTTAACAAGCCTCTCCATGATCATAAAATCCAGAGCCAGTCCTTCCCTGCCTTTTCTGAGGGAAGAGCCAATTCTCTGTCTTCCTGGGGCTGTACCCTGGCAGGGTGGGGAGCGCCGGGCGATGGTCGAGGCACTCAGGGGAAGCTCAGCCATTTCTCCCGGCCATGAGGGATTCCCAGTGCTCCACCCCTCATTCCAGGCAGCATTCCGGGCTCCAGGAGGCTCGGTGTGCCAGGCTCATCCCTGCTTTGCCTGTTGCAGGGCGCGGCGGCCGACGACGGACGGCTGAAGCGCGGGGACCAGATCGTGGCCGTCAACGGGGAGGCCCTGGAAGGCGTCACCCACGAGCAGGCCGTGGCCATCCTGAAGCGCCAGAGGGGCACGGTGACACTGACAGTGCTGTCCTGAGCGTCACAGAAATAAACAGAGTTATTTTAGGCCATCAGTAGAGCTGTCAAACGCTGCCCAGCCCCCAGCAGAGCCTGGCAAACGTGGATCAGCATTCCCGCCGCTGCCGGGCCGCGCAGCGCGCGTCTCCAGCTTCATTCAGCCTCCCGCGTTTATCAGCCTTTCTCCCCGCCCTCCACGACTTCTGGTGGCTTTGGAGGTTTCTCTGGATGAGTTTAATTAAGGAACTTCAAAGGACAAGATTCGTTCTGCTTTATTTGAAGTGTCGGTTTGTCCCCGCTGGTCTGAACCCCGGTTGCGACTGCTGAACCTGGAATCAATTCGCACACAAAAGAGAATTCAGATCATCCACTGATCTCATCTGATGAGCAGAAATAAATGCCGAGTGACTTGTCATCTCACTCATGATTTACTTATGCTAATTGTTCTTTCAAGTATGCCAGAAAACATTAGCAATGTAATTAAATTACCACTGTTCCAAATGATGAAATATCAAATTCTCCTCTGGGAAATTATTTGTGCTCGGCACAGTAAGTCTGATAGTCAAATGTGAACTTCTCATGTTTATCTCTTTGGGTAGGTCTATGGAAGTTAGTCAGAGGTAATTACTGTGATGTGTCAATTTGCAGCCTTTAGCATGAAAAATAAACGAGGAGAGAGGGAAATTTATTTTTTTAGGCTTTTAAAATGTTTGAGCCTTTTCAGATATTTAGGCAGCATGAACAACAACAGCGTAGCTCATTCTATTCTAATTATATTTTTTAAGAAGAAATGTGCTGATATATGCCAGGCATGTCGCATACAAAGGCAGTTGTTGTCGTGCCAAGCTGCAGCATAATTGTTCATCCTGAAACTTTAATGAAGACAAAAAGTTTGCTTCGGGAATGTGATCCTGTAATTCTAGGAATGACGGTGAGCAGTCCCTCCGGCTCGATGGAGTTCATCCTAACCAGCAAACTGATTTACATTTCCAGGAGTCTCCCCAGGAGCAGGTAGTGCAGGAAGAGGCTTTCATGGATCACAGAGGATGCTCCTCTCTTGGGGCTGCCAGAGTCAATTTTGGGTAACGCCGGGCGCTACCAGGCAGTGCTGGGATGATCTCCCACAGCCTGGTGCAGCAGTTTGGGATGAGGTTCTTCACCCCACTCCAGTGATTTGGGCAGCCCAGTTGAAATCCCTAGCCAATTTTTTGGGGTCTGAAGCCCACAAGGAGCCTTCCCAAGGCTGGTCCCACTCCACTGTGCAGGTGGGGTGCAGGAACGTTCAGCCAAAAGTTCCCAACTTCATTCCATGTCCCAGCCCTCCTGCAGTGATTATATGAGCGTGGCCTTGGTGATTTAGCAGATGAATTTGGCAGGCAGATTCCTGGCAGTGCAAGGCACTGTGGGTTATTCTTCCTATCCAGAGGAGTAGGAGGGGTTTGGAGGAAGCAGCCCAGTCTGATTTAATTTAGACTATTTGGCATAATTTATAATGATGATGTAGCTGGGAGAAAAAATGAAAGGGGGGGTGGGGTCAGAACTGGCTGCTCATTTTGTGTGCAAAATTCCAGGAATTAAATGGAAAGAAGATTCAAAATCTCTGGTATAATAACTGAGCAGTGCAGGGGGGTGTTAAAGGTACAGCTGTTCTGTGTAATTTAGTGGAATTTTCCCCATTTTAAATACAGGAACAGGTCCTGAAGCGAGGTGAACTACACTGAGACAGGAATGCTGCAATTAGTTCTCATGGAAAAGGGTTTTCCTTATTTCCTTGGAAAGTTTTCCATAACTTTAGGTAATCACAAAGTGCATTTAGCCTGCTGGAACCATTGGTGGGTATTCCCTTAACAGTGCCTGGAAGAGACTTCTCATTTTCAGTGGATTCCCAGTGTCCTGTTTGATTTGCCAGGTGAGGTGTGAGTGGAATCTTGATTGCAGAGGCACAAGAATAGCTCCAGATGTAGAAAACTGGAGAATTCTTAACAAACTGCTGTGGTTGCACAAGTATCCGAGGCATGCAGGAGTTCAAGGTGAGATGTGAGGAGGTGCCCTCAGCAGCAGTGTGTGGAATTTATCAACCAAAGGGAATGATTCCTCTGTCCTGTGTCTTTACAGCCGCTGCATTCCGGCTCTGAGACGTTGCCACATTAAATCCATGGAGCTGTACACGGCTGTTTATTAGCCTGTGATGCACATGCAGTTCATAGACATAAATAATAGAATTCATGGGCTGAGACATTTTGCACTTCTCGTTGCTCAGAAGGAGAGAGAACATTTTCTGCTTCTTGTAATTTGCACTTTGTGTGTTTGAATATATTACTGCCAAAAAAATGATGTTGCAACTCATTGATGAACCAGTGACCACGCTCCACGTGCAGGACCAAGGCAGAGAATTCAATTTGCATCACGCTTGGCTGGGTGGAGGTGTTCTGGTTTGTTCCAAACTTTATTTCTGCGCAAGGGAAAAAGCAATTAAACCTCCTGATTGTATGTTTACGTATATCAGTAAAACGAGACGTTTTATGACTTCAAAGGTTCTAAATAAAGCTCGGTTGCGTAAGTAGTTGTGCATTTGTTTTATTCTATATTTTAATTTAGGTCAGCGTTAAAAGCTATTGCGTGAGATGTTCCCCTGATATCCAGTCTAAACCTCCTCTGGCACAACTTTTCCTCTGTTTCCTCTTGTCCTCAGGGTTCTCCTGCCTTGGTTTGAGGACTCAGCTGTCAGAGCCTTTACTTTAGAAGGGGCTTGTGCTGTTCAGAGTCCCTCCATCAGCTTCCTCACCTGGAGAGACGTGGGATAACCTGCAGCTGGCAGTGACAGCAGCAAGGACATCTTTGACATCACCAGGAGCCATCTCAGGGCTGTTGGCCTTTTTTGGCCAACTCATAACCAGGTTGTGATGTGGTGGTGTTGGGTGGGCTGGTGGGGACAGCAGGTCAGCCTGGAGGGATGAGGGACTCCACCTCATTATCCTGCTCGTGAGGAATCATTGTCATGCCCCTCAATTCCCTGTAATTAATCCCGTGGCGATTACTGCCCTGGAAGTGTGACATCCATAGAGCCTGTGGAGGTAATGTGATTGTGCCAGGGTGGAGCAGGTAATGTCCCTCTGCCTGAAAGAACTGGGATGAATTAATTTAACGTCACACATGTATAAAACATCAGTTTTTGCAGTTGTGCTGAGCATTGATGCATAATTCCATTATCATCTTTTTCCACGGCTTCACACGTCTGTGTCTGGAATTGGGGTGGATTGATGTCCTGGTCCAACACTGCCATGGTCCTTCTTACCCCTCTTAGCAGGGTTTGTTCCCTCACATGCACATTCCTGTGATAGCTGCACCTTCCCAGGATGGCAGCAAATCGGAGAGATCCGTGTTCTGCAGCATCCCCAATGGAAAAGGAACAAGGATCACCCTGACTTTGCTTTTAGCCTTTTCCAAGTGGGCTCTGAGGGCTCTGCTGCCTTCCCAAGTGTGGGATTGAAGCAGAGTTTACTCCCAACTCCTGCACAAAAAGGGAAGATATGCTGTGGTAGCATAAACTCTTTATTTCCTCTTTATTTAGGATCAGAGAATCCCGGAATGGTTTGGGTTGGGATAGACCTTTAAAGCTCATCCCATCCCACCCTGTGCCATGGGCAGGGACACCTTCCTCTCTCCCAGGTTGCTCCAAGCCTGATCCAACCTAAGGGAATCCTAAACAGTTAAAAAGCTCATAGGGAATGTTACATTTTCCAGGGCAGATGTTTCCATGTAAGGGTTTACAGTCCCTTTGAGAAGGATGAGAAAAACAGGATAAAGATCCCTGGTTCTGGGTCTGCAAGGTAAGCACTGGACCAGGGCTGGGTCCTGGCACATCCTCATGGAACCACTCCAGACACCAGGCAGGGAAAGCTGCCCAGGCCCCAGCTCCGAGTGTTGTGCTCCGGGTGCTTTTTCTGCTGAAGTGGCACTAGATGGAGCAGTTGACAAAATATTGCATTTCTGCAGCCCTCAGCCCAGGGCTGGAGGCCCAGCCAGAGGAGCTGCCCCCAGGGATGCTCTGAGGATGCTCCATCTTCTCAGCCCAGCCCGGGAAAGACAAACTCTCAAACTGAGAGCTGGCTCTTTCCCTGTGAACGGGGGCGTGCTGCAAAAAGGACACACCTGGCTGCAGTGACAGGAGGTTTCTAGGGATGGAAATCATGGCCCATCTCACTCCTGCTGGTAACTGCCTTCCATCCTGGCAAAATAGGGCAAATTGGCCCTTCCACACCAAGCTGGGGGGACAGAACGAGGGCCAGCTGGGCCCCACAGACCCCAAAGCCGAGGAGCAGTCGCTGTGCCTGACACGCTGCCCCTGCAGCAAATAAATCTGCCTTTGCTGCTGAGACGTTTATCTCTTCTAAGGATATTAAATTCTGCTGGGAGCTGCTGCACTGACAGCGTCCAAGCTGCTGATGGGGCAGGTTCTGGGTGATAACCATGTCAAGAGGAGATGGTTTTCTTTGGATGGATCCTGGAACGGTTTCGGTTGGAAGGGACCTTAAAAGATCATCCAGTTCCATCCCCCTGCCATGGGCAGGGACACCTTCCACTATCCCAGGCTGCTCCAAGCCCTGTCCAACCTGGCCTTGGACACTGCCAGGGATCCAGGAGCAGCCACAGCTGCTCTGGGCAACCTGTGCCAGGGCCTCCCCACCCTCACAGAGAAGAATTTATCCCTGATCTCTAATCTATCCCTGCCCTCTGGCAGTGGGAAGCCATTCCCTGTGTCCTGTCCCTCCAGGCCCTTGTCCCAAGTCCCTCTCCAGCTCTCCTGGAGCCCCTTTAGGCCCTGGAAGGGCCTCTAAGGTCTCACAGGACCCTTCTCCTCTCCAGGTGATCACCCCAAGCTCTCTCATCCTGTTGATGCTGAGGATGATTGAGTGCCGTGGTTCTCCCTTGACCACTGAGGTGCTTCAGGTGAGACCCTCGGAGTCCCCTCTCCTCTCCTCTCCTCTCCTCTCCTCTCCTCTCCTCTCCGAACCTCTCCTCTCCTCTCTTTTACATAATATTTAAAATGTTATGCTTTTCAGATAAATTTATCAATATAATCAACAATTTAGTAGAGTATTAGCGAAACAGACTTAAAACATATATTTTGTTCCAGTTCAGCTAAAATAGNTCCGAACCTCTCCGAACCTCTCCTCTCCGAACCTCTCCTCTCCGAACCTCTCCTCTCTGAACCTCTCCGAACCTCTCCTCTCCCAGCAAAAGAAAGGGATACACTGGAAATCCCCATAAGGAGAGTGGAAAAATCATGTTCAGCCAGGCTCCTCGTCATTCTTTCCCCTCACAGCTGATGGGCTGCTGGATGCTGAGCCTGTAAAGATCATCAGATTAATTCCTTTCCTTGCTGTGACTTAATTGTCTCCATTTGTCCTGCGCAGTGCTCGTGCTGGGGGTGTGTTTCTCCTTGCCTATATTTAGTTTGATCTCTACAGTGATATTGGAATATATAAATTAAGGCTGGCTCTGGCTCTCTGTGGCACCGAGATCCCACAGATGACTTTTTGTGCAATCTGGAACTTTGAGAGTGGAATTTTGGGCACTGGGAGATGCCAGTGGCGGCATCAACCCATCCGTGATCCCTCAGGGTCCCCATGAGCAGAGGAGCTGCTCCAGGGGATCACCCTCTGGGAGCTGCTCCTCCCTGGGGAGATGGTTTGAGGGGCAAAGAGGAAATACGAGGCAAAGGAATGAAAAAAACCATCCTGGGGATGCAGTTAACCAGCCTGGGCTGCAGGGATGGGAACAGGAGGGAAAGGGGGATTGGAGAGGGGCAGGGGAAGGCAGCAAAGTCTGTGGTGCCTCCCTGCAGAGCTGCAGCACACCCCAAAAACAACTTCCCTGTCCCCAAATTGAGGAGGAGGCGGGCACTTCCCAAAGCCACCCTGATCCGTAGCAGAAAATCTCCCTCATTTTTTCTGCTGAAGCCAGAACTTTCCCCTTCCTCAGGGAAGCAGCAGGAGTCAGAGTGAAATTCCTCTCTGCAGGCATGGATCCAGAGCTGTCAGGAAAAAAACTCAGTGAAAACTGTCCAAAAATGGTGTTAGGGCTCTTTTTGTTTGCATCTGGGGCCTGGCAGTGATGCCCATGCTGGCTCTTGTACACAAATTGGGGGAATTCCTGCAAAAAATATCCCACCCTGCCACGTCTGTGCAGGGACCTCCCTGGGGCTGGAGGAGGGGGCACTGATCTGAAGAAACACCTCAAAAATGGCTGGTTTGGTGCTGTGCAGGTGTGTGAAGCCACCCCAGAAAAGCCACAGCCATGGGGACAGGAGCACACGCAGGGCAAGGTTTAACTCAGTTTATTTATACATAAAGGAGGCAACTGCATTTTGGGATATAGATAAAAAGGAGGCAGATAGAAGTTTGAGATAGTGAATGCTCTGGATTGAAAATGTGAAGAAAGGAAAGAAAATTGAACAGATGGCAGATTTCCGTGAAAAACAGAGGTCAGGGCTGTTCTCCCCTCCCTGCAAGGATGGGGGCTCCAGGCAGCTCAAGACACATTTTGTCAGGATGTGAACTGACTTAACAACAACCAAAGTGGTCTGGAATTTACTTCTGCTTAGTTACAAAAAAAAAAAAAAAGGAGTAATTACCTAATCAGGGAGATCTGGGTTTACCACACACCAGCTCCACCAAAGCCAGGGGAGAGCATCCAGTAGGTCCTGATGCAGCAAAATAAAGATGCTTGGAAAAGTGGGGCCTGAGCCCTGCCTCCCCCTCTGGCAGAAGCAGAGAGATTTAAGAGAAAACCCCTGCTCTGAGGTGATGCTGGACCCTGTGGGTGCTCCATGGTGGGGGAGACCCGATTCCAGCAGCTAAATCACAGCTTGGCTTTACAGGAGGATTAAAATTGAGCAGAGGGAAAGCAGGGAGCAGACACTGATCCAAAAGGCATCTGCCAGCAAAGCCACTCCACGGAGCTCTTGGACAGCATTAACACACCCTGTGATGGGAATCTGCCGGGATCTTCCAGTGCTTGGAATGCCCTGCTCTGCCCTGCCGTGATGCAGAGCCTGTCCATGGGCTGCGCTTCCCCGTTAGCTCCAACTTAATTAGGGAAAAATAAGAGCCATATGGTAATTCCAAATCCAGGCAAAACAATGTCTGTGTGTTTGGGTCTGGCATACTCAAATATTTTCCTAGAGCATTAATTTTTAATTCTTACATCAGACCCGCATAAGCAAACATAAATAGGATTTTATGCTTTCCATAATCCATCCAGCTTGTGTTTGTTGTTACATACACTGAGTAATCGCTGCCTGCCACTACTTACAGAAGAGCTGATAATAAATATTAGGACACAAACTTACAAGTTAAATGAGATACAGTTAAGTAGCCGATTAAAAGGACACCCCTAACCTCGGGTTACAAAAGACTAAGTATTGCTGTTCTAATGTGCTTTTCTCATTCCTTTTGGTTGCTCACCTGCCAAATCTACACCGGGAGGGGTGGATAGGAGGGTCTGGAGTTGTTTGTGGCACTGGGCGCAGATTAGGGGTGTGAGTGGGATGAATGAGGAGGATTTAGACACAGGGAATGTTTTTCAGATAATGCAGGGAGGTTCCTCCCCTGTAACCCCGCTGTACTGGCCCTGCCACGGCGGGGCTGTTCGGGGAGGAGCTGTCTGCTCCCAGCTCCCCGTCCTGGCTTCTCCTCCCTGCGGGTCACACCGAGAGGGACGGGCTGAGCTCCACGTGGGCTCGCAGGAGAGCAGCGATGTCCCCGTGTGCCAGTGACAGCGCCGAGTTACCGCCCTGCAGGACAGGGGAGGCGAGACATCACTGCCTGAATCCCGGCTCCATCCCCAACGCCTCCCTCCCTCCCCTTGCTCCCTGCTTTACAGTGAGTCACCGTCCCGCAAACCCCCCTTGGGCCTCAACCGCACCAAACACGGCCCAGCTGTGCCTCTGCCCGGCCCCGGTGCCCCCCTGCCTGTCTCAGATAAAATTATCGTTTAATTAGAAAACAGTTCCATAATTCCAAACGCAGCCCTGTGGCCCAGGCAGGAGGAATTTCCAGCGGCCGTGCCGCTCCCAGCCCAGCCCCGTCCCACACATCCCCACGGAGAGGCTCCGTTCTCGGGGAGGAGTTAATCGCTGCTAAGTTCTTGGAGCTGAAGCTCTGCTGATTCCACGTGTCCAGGATTTCATCTGGGTTTTTTTAGGATAGTTTAGGAGAACACCACTGCTCCCGCCCAGGCTATGGCTGGGATGCAGGATGCTGTCACAGCCACCCCATCCGTGGCACAGCAGCACCAAAACCAGGGGTACCCGCCTAAAAGTGATGCCCTGATTAGAAAATGGACTGAAATCGCACTTCTTCACTTAAAACCCACCCCTCGGGGATTGCTGCCTGGAGCACATGATCCCAGCTGAGCTTTCCCCCCTGGTGCAGTGAGGTTGTGCTGGCGCTGGAGCCTCACCTTGTCGGTCAGCGTGACCTGGCAGCCGGGCTGGGCCAAGAGCAGCCTGACGATGTCGGCGTTGCCCTGGCGACAGGCCACCATCAGGGCCGTGGTCCCCTCCTCGTCCTGCAGGTTGACGTCGGCCTGGCAGGACAGCAGGGCTCGCACCATGTCGTCCCGCTCGTGGCTGACCCCCAGCATCAGCGCGGTCTGGCCTCCCTGCGGGGCCACAGGGACAGGCTGAGCACCCCCTGCCCACCTCCTCCCACAGCCCTGCTCGCTCAGACTGCCAGAGATGATGATAATAATAATAATAGTAATAGCATTTATAGAATCACAGAATCATTTAGATTGGCGAAGTCCTCTAAGATTACCGAGTCCAGCCATTAACCCAGCACTGCCAAGCCACCAGCAACCCACATCCCATAACCACCCATCACAACATTGCATATTATTATTGCATGGTACATCTGTGATAATAATTCCTATTAATATTGCATCCTATTGCACGTTGTTATTAAATCACACTGGGGCTCCTCAGCAGGTGTTGTGAGAGACACAGGTTCACTTGCGGAAGGTCTTTGCAGCAGCATGACCAAACTGCCCCCAAATCTGGGTTCCCCAAACCCTCCTGGGCAGTTTAACTCAGATCTGGACTAACTTTTACAGCAGTTTGGGAGCAGAGATGGATGAGGGCACTCTCATCCCTGAGAACAAAATGTGTGACAATGATGAAGCCCACCAGCAAATCTGGGGTTCCCGTGCCCTGGGGTTCACCCCCCACTGCTCCTCCCTGGTGCCACTTCTGATTTTTACCTCAGAAAAACTTATTTGAAAACTTTTCAGTCCTTTTTAGTCTCTTCATTTCCCCCAGCTGTCACACCCCTTCCCGGGGAGCTGGTGGGTGGCCACGCCGCAACCTGGCTGAGGTTGCTTTTGGAACGTTTGGGAAGCAGCAGCTCCAACCCGATAGCGGCTGCCGACTCATCCTGGCGCTGCCATGGAGAGTAAGGAACCCAAATTACTCCCCCAGCTCTTTCCTGTCACGCACCTGGGCGGCTCTCAGGTTGACATCCCCCTCCTTCAGCAGCCTCATCACCACCTCCATGTCCTGGCGGGTTTCGGGGGCCGCCAGCGGCGTGAGCATCACGGCCGTGTAGCCGGCGCGGTTCTGCAGGTCCAGGCAGCACACGCCTGGAGGGGATGGATCCAGCCCAGGGTGGATCACCCAGAGGGAACAGAAAGGAAACAGGGAGTCATGCAACGTGTGGCATCTTATATTCCCAGGAACGGGAGTTATTCCGTAATGATACAGGACGGGGATTTATCTGTGCTAAATATCCAGGCTTCTGAGCGCAGAATTAAACAGCCCCTGGTGCTACAGTTAATAACAACTGTTGAGGTCAGCTCGATTAACTTTGAAGACCACAACAAATAAGAATTAAAGGGGGATAATTAATGCCTCGAGCACATGCTGGTTGGAGCTGTGGGCTGTTTGCTTTGGCTCCCGTGGCAAGGGAGCAGCAGAGAGATGCCCGTCACCCAACGGGTGTGGAAAACATCCTGGCCCCGTTTCACTCGTTTTTCACTTCAAAGAGCCCATTTCCAGCTCCACCACGAGGAATGAGCCGTGTCTGAGGGCGAGGGCTCGGGTCCAGCCTCGCCCTGGGGAACCAGCTGCCTCAAACCCTTCCCTCCCTACGCCTCTGCGGCAACAATCGGGTTATAGATGTGTATGATAATCTGCCATTTCCCAAACATTTCATGGATTGTCCGGCCCATGAGAAAAGGCCAAAGTGCCTCTGTTCTCTCGGAGCACGAGCACATTTTTGCCCCGTACAAGCTCAGCTGAGATTTTTGTTCTTTCATTGCAATACAAGCTGAAAGTTCAATAGTTCAACACGAGAGTTTTTCTGCAGTGCTGGGGGGTTTCTTATGCTCTCAGGGGTCTGATACTCCTGCCTCAAGCCATGATGTGGCTTTGGCTGCTGCAAGAAGCTGAGGAACGACCCCATCCCACCTGGACTGGGGCCATGAGCGACATCCCTTTGGGTACAGGCACCCTGAGCCATCCCCAAAGTCAGGCTGCAAAGCCCTGAAGATGTGTGAGGGCATTAATGAGCCTTAATGTCCCTGAGGAGCCTCAGCTGGGACCCCTGACTACACCCATGGGCCCAGGGCTGAGCTATGGGGGAGGATGCTGGTCTTGAGGCCAGCCAGGTCTCCTGGATGGACCTCGGCCCTACCCTTGTATCTTAACCTTGGGCCCCTGATTGTCTTCTGGATGGGCCTTGGCCCTAGACTTGTCCCTTGGATGGACCTTGGGCCCCTGTTTGTCTCCTGGATGGATGTTGACTCCATGTTTGTCTCCTGGATGGGTCCCTTGCAGGGAGGCGGCTGTTGGTCCTCAGCCCCACCTCTGTGCCACCTCCTTTAGCTCCTGACTGAGCTCCCTGGGAGGACCCTGGACCCCATTCGATGTTTGCCATGTCAGGCTGTCCATGTCCCCCTGTTCCCTGTGTAGCCATCACTGATGGGACCACAACCCATTGGCAAGAGCCATTCCCACCCCCTGCCCAACAGAAGCCCTGGCTGGGCGGAGTGGCCGTTCCTACCCGTGTCCAGCAGGAGCTTTGCCACCGGGAAGTTGGAGTGGGACACGCTGTAGTGCAGAGCTGTGTTGCCGTTCCTGTCGGGCAGGTTCACCACCATCTCCAGCAGCTGGGGCTGGATGTCCCCCAGCGCCTCCAGGTACGCTGCCACCACCTCCGGGCTGGAAGACTTGTGGCTGGACACCTGGAACCACTCCTGGGAGATGGAGCCGAGGACGTGCCGCTGGAAACACCAAGGTGTCACCGTGACTGTCCCTGCGAAGCGGTGCCTGCCCCAGCTCCTGGCCCCGCGTGCTCTGGCACCACCCGGCCAGCACTTAGCTTGTGGGTTTGTGATTGCTACTGTAACTTGAGGGGGAAAGGAATTTCCTGTGGTAACTTGATGAGTAACCAGACAAAGCCTTCATCTTCCCTTTCCCCCCCCCCCCACTTTTCCTCTGTTTTTGGCTGTTCTAAAACTGACCCAGATGTCACCTCACCCCCCTCTCCTCACAAAGCTGTCCAGGGCACAGCCTGCAATGTGCCATTGGGATAATCTCGTCTATTAAAGTGAACAGAGAGCATGAACCGTGTCTGAAATGGGATTGGGAAGTATCTGTACCAGATGCTTGTTGCTTGTGCTCCTGATTTCTGGGAGGTGTTCACTGAGGAGCTGGCAGGCGGCGAGGAAATCTTCGGAGGGTTTGCATCTAAAGGGAAAAGACTTTTGTAAATCCACCATGGGGCAGGACTTGCAGGAGGAATTGAACCAGGTAGGACAACACAGACAGATTGGGTTGGAATATGTTCAACACTTAATTTACGTGCTTATGTTATTGGACACCAACTGTCCCATTGACTTGACACAGATTTTAGGTACAAAGTTAAACACTTAAGTAAGGGTTTAAGCCCAGAGTCACAGATTTGTGTAGTCAACTTCATCTATTACAAAAACCCCTTAAGGTGAGGAAAAAAAAAACCTTATTCCTGAAATCTGCACAGAACTTTACCAAAACACTTTCCATGAGAGGGGAGAACTGGAACTCGCCAGACATGACTCAGTGTGGCGTGTAGGGCCTGAATCAATCCCCATTGGATTCTGTAGTAACCCAGAAAATATTTAGCTCTTTAAAGCCTTTTCCCTTGTCTGCAGAGGTCAGCACTGCTGTTCCACCAAGCAGAAGAAGTCCCAACCCAGCCCTGCAGCGCCGTGTCCTGCGGCCACGACGGACGGCGCGGTCACCACCCGGTGTCCTGGTTACCTGTGAGCCTCGTGCTGAGAGCAGGGTGCTGCTCCTGCTGATGCCTCCTGCTCATCATCATCCTCACAATTCTCCCTTGAGGAAGCCCCTTTGCTTTCCCTTCCAGCCTGCTCGGGCTCCACATCACCAGCTCTGCCCTCGGCCTCGGTCTCGGTGTCGCTGTCCGACGCGCTGTCGTCACAGCTCGTGTCTTCGCTTGACGTCGTCTCGTAGCTATTTGAGGACACCACATGTTACTCCCTCCTTCCCCTGATGGGGCCTGACCAAGGCTCATTGACTCCAATGGGCCTCGGGTGAAGCCCAGAGTGACAAGCAGCAAGTTAAAAGGTCTGAGCTACAGCCAAGGTCGGGGTTAGTCTTTGTTTGGTTCCTTAAGCAGCAGGAGTGTGACAGAAGCAGTTAATGAGCAGCAGGCAGGGTTACTTCAGGGTTTGGAGGGATGTCCATCACACACAGCTCAGGCAGGGGCTGAGAGCTGCCTCCCTGCTGGGAGCCACTGGCACGGTGACAGGGAGCCGCCAGCAGCACGGCCCCTGTGGCAAGGAGGGACTGGCGGCGTCGGCAACCTCGAGGAGCACGAGACAAAAGCTGAGTTTGCACGGGCTGAATCCACCATTCGAGCAGCCCTGATTGAGATCTCTCCTCTGGTTGTCTAAAAGCATTAATAACATCTTCCACAAAACAGAATATTTCACCCTGATGGACCCCAAAACTTTCCTCAAAGTAATCAAGACTCCTCCACTCCCTACAAGTTGTACCCATTTGGTAGAAGCAGCTGTACAAAATTAGAGTGAGGAACTCCTGATGAACCCAGCAGCTGGGATGTCAGAGGAGCAGGATGTGAGCAGAAAGCAGCACCCAGACTGGCACACACAGCTTTCTGCCCAGCCCAGGGACAGTGACACGTGTCCTGCACTTGTACACCTCAGCGGGAGATGCTGCCTCTGCTTAGCTCACAGGCCAAGGAATGTTAGATATTGGACACACCTGGAACAGGGAGCACAACCTAAAGTCTCCTTCACCCCAAGGTAGCTCCTTATTTACCAAAAAAGTCTTTTCCCAGGCCCTGAACCATCTGCAGTTGGCATTGCTGGAGCGTGGGGCAGGTTAGTGGCAGCGTGCCCACCCAGGCAGTGCTGGCCTCCAAAACCCACCAAAGTCAGTGGGAATCTTCCCATGGAATCTTCCCATGGAATCTTCCCACCTTCTCCAGCTGGGTTTTGGATGAAGGCCCACGAGATGGGTGTGCAGAGCGTGTCAGTCCCCAGCGCGTGCCCCGCTGCTCTGAACACACCACCACCTTTCCTCAATGGGGTTACTCACAGGTTATCAGTGCTGGATTAAAGAAGGGAGAAAAGAAGCTCCATTTCAACTGGCCTTTTAATCAGGAGGTTTGGAGGGGAAGAGGGGGGGAAAAGGAATGACTTCTCCAGCGATACAGAGGACATTCCACGTTAAAAGGCAGTTTTATCTTCTGAATGGATGCTTACCCACCATTTACCCCAACAAACTGGAGATTCTTTTTGGTCCCATTGCCTCCTGCATGGAAACCATAACCTTTCTTTTTCATGATGGATTTAAGACTTGTGGTTGGAGAGTTTTCTACCAAAATACAAAATAATAGATTAATTAAGCAGATGTGCCATAATTAGCAATAATTATTCCCAACCTCTAGCAACAAGCTACAAATCATAACTGTAAGCATCTTACTTCATCTTATGAGAGCCTTTTGATGTCTTGCAGAACTACAGATGCAGCTGGCCACAACCTGAACCTGCCCTGCCACCTTTAAATACAGGTCTCAAACATCTCCAGGTGACTGGGAATATAAAGGAAGTGACTGGGAATTATGCATTTGTCCTATGAATATAAGTAGATTTCACTTTTGCAATACTGTCTTGGTTTCTGGTTTTGTTCCCCCAGTAGTAACGCATTGGAAATTTCCTATATAAATCTGCTGTAATCCTACATGGATGAGTTTTTCCATTGGACTTTGAATAATGTCTATATATTGCTTATAAGGAATAAGTCACTTACTTATCTATCTGCAAGTCCCCTCCCTCCCCCAATACCAGAACAGGCATTGGATTCCCATCCTCATATAAGCTAAAATTATTTTAGATGAAGGTCTGTGAGTGGGGACAGGTCTTTCCCCAGCCTGGTGTGACTGGTTTGGGTTCTGAAGAACTCCGTGCTGATTTACCCCAGATGAGCACCAGCCCCATATTCTTGCAAACTGAGATGTCCAATCCAAACAAAAAGAATGTTTATTTGATGGAACAGCCACCAGTGTGGCAGCTTTTGGAAGCTGATCCTGCATATAAAAGAGCCATGGCTTTATGAGCTCCTACATCATTTTCTTTGCTTTTTTTCATGTCAGATTCATAACTTGTGATGTGCAGAGATTTGCCTTTCTCATCATGCTTAGGCGAGACTGTTCCCGATCTGACTGACAACAACTGTTCCACCACATCCCCCCTGCTCCACGCTGGAATAAATGGGAAAAGAGTTGGCCCAGACACATCGAAGCCTATGCCAATATTATTTACCCAACTGTTGATAGTGTGTGTTGGAATTCTCCTTATCCACAGGCCCTTGCGAGGAGTAGGCAGAGAGCAGGGAGTTTAGGGAATTAACCAATTGGTTCTGGATGGAGCTGAGCTTGGAGGCCGGCTGCTTGATAGCACTGGCTAGCTCGGGGTACCCGTGCTCCAAACAGAGCCACTGCTCCTGCAGGAGCTCCTGGATCTTTTTTACATATTGACCAATGGGGTCAACAGCCGGGAGGTCCTCGTGGCCAGGGGCACCTTCCTCTTCCAGCCCTTCCCGAGGTTTATCTTCTCCAAAGCCTGCCTTGCTTTCGGCTGCCTTTGGGCCAAGGGAGTCGCAGCTGTCCCGGTGGTTCTGGTTGTCGTCGCTGGGGTGCTCGTGGATCTGCAGCTGGGTGAAGCACGGAGCAGGAAGTCCAGCCTCCATGCTGGCCTCACCAGAGTGTCCCTCTGCTCGAGCGTCTGCCAGTCCCTGCTCTCTCCACGTGCCCAGCTCCATGGCCTGTGCATTGACATCGTCTGCCCCGTGGACGCCACAGCCGGCAGATCTGGAGGAGAGCGGGATGTTGACGTTGATGCCTTTGTCCTGGGCCTGCCTGACCCCTGCCACCTGTGAGAGCTCGGTGTTCACCGCAGCATCGAGGCACTGCAAGGCCCCACCGCCCCGCCGCCACCGCGGCTCGGCCTCTTTGGACTTCTCCTGGCACAGCTGCTCTTCCAGCTGAGCTTTGGAGCTGGCCAGCAGCTTAATGCTTTTCTCCTTCTCCTGGATCTCATGATCCTGCTGTTCCAGCACTGCCCTGACCCGCTCGAGCTCCTCTTTCTTCTTGCCCAGCTGCTCCTCCAGGTCAGCGATCTGCTGCTTCAGCGCCGCGACCCCGCCGGGCTCTCCAGCGTCAGGAGCCTGGGGAGCACCGCTCTCCTTGTCCCCTCCAGCCTGGACATTCCTCTCCTCGCCTTCCTTCAGCACATTCAGATCCACCTCACTCACACTTAGCCCCCTTTCCGCAGGGCTCATGTTCTCCTCTGCCGGCTGGAGGGCAGCCGCTGCCGCTGCTTCAGCCCTGGCCGCATCGGAGCCGCCGCTGGCATCGGCGGCATCCCCCTCTTCGCCGCCGCTCTCCATCACCACCTGCAGCTGCTGGTTCTGCCGGGGGGGCTGCGCGGGGCCCAGCCCCGGGGCAACCCCGCCGGGATGCCCTAAGGAGCCGTCCTGCTCCGAGCTCATCTCCCGGGGCGGGGTGAACGCGCTGCCGTCCGAGCTGGGGCGGGAGGTGCTTTCCGAGCCGCCCTGGTCGCGGCAGTGCTGGGGAGGGGTCGGGAGGGGCGAGGGTCCCGCCGGGGGGGTCTGGCCGGGCGGCAGCGCGTCGGGCATGCTGGAGGCTCGCAGCAGCTGCGGCCGCGCCCGCAGCACGTCCCGAGGCCAGCCCGGCTCGGCCTGAGGCCGGCCCGGCTCCGCC
>VZTE01003534.1:446040-468191 GCA_013397775.1 Eulacestoma nigropectus
GCCGCGTCTCGGCCAGCAGCGCTTTCCTCCGGTAGCTCGGCTCCTCGGCGGGCAGGGGGGCTCGGGGGGGCTCCTCGCCCAGGGACGCCTTGCGCTGCGGGAAGGAGCAGGTCGAGGTCCAGCTCTTGCTGGGAGCGGCGGTGGAGCAGCCGCGGGAGCCGTTCTCGGGCAGGCTGAAGTTCCGGGGCAGGGTGCTGAATTTGGGCTGCTTGGCCCTGCGGTGGATGTGGACCCTCCTGATGGTGTTGCCTTTCTCGATGTCATCCACGTACTTCAGGAAGTCCAGGTCCAAGTGGAAGCCGTAGGGCGTCTCCAGGGAGTAGGGGAGGCTGCGGGGCTGCTCCCTGTCCCCGTCGGGTTTGGGTGGCTGGCCATCTGCTGAAACAACACCAAAAAACGAGATGATTGAATTTTGAAAAAAAAAAAAAAAAAAAATTGTTTAGCGCACGGGGGAGATGTTTTTTCTCTTCTCATCTCAGTTTTGGGCAGGCAGGGGCTGCAGCTCATTATCGGGGAGGCTCGTGGTGAAGCTGTGCAGAGACACGGCGACACGCGCCAAGCTCTGATCTGCTCTTCCAGAGGTGCGTCAGGTAATTGTTGCACTGAGGAAGCCAAAAATTTGCTGAAATCATGGCTCTAATTGGCAATTAAGCAAACAGCAGGTTTTGCAGGCAGAGCTACGTGTCTGTGTAGGTACAGAGAGCTGCCTGGTGGATAATAAATCCAGCTCCATAACAGAAGGTGGGACCAGTCTATGACAATGACATTTGTCAAGGCTTTTGGTTTGGTTTTCACTTTTCGGTGGCGTAAGCAGCGCACACCAAGCAGGAAAATCGTTGCCTTGCTTCACCTGCAACCACCAGGTCACAAATTATTCCTTGAAAATGATGGATCCAGGCAGAGGCTGGACCCAGACAGCGCCAGCCGGGCGTTCAGAGCCGCAGCCATGCGGAACACGTGCATCCCAAGGTGACCGGCTCACGGCTCCCAGCACAGCTCCTAATTGAGGCAAATCACCACTAAATGGGTGTCCTGTGTTTGCCCACCCAGCCAGCACAGGCAAACAACAGCTCTCCACCGAGCCTCCCCCTTTAACACAGCTTAACACAGCCATCTCCAGCCTGCACACATTCACAGCCCCCAGATTTCCACCCTGAGGGCCTAACCAGTTAAACTTCTGCAGCACTGATGATTTTCTTTATGCAGCAAGTCCCTGAAACCACAGTGGTGTGGGCTGCTCTGCACCTCTGAGCAAACAAGTTGGGCTCAGTGAGAAGGAGGAGGAGGAACCAGGGCCCACGGCTGACCCCTTTTGTCTCCATCCTGGTGCAGCAGCTGGAGAGGACCAGGACGATTTGGAACGGATTTTGGTGCTGCTCATCACAGAGCATCACTGAGATGCAGGTGCTGTTTGGGTGGGAAGCAGCATGTGGAAGTGAGAGGAAGGACAGAGAGAAGACACCACTGGGGTCATCAGAGGGCACAGGAGCACAGCTGGAGGGTGGGAGCAGGGATCTGTTCCAGAGCACGGGAGGACAAATATGTGCTGATCTAGAGCTGGGAGCTGCTTTGCTGTGGTTTTTAAGAAATCTGCATAATAATGAATGATGTATTTTTCACCTCTTGGCCCCACGCCTACAGAGAACAGGTTATTTACAGTATTTCTGGTAAGGAAATTACTCCAGGGTTTGGTTGGGTTTTTTTTTCAAGGAATAAATGAGCAAATAAACATCCTGTAGGCTCCATACCTTCTGTCTTCTCCATGGTGGGGCCTAACTGGGCTGTCACTTAAACATCTTCTGACAAGGGCTGAGGAGTCTCTTCACCCTTGAAAAAAGAAATGGATACTTTTAATTTAATTTTAAAAAAAAAGCTCAACCATGTGAACTTCATCTCTCCTTAAAGCCTTACAAGTCTCTCCAGTCCATCCCCCTCCCACTACCCATCTTCTGCAGCCCAGTGGTGTCCAAGGGCTTTGAAGCTGCTAAAATCAATAGCTCCTTTTCCAGAGGCAACAACTTGTGCTTGACAGACACATCCTGGGGAGCTGGTCCTTGTAAAACATCCCCTGCATTACAGAGGCTTTGACTGCCAGTGAGGACAGACAGACATTTGGGATGACTCGAGATCGATGGCACAGGGACTCTCCACTGACTCCTGTAAGCTGGAGATATCCAACATGATGGCAGATCCCTGACAACAGGGATATAAACTACACACAGAAATGACTGGTTTGCCTTTTTTTTTTTTGTTTTGTTTTTGTTTTTTTTTAATCCACAACAAGCAAAGATTCAAAATTTATGTTGAATCCTGTTCAAATGACAGCCATTACTTCAGAGCACGTCCCTACTGTTAAAAAGAACCTTCACCAAACTGCACTGAACCACAGGCAAATTGCTTTCAGCTCAGGGAACAACTTCAGGTGGAGATCTACCCCAGCCAACACCGAGATCTTCACATCATTCCTGGGCTCTGTTGCCCTCCAGCTCCTTCCCATCACGTGGACATGGCTGAGACCCTCCTGGACCATGAGAAATTAAAGCTGGGAACAACCAAGAAAGGTCCTGGGTGAAACCTCTCTCCTCCAGGCCCTTTAGAAAGGCACAGGGAGGAGGCAGGGAAGGATGAAGGAGGTTGGGGCAGTTGGACACCACAGTGGGAGGCTCCCTGGCCTGTGTGAGCAGGACAACAACGCTCCGAGTGAGAAGGTCTGGTTTTAATTTCTGCTCCAGAGGATGAAGTGGGAGTTTCTTGAACAGTAGGTTGTTTGTTTATGATTCTCCTTACAGTATTCAATTTGCTTCCTGGCCAGAGATGGTCCCACAGCCGCTTGGAAGCGCATCCCTTCTCCTCCAGTGCATCCCTGAGCTATGCAAGATTCTCAGGGCAGGGCCAAGCAGTGCAAAGCCTGTGCTGAGCCAGCCCCAGCTCACACCCATCTCATGGACCAAACCACCAGAGTCTGAACTCATTTTCTGCGTGCAGAGCTCTGCCTCAGAGAGGGCTTTAGCACTTGACCACAGTTCCAGAGCTCCCCATGAAGGGGCTCAAACCAACCTTTACCAAAGACCAGCTGAAAAATGAAGTCAAATCCTGCTGTATTGTTACCGTAGGACATTGCCCCATCCCTGGAAGTGTCCAAGACCAGGTTGGACAGGGTTTCAAGCAACCTGGTCTAGTGGAAGGTGTCCCTGCCCACGGAATGAGATGATCTTCAAGGTCCCTTCCAACCCAAGCCATCCTATGATTCTATAACAAATACTTTGGAAGATCAAAACCTTTAAAGAAACAATTTCCTGTCAATCAGGTAGGCATGTTTATGGTCAAGGTACTGCCCTGATGGAAAGTCAGGAAGGTCCCAGCCCAAGGAGAACATCAAAGCTCTCCAAAGCTCCTGCAGGATCACAGAGGGTCACGCTGATGCCCACCCAGCACCTTGTGAGCTCCTGGAAAGCTCCTGATGTGCTCTCCAAATAACCCCACTCCTTCCACAAAGGGCAGCTCCTTCTGTCTCCTCCTGCCCATAAACAGCACGTGCCAAAACAAACACCAACCTCTTCCTCAAATGTTGTTTCTTTCCCTCAATTTTCCTGCAGCCAATTACAGCCTGACCGGCTACACTCCACTCTTCTAGGTCATTTATTCAGAAGCAGGGGGGGGGAAAGCCAGTGAATAGGATGCTTTTTAATATCTAGATAATTACATCTATTTGGATCATTTACGAGCTGGCTGGGTCCCAACTCTGCAGCCCAAATTGATACTACGACTACTCTCTTTTGACCAATCTGCTTCAAAATCGCCTCGTAAAAGGATGCTGAATGCACCCAACCGGCTGGCTGATGTTCTCCTGCCCCCTCCCCGGGGCAGCTCAGGCATGGAAAAGATGGCTTAGAGCCAAAAATGTGCCTCTTTAGACCCCACAGCTGCTCTCCCATGCTTGTCCCTAAGAAAAATGAGATTAAAACACGAGGTCATCTGCCAGAAGTAGCAGACCCTTACACCCAGGGTCCAGCCCATAATTTGAGGCAGGGCAACACTTTTAGTTGGGTCTCCATCCTGCTAAAACCTGTTAGGCTGACCCTCTGTCGGGTTCTACATTTGCTGAGTTTTTTCTATTAAATAAAACTGAAGAACATTTCTTTCTCTCCCCATGCATCGCTGATTTTTACCTTTACTACACAGAGAGGCCATGGGGAGGATCAATCCGGATTGGAACTAGGCTGCTTTTCTCAAGGCAGGAATAAATACATACAGAAATGGAAAGGGAGAAGCCAAATATGTGAGAAGGCACCGGCAGAGAGCGAAGTGGTTTCATTCCCTGGGGCAGCCCGTTTGCAGGGATAATGCACTGTCTTTTTAACCAGCCTGGACTCAAACACTGGCTCTTTACACTCACATTTAACCCCTCTTTCACTCCATCCCACTTGCCAGCCAATGTGAGCAGCTCCCCCATCCACCCCAGCCACCAGAAAGGAGAGAACCATTGAACCCCCAAACATCTGAATTACAAATTAACTCAAGCACATACCACAATATACACAAAATTCATTCTCCCAGAGCGTCTTGCTAGTAATTTTAACTGGGAAACAGTTAACCCTGAGCCTATAAATAACAAGATAATCCACCAGCACGTTAGCACAGTCTCGTTAGCTGTAACACAACATTATTTGAGCTCTGCCTGTCTGTTCTCCTGCACTGCAGCAGCAGCTCCAGCACTTCGTGGTGAAAGGAAGAACTGTGGTTAGCAAAGCATTTAGTCATGTTACCTTCTCCCGCTGGCACCTACAAACCCCCCGGGGAGCAGCACCTCTTGCCTCCCTCCAAAGCATCTTCTCCCGCGCCCAGAGCCGGCAGCGAAGGGTTCGGAGCACAAACGCGTCGTGGCTGAGCCCCAGCCTGCTCCAGCACTTACAAAGTTGGTCAGCTGAGCTGTGACCTTGCTCAGAAAGCAAATACAAGTTTAAAGCAAGAAGCACAAAAGAGGGATTGATTTTCCAATAGAGCAGCCCCCGGCTCTCGGATGACCTTTGCGAGGACAGTTCAATCCCGGTGCATAAAACGAGTGACTTTTCCACTGACTAGTTATCTTTCCCAGAAAACACAGAGCACCGAGCGCTGCCTGGGCTGCCGGGGGTTCTCCCCTTATCAGGGCTGGTAATTGAAAGGAGAGTCAATAATTAACGGCGGGGTCGTTGCTGTACCTGATGCTGCAGCCGCAGCCCTCCGCATGCTGCACCTCCGGGCTGGAGCATTAGCAATTCCATGAGCGCCTCTCCCGAGGAGACGCTGCCGCGACTCACAGGAGGCAGCTTGGGGGAAGCTGCAGAAGGGCTCGGTGTCCCCAGTTCCTCCCGGCGGAGCAGACACAGCCCCCCGCCCTTGTCCCCGCAGCTCCGGCCCCTCTCGCCGTGCCCGTCCATCCGCAGCCCCGGGAGACGCCGGACGGGATGGGCAGCGGGAATGACGGCGGCACGGGCAGAGGATGTCCCGGTGTCCCCGGGCTCCCGGGGGGGATAGGGGCACTCTCCGTATCAAACTCTCCAGCCCTTGGCTCTGGGGTTATCCATCCAAGCTTCCAGCTGGCAGCGGACAAGGCAGGGGTCAGCTGGCAGAGCAGACACGTGGACCAGGCTGCCCAGGGAAGCTGTGGCTGCCCCTGGATCCCTGGAAGTGTCCAAGGCCGGGCTGGACGGGGCTTGGAGCAACCTGGGACGGTGGAAGGCGTCCCTGCCCATGGCAAGGGGTGGAACGAGATTTAAGGGCTTTAAGGTCCCTCCCAACCCGACCCGTTCAGTGATTCTGTGATTTTGGGCAGGGTACTTGTGGCATGTGGCTCAGTGACGGGCACAGTGCCCGTCCCAAGCCTGTCCCGAGCTCCGGCATTGGCATTCCCCTCGGGCATCCTGGATTGCTGCCCCTCCGGGCTGGCAACAGGGACAAATCCCTCCGTCTCCGCACTGAACTTGCAACAACCTCATGCTTGCAAAGGCCGAGGGTTTCGGTCACTGCCCGGGCTGCAAACCTCTTCCAGGGCTGGGAAAGAAAACCCTGGGAAGCAGAGGCATCCCCTGGGACGCCGGGGCTCTGCTGGGGGCTCTCACCAGGGACTCCCATCACGGAGCAGTGCCAGCACCTTTCCCATCGCTGAACGAGCAGCACAACCCAAATCTCAAGCTAGGGAGGAAAACCACATCTTGTCACTGTGTGAGAGCAGAGCTGCTGGCGCTGCTCCAGCTCCCTGCAGCCCCCAAACGGGGCTTTAACACATTAACTTTGAAGAAAAGCAGACAAGTTTTGCCTCTGCAGGAAGCAGAGTTTCTGGACGCGTAGAGAACCAGCAGCGTTTGTCCTTTTGCCAGCTCTCCCCGAGGCACGGATGGGTTAAACTTCCTACCCGAGGAATGAAAAATAATTTCAGCAGCCGGTTAAATGCCGCCTTTCCCAAACACTGCCTTTCCCAAATGCCGCCTTTCCCACGCGGCTCCATCCCACACCGCGCGGGGCCATGACTCGGTGTCGATGGCTTTCTGCTTTCACAAGCAATTACTGAGCCTGAGGTTCAAAACCAACTCCAGAGCACACTGGCTCCTTTTCTGCTGAATTCTTCTGCTTTAGTTATGCTTGCGCGTCTTTTCTGAGCACATTCTGCTGCTTGTGCTCTCCAGACGAAGCAATGTGATGGAAAAAATACACGTATTTCTATGTGATGCTGATTTTAAAGCCATCCTGAAAGAATTGTTTGGTTTTCCCACTGGAAAGACCTAGCAGGAAGCTTTAATTTGGAGCATTTCCTCATTGCAATTACCCACATACAACCTACAGTTGTTCCCAGATTTAATCCCTCTGGAACTGAAGAAGTCTGCGACCCCTTAAAAAAGCTTTTAATCAGGAGCTATGAAGGGAAGGAGTCAAAACATGCAAATTCATTAATTATGGGCTGGTGCCTGATGGATTTACATCTGGCCTCTGATAGCTTTGCCCAAGGGGGCTGCTGCAGGGTGGGAAGTGGGGAAGGGGTTCACCAAGATTGTCCCCCAGGCGTGAGAACTGAGGTCATGGCCTGAAACTGCTGCTGCTTCACATCAGGCACCGCAGCTGTCGGGGGGGTTTTGTTCTGCCGGCTGCTCCCATGGATGAGAGGAACCAGACAGCCCTGAAGTGGCTCTAGAGCCATCCCATCCACCCCTCCTGGCCACCAGTGCTGCCTCCCTGGATGCTGGCAGGGCTGCTGCCTTCCCCTCCCCACACAGAATCCCAGTGGGATGGCAGGTTTGGGCTTCACCCCCTCTCCTCTCCACCACGGATCCATCACAGAGGGATTCAGGTTGGAAGGGACAAATGAGATCATCCAGTCCCACATCCCTGCTCTAGCAGGGTCATCCCAGAGCACCTTACTCAGGACTGTGTCCAGATGGGTCTGGGATATCCCCAGTGAGGGAGACTCCACAGCCTCTCTGGGCAATCTGCTCAGGGCTCAGTCACTGCCCAGGGAAGAAGTTCTTCCTCATGTTCAGGTGAAAATTCCTGGGCATCAGTTTGTGCCCATTCCTCTTGTCCCATTGCTGGGCACCACTGAGCAGAGCCTGGCCCATCCCCTGACACCTCCCTTTGGATACTTACATCCATGGATGGGGTCTCTTCTCAGTCACATCTTCTTGACACTGACCAAGCCCAGCTCCCTCAGCCTTTCCTGGAAAGGGGGATGCTCCAGGCCCTTCCTCATCTCCGCACCCTCCGCTCCAGGAGCTCCATGTCCCTCTTGTCCTGAGGAGCCCAGAGCTGGACACAGCACTCCAGGTGTGCCTCACGGGGCTGAGCAGAGTGGCAGGATCACCTCAGGGCGACCCAGAGACAGAGCTCGCCCTCGGCACCCAAAGGGTTACACCCAAACCTGCTCCAACCCGGCGGTCTGGATTGCACAACAACCAGCTGAGCTATCACTGCGAATGGACATACCAGGAATAAAAACGGCCTCTCGGGGAATATTTGTTGTACGGATTTTTCAATTCTGTTTTCGCTGCAAAGGAAGAAAAATAACCCACTTCCAGTCTGCTGGGGACATGCACACGGGTGGGATCTCCGCTGTGATCCGCTGCCGGCTGGCACGGCCGCGGGAAGGAGTTTCCCTCCAGGCGAAAAAAAAGAGGTTTGAAAACTTCGTGGGATTAAACAAATACCTAGCTAAATAAAAGCAGTTTAAAGTCCTGGTTTGCACTGCAAGGAGTTGTCATGAGGTTTCTCAAAGTGGGAGCAAGCAGGGTTCCTGCTGGATGAGATCTGAATCCCGGGAGCCCATCAGCCACCTTCCCATGTGTGTCTGGCATCACACAACCATCACTGATGGTGGTCCTGTGCCCCACAGCATCCCTTGGAACGGCTGCTTGAGGGGGCAGAAGGCAGCTGAGCAGACCCAAAATTAAAGTGGGGAGACCAGACAATGCCTGGGCCACTGCTATAAACCCAACAGCAACCAAGAGGAAAAGTTTCCAAGCTGGATCCATCCCAGCCTGCAGCCACGCCACCACACATGCTGGGCAGGCTTCCCTCTGCGCTGGTATCACCCCCGGCACATGCTGAGGCAGAGCAGGACTGGATTTAGGGATGCAAAACCTGTTACTTATGGGAAGAGCCTTCATCCTGGGGCCAGTGGATGGGTTCAGCACACGGCTGATGACAACGGGTGCCCTGCAGCACCGGGATCTTATCGCACCCCAAGAGGAAACTCCCTGGGCTGCTGCCTGCCCGGGGCATCTCAGAGCAGAGCTGGGAGCTGGAAGCAATTTGTGAGTGCTGGAGAGGGACGAGCTCTCTCTGCAACCCATCAGCTCGTGGCTGATGATGGAGAGGTCCAAGCTGGCCTCCCACCCTCTCTGCAAAAAAGCAGCGGAGGAGGAGGAGGCGGATGGGGCTGGAGCCGGGGGCTGTGTGCATGGAAAACATCCTGGAGGCGTGTGGGGCCTCCCCGAGGTTTGAACGGAGAGGGTTCACAAGGAAGCTGAATAATGAACCCGGCACCACTTCATAAAGAAGCCGATCTCTTCCAGCAACGCCCGGGTGTGCAGCCCTTGGGACTTAAACAGCCATTTCAGGCCCCTTTCCCAACGCCTGCCATGAAGCCGTGTGGGTACTGATTTTATTAAAGCTGCTCGTTGCTGTCTAATAAATGTTGTGATCTTCCTGCCAGCATTTCCATTAGAGACAGGTCAGAGGTATCAGATATCCAAACCCTCTCCCTCTTTTACAGCTTACCAGGAGGGGAAAACGATCACATTCACCCCCTCCTCTGATAACCTCTTTCCTGACTGACCTTCAGCTCATTCCAGCCACAGACTTACAAAAGCTTTGGTCGGTTCTCGTGATTTTATCCCATGCCTTGAAAACTGTGGTGTTTTCCCTAAAGTCTCCTTTCCCAGAGCCAGGTGATCACAAAAAGCACCCAAAGCCCTGAAACAAAAGTGCTGCACAGCCAGAAGGCAGACAAAAATCCGAGGTGCCTCGTTTCTAATGTTTACTCTTTTTGCCTCAATCCCACAAGTTTTGAGGGAAAATAATGAAGCCCTGCTATGGCTTCTGGTCTCTTCCAAGCCACTGGTTTCTACCTCCTTGACCTTGGGACAAGCCAAGCTTTGCTGCCATGATACTGAATAACTCCCACGTGGTCAAAGACAGTGGGAAATTTTAGGTGCTTTTAGGAAAACCCCATTGTCTGCATTTCTCTCCTCTTCCCTGGGCAACCACCGCAGTCCCCCACGGAGACACGGAGCCATTTCACATCGATTTCTGACCCGAGCCAACAAGACTTGGATTGATCACACTCCTGACAGGTTTAGAAACCTCTTCACACAGGAACATTTCTTTTTCAGGCCACCTGAAACCACTCTGTTCATTGATTGGGACTGCAGAGAGGATGGACGTGCCACCTTCCTCCTCCGCTGGTGATTTCTTTCTGTGTGGATAACGGGAGCTGGGAGCCCTGGAGCAGCATTTCCCACCTCTGAGCCATTTAGGAAACGGGGATTTTCCTCCAGGTTTTTAACCAAGCCTCAGCCATATATTGCTGGTGGAGTTTCAGCTTTCTCACTTGCACCACATTCAACTCTGTTGGGCAGAGGAACCGGCTGCAATGATGAATTTAACATATTCCCGTTTGGAAGATGGGGACTTCTCTGTCTGGGTGGTTTTTTCACCACATTTCACATTTCCCGACTCCATCAAATTGTCCATTTGGGCAGTGTATTATCTTAATAATGACACCCCCTTCTTTCTCCTCAGCTGCTTCTTTTTCCTGTGCTGTTTAAACCCTGGGAGGGGCAGGACTCGAGGCTTCCCAAAACATGAATTCCACTGAGGTCTAAAATAAACAGGGTTGAAGCAGGAGCTCCCTGCAGCCAGTTCCTCCCCACTGCTCTCCCCTGGCATTGGCACTGTGAGGATTTCTGCCCCAAGCCATGGGCTCCTTCACACCCCTGGAGTTGGGGTCAGGGTTTTATTGACCAAAATCTGCATCCCACTGCTCTGGAGTGAGGCAGGGTCACATAACCCCTGTCAAGTGGGGCACCAAATGGAAAATACAGTAACTTTCCATATTGACTTTTTTCCCCTCATCAACGGGGCCACGCTCATTGCTGTGGCTGCTCCCAAAGCTTCCTTGGAAAGACCCAAGATTTGATGAGTTAGGCTGCAACACATGGTGATAAAAATGTGACTTTTAAAATATCTGGCAGCTGTAAAACCACCAAGGGAGGGACCTGAATCAGCACTGAGCTCGTGAATGAGCCTGTGTTCATCCAGCAGCCATGTCCCAGGATCTCAACACAGCTCCTGATTCAAGGAATGCTTTGAGGCCAAACCTCTCCCTCCCAAGAGGCACCCATGCCAGAGGCTGTTTGATGGGAAGCAACGTTGCACTCCTGCTTGGTGACAAAGAAATATGTGGGAATGGGACAGCCCCAGCACTGCATGAGGGGGTGATACCTGGGAGATGAAACCTTCCTCACAACAGGACTTGCTGGAGAGGAGCCGAATGGGACCGTGGTTTTCCTGTTCACAAGGAAACTGCACCGGGAGTCTGACAGAGCCCACAGCAGCAACAGGCTCCCTGACATCCCATCTTCAGCAGCAAGAGGCTCCCTGACACCCCATCTTCCAGTTCCAGGAGTGTTTTAATGAATCCATTCACTGATCCCTCCTCAACCACAGATTCCCCAGCCAGGTCGCTGCTCATCAGGCTGAATGTCATTTCAGCAGATATATTTGGTTTTTAAATATTACAATCAAAGTGATAAATAATCTGTGATTAACATGAGGTTACAGGCTCCCTCTCCTCATTTGCCATCTCAGGAATCATTTAAGAAATCAGCTTTTCCCATTTAGCCCATCCCAAATCAAACACAAACCACCTGGAAAACTGCAAAACATGTCCAAAGGCAAATGCTGATTTTTTTACATCATTTCCCTTCTCTGCCATTGCTGTGGTCGCTACCCTTGCCCTGCATGAGCAATGTTTTTGGGTGTTCACCAATTTCGTTTGGGCAACACAGCTAAAATACTTAATATCTGGGGTGGCTCTGGACAAGGGAAACCCCTCCTGGTGGTGCCACATCCCAGAGCTGTCAGGAAAATGAGATACCCCTGTACAGTCCAGACCCACTTCCACCCCTGAATGGTGACCATCACACCCAGAGAGCATCCAGACCACGACTTCCTCCATCCTGGACTCACTCGAACTTCCAGCTGAGAGTATCCAACCCACGTTCTGCCTTCTCCGACCTCCTCACGGACCACCCAGCCTCTTCTCCAGACCTCAGCAGCGGGCACCCCACTGCGGCAGCTCCCTGCTCCCTGTTCCTGCTTTCTCCCGGAGCACAGCCCGAGCTCCTAGGCCTGTGTGAAATCACCAGCTGGACGCTGGGAGCTGAGGAAAGTTGCCCGGGGCACGCCTGGTCCCGGCAGAGTTGGGCTGCTCAGAAACGCCCTGGCAGCGCGCACGGCCGGGGAAAGGCGATGCTGCCTGCGAGGGAGAGGCGCTGCCCGTCCCTCCTCTCCTTCCCCGTCCGGGACACAGGGACCCCGAGCACAGCCCTGGCCAGAGCCAGAAATGAGTTACGGGGCCAGGAGTTGCTCCGTCCGGGCGGCTGGAACGCCGGCAGGGAAACGGGGAGAGGCTGCAGGCAGGAGGAGGAGACCACGCTCAGCCCGGAGGCTGGGCTGGGGCTTGGCTGAGCCACATCTTCATGGCAGGGGAGGGTTTTACCGTTCGGCTTTGAGGCTAAACACAACTCTGGGGGCTTCCACTGCAATGCCCAGGGTCTGGGGGCCCTTCCCAGCTCTCACACGGTGACCTCTGGGGGTCCCACCAGGGCTCGGAGCCTTCCTGCCCTCTCCCAGCTGCCCAGCCACGCTCTGTGCCTCCATCCCGGAGCCGGGGGTGCTCTGGGAACACTCCTGGCCCGAGTGATCCAGGGCCGATGCTGCCCCGGGGCAGCCACGCGAGGGGCCAAGAGCCCTGAGCACCCCCTGAGCACTCCCTGAGAATCCTTGGAGCACATCCAGCAGCACTCTTGGAGCACCCCCTGAGCATCCTTGGAGCACCCCCTGAGCACCCCCTGGGCATCCTTGGAGCAGACCCAGGAGCACCCTTGGAGCACCCTCCAAAGCGCTCCCACACATTCCCTGAGCACCCTGGAGCATCCCTGAGCACTTTCAAAACATCCCTCTGAACATCCTCCAGCGCAGCCCAGAAGCACCCTCTGAGGCACCCCCAGAGCACCCCCGAGCATCCTCCAGCGCTCTTCCCAATGCTCCCGAGCACCCCCAGACACAGCCCCCAAACCGCCTCCAAACTCCCCCAAGTCCCCCGGAGCATCCCGCCCGCCCCTCTGCCCGGTGCCCCCGCGGCCGCCGCCCCCGCTGCCCCCGCCCGGCGCGGCCGTACCTGCACGGGCAGAGCGCGGCGGGCGCAGCGCTGCGATCCCGCTGCCTCCTCCGGGAGAGACCCGGGGCGGGACCCGGGGGCGGGGCGGGACCCGGTGCCCTCCCCCGGGCAGCGGGGCCGGGGCGGCCCGAGGCGACGGGGATGGGCTGCGGGCGGGACGGCGGGAGCCGGGGGGAGCGGCTGCCGGGGGAGGCCAGAAAGCCACTTCTTGGGATGTTTTTGTTCCCTTCCCTCCTGCCCGCCGTATTCAGTTTAACGCTTTATTTATACTTTTGTCGCTCATCCTGTTTGCACAGATGCGGATCAAGAGCGGTGGGAAGGGAGATCTGCGGGGATGGGCTCGGGATGCAGAACTTGAGCTGTGTTTGCACCAGCTGTTCTCTGGCTCGGCCCTTCAGCCCCGCCCGGTTCACATCAGGCCCTTGCTCCTTAATGCAAGCACATGGAAAAAGTAAAGAAAAGGCAATTTGGGTGTTAGGCTTTGAGCCTCCCCATGTGCCCATCCAGCGGCCCCAAGTCACCGCCGTGACAGTTCCGGGGACAGGCAGAAATCAGCAGTTTAGTGACACCAAATAATACCTTCAGTGTTAGGTAAAGCTTTTGATTTTCCTTGTCTTTGAGACACAGGGGCAAATCCCAGCCCTGCTCCAGCTGTTCCGGAGCGTGGGAGAGCAGCAGCTCCGGTGATGCTGGGGCAGCACATGGTCTCCATCTGGGCCAGGAACTCAGCATCCAGTGGGGACGGATGTGGCCTGCTGGGATCCCCCCTTCCTGCAAAGGAAGAGCCCAAAGACCTTTCAACTCTGACTGGGAACGTCATTAAGGGAGATCTCAGGGTTGGGCTCTGGCTGCTGCCCAACCACCCAGTAATTCCAGATCCCTCCTGGCAGTGCCCAGGCTCCTGGTGGACCGGGAGGAATAAAATATCCCATTGCCCAGTTCAGGAGTGACTGGGGCTCTGCCCAGACACAGTCTGCCCTCATTCCCATGTGAGGGCCTCAGGTGCTGAGTGAGAGGAACACATTTCCTGAGGACTCCAACAACAGATCAAAGAATTAAGGGAAAAGAGTGGGAGCCTTCAGGCTTCGCAGGACAGCCCCTGCTCCTGCTGCTCAGGGCATTCTGACAGTGCCCAAAAGAGAGGGATCATGGTATTGGGCATTTTTTTGGCTGGTGGAGGTGGGGGCTGATTCTGACATTATTTTCTTCTTCCTGATCAACAAACCAATTTTGATGTGCAGCCATGGCCTTGCAGACACAGCACCTCTCCTGCTGCTCCTGGGACTGTGCACCTTATCCATTACCCATCCCTTGTGCTCATCCCAAAGCCATGATGATCCCTGAGCCCTAATGACAACAACGAGGCTTCCGCAGCAGAAACTTTGGGCACCTACAGGAAACTCTTGTGGCCGCAGACACTCAGCCGAACTTGTTTTTGTTCTTTTTTCCCTGGGGTTAGATCAAAGTGCTCAAAGGTGTGTGTGGGGGTAAGAAGCTGTGGTGGCAGCTCACAGCACACGTTTCTGTAAGTGTGCCTCAGAAAAGCACCAACTACCAAAAGCCCCATTTTTCAGGAAACAGTCAAACCCAGTTCCCCTTTTCAGTCACTGAGGTTTCACTTGCTCAGTAACTGGAGGAAAAGGAGTCTTTTCCACGAGGTGTAGGTGCTTGGAAGGGTAATATGGAGATGTGGATAACTTGTGTGACCCCTCTTTAATCCCAGAGGATAAACAGCGCTTTCACACAAAACGGGATAAACACGGAGAACTTTGCTGTCTGCACAAACGAAACCCGATCGTTTCTTTCAAAGGGGATGAGGAGAATTTGGGGAGCGCTCCAAGGTGGCTGATGCACATGAGTATCGAAGAAGCCTCTTGCCAGGAGCTGGGAGGGGACATCAGGAATGCAGCCACAGCCTCTCCCTGCCCGTCTCCCCCTGTGTCCTCCAGCTCCCCGCTCGGGCAGTGTCGGAGGCCGCGTTCCCCGCGCTGAATTTCCATCTTGCAGAGTTCAGCTATTCTTAGGCAAGGTTGTGAGTCATTAAGCGCTTTCAGATTGTTTATTTGTCAAGCCACAGGCACTTATATTTACTTCTGAAGCCAGACAAGCAGCTCCAAGGGTTTCTCTGTGCCACAGAAATTACTAGGTGAAATTCCACGGCGGGAGGTCAGCCCTGCCGCCCGGAACGCCGCGCGCCGGATCCGCCCAAGGGCTCCTTTTCAAAGGTCGATATAAGAGGGGAAAAGAACAACAAGAAGAATGTGGTTTCCTACAGCCTTTCACCACCTGATTTAGCTTTTATGTGTGTTTTTTAAGAGAGGCACTGGACTTTGCTGGCGGGCTGTAACGCCTCGGAGGGTGGATGGCGGTTTGGATGGGGAAGGGACTCCCTGGGGAAGCAGGTTTCCCTACAGGGGTGGGATTAGACCCTCCTGGAGGCCCTGCAGCTGCCAAGAGCAGCCAGACAGGAGCAGGCAGAGGCTCCTGCCCCGTGCTGGGAGGAAAACAGAGCTGATGTCATGTCCAGAGCCTGCAGTGCTGGGGCAGGGGCTGATGTGATCGAGCCCCTTTGGAAAGGCACAGAATCACTGTTGCTCTATAGGATGTCACGTTTGTGCCAACATCCATTTTTGTAGATTCTCTGCAAACTGCTGCCCCTCTGCTGTGCTCACAGAGCTGCCTTGTATGGTCTGGGAATGCCCAAACCCTGCCCCATCCACCCGCCATGCCTGTGGCCTTCCACTTTTGGCTGGCAGCATGAACAGGGCAAAATGCTTCTGCCAGTGTCTGGGTGCTGCAGGAATACAAATATCAACCCAACAAAGCAGCTCCATTTGGGAGGGTTTTATGGATCAAGCCATGATTATCATGAAACTTGGCTGTGCATCCCCTTTCACACCCCAAACCCAGCGCTTCCCTACACATCCCAGCCAGCTGGATGCAGGCAGGAAAAATTGTGGAGAGTAGAGACAACCTCTGTGTCCAGGAGAAGACAGAGCCTCCAGGGACCAACCTGGTGCTCACTCAGCCCTGTGGCACCCCGGTTGTGCACATCCTGTGATCTCCAAAGTGATATGGAAAAGGCTTCATTTGCTTATGGCACATGGATCACCCTTGTGATGTTCACATCAAACCACGTGGGCTTGCCTGGCAAATTAATTTGTTGTAGTAATCTGCTGGGAGAGAGAAGCCATGCACATAACAGAGAGAGGCTCAGCTGTTCTCTGCCTTAGCTTTGGTTTCCTGGATTTTTACTCGTATGTCATTTGTCCCTCTGCTCCAAGGCATGGTCTGATTCCCACTGACTCATCACGCTGGGAGTTTCTGCCCTTCAGTAGTGGTTTAGGGCCTGATGACTCAGGGGCCAACTTCTCTGTAATCCTCCCAGGGAGCTGCACCTAGAGAAGCCCTAGAGATTCCTCCAGTTCCATGCTCCAGGCTGAAGGGTCAAACCTGACCTGTTGGCTTCGCAGGGATAAAGATGTTACCTGCTCTAAAACTGCCAATTCTCTTTCAAAGCCAAGCAAGGGCATCTAATGATGTTCTTGGTGCTGTGAACTCCACAGACTGCAGCCTGCATGAGGAGATGTTGGTTTTGCTGGTCACCTCCCTCCTGTGACCCACTTACAGCCTCTTCTTGTACCAAGGGACGGGGCAGAAGGAGGAACTGATCTATCCCTGCACACCTCAACATCACAAAGGCTTTCATCAAGTTTTGCTTTCACTTGAGTTGTTCATTCATTCATTCATTATGATGTCTTTGGCAGCTAACAAAACACAGTGTTTAATTTTAATATATGTTAAGTCTCTGGGATAGGCAAGGAGTCTGACAGGATCCCGTTCTTCAGCTGAGATTCCAGCAGGGAGTTCAGAAATTCAGGAGGGAATGGCTCTGTGGTGGGGACAAGACCTGGCACAGTTCTGTATGAGGCTGGCACAGCCTCTGCAGCTCCCTGCTTGAGGTGGCTGTGTTGGGGTCACAGACGCTTTGCTGAGCAATTCCTTAAAACCTGGCAGAAATGGCTCTGCTGTGGATAAAAGCAAATCCTCACCTGAATCTTAAACCTTTATAACGGTGGTCTCGTGTCCCTAGGTGCGGATGAGGAATTATAAAAGCCCTTCTAGGAATGTCTGTCAGTGGAGATGCTGCCAGCAGATGGTGCAAGCATGTGCAGGTCGGGTTTCCTCCTTCCTCCGCTTCCAGGAGTAACAGCTCTGTGCGATGTTATTCCGACCTGAAAACAGAGATGGGGAGAAATTTTGTGTGTATTTTCATTTTGGTTACGGTTTGCAGTGTAGCACCTGCCTTCTCATGTGAATTCCAGCCCACAGTGGCAAACTGCACTGCCTCTGCTACCAGAGAAGCTCTGGATCCATATTTACATCAAACAGAGCAGCAGGATGTGAACTGTGGAAGAAAATATGCACAGACAGGCAAAAGCTGGGGAAAAACACTCTTAAGGATGCAACAGCACCACACACAGAACATCCCTTTTTTTCTGCAGCTTTGCTTTCAGAGAGATCTGAGGAGAAATGTTCTGTTTCAGACCTGGCCACAAAACCCTCCTGCCTCTGGCAAATTTTCAGAACCACACATTTATATTGCTATGAACTAATTCATCTACTTTATCTCTACATTATGGGTGCAATTATTGCTATTTCCTTAGATATCACAGATGCATATGTAGCTCTAGGAAGTTCATAGATCACATCCAACTGTGTTTTCTCTTAAGAGGAAGATAAACAGGAGCCAAGGCTGTGCTCTCAGTAGCTAAATACCTTGACCTCCAAACTTACAAACTCACCCACATGGAAGAACTTGTTTTGGTTTGTGCATAGACAAGCTCATGGTTTGTGGCTCAGGCCTCCAAGCTGACATTTGCCTTCTGAAGCTGAAATGAAAAGGAGCTTCCTGCAGGCTTTCCGTGGAGTTTACAGAACTGTAGCAATCTCTGATTTATTCTTTCCTGCCTTCCCTAAAAATCTGTATCTTTATGGATGCCAGAAAACAGCTGGCCCCAGGGGTCAAGGTTTTGGGCCAGGTTTTACTTGGCAGAGGCTGAAGCTGCTCTAAGTCCCCGGGTGGGAAGGAGTCGCTCTGTGACCCAAAGTAGGATCTCACCCCTGACAGAAGACAGTAGCTCTGCTGCTGCCTCACCTTCTCAGTCCGACATCAAATTGCCCAAACTCATCCCGTTTTGCTGCCAGAGCCAGGCATAGCCCTGCAGAGGTGCTGCTCTCACAGGGACTGGAGTTCTGCAGTGGCCAAATTGTTCCCACATGCCTCGAGGCAGCAGCACCGAAGTTAAAGAAAGGGTTATGAAATGATTTGAGATCCTCTGAAAGCAGATGTAGCTCGTCAAGCAGGAATAATTCATGGTTTGTGACGTTCCCAGGCTGCTTGCTGTGGGAAGAGTCAGATTTCCTTTCCTGTGGAGTAAAGCAAGTCGGACAATTTGTTCCTGTTTCTGGCTGTGAAAGGGCACAGAGTCTGCATGAACTGTGGGGATCACCAAACAATAAAATCCCTAAATACCCATTCCTATTCCTTCTGCCTGAAGCCAGTCCTGCCCTGACATTTTATAGTCAGTATTCTTATTTGTCTGAATGGTTTCTTACCTTTTCTGTGTGGGGAATTTGAGCAAGAGTCGTATTCCTCAGCAATTAAATGGGTTTTGCCCGGCGTAGGCTGCAGAGCTTCCCACCCCGAGGTCCCCGTGTGATCTGAGCTGGCTGAAAGAGCACATTGTCTGCACACAATTTGCACCAAAATTCACGGAATAATTCTAACAATACCAGAGCCCTGACAGATTTATAGGCCTATCACTGATATGGCTGCAGGCTCTGGAAGTTGATTTATATCATTCAGCAACAGCTAAAGGTGGGGAGGTTTTCCCCCGCTGGGAATCGTGCTCTGTACTGGAGGCTGCCTCCAGGACTCCAGAAATCCCATCTCTGGGGAATCTGCTCCTTCCAGGCATTTCATGTGGTTATTTTTGGCTGTGCCTGTGGAGATTTCTGGTCTCCCAGCACTGCTATTTTTATAACACATGGCTGTGAAGTCCATAGTATCAGACATAATTTGATTTTGCACGTTGGAGTGCCTCAGGACCATATGTAAGGAATCTCTGCCTCCTGCACCTGCTCCTTCTTTGGCCTGTTCCTGAAACACTCCTTTACTGTGTGGAGCTGAAGCTTCAGAGCCTTCTAGACAACAGTTCCTTTATGGAGCGTGCTAAGCTGCCATAAATATTTAATTAGGTGTTGCTGTGGGTTTGGAGAGATACAGAAAAAAAATAATCCCCATTTCCTTACATTTAAACAGAACCTTTTCCTGCTGGAAAAATTTCCCCACATTAACCAGTGACAGGAGGCCGTATTTTAAGAGGGGGCATAAAAATTTGAGAGGGTGTGAGGCTGGTGAAGAGGAGATTTCAGGGAGCTGAGGGCTTTTCCTCGGCGGGAAGGAGCTGCTGGATGGCTGGTTTGAGATGGAGCTGTGTGGGTGTCTCTGAGGCAGCACAGCACCACGTCAGGCTGGTGGGTGAAGCTCCTTCCCAACCAGGGGAGCTTCTGCTTCCCAAAAATAAATAAATCATGGCTTCAGGGGCATTTTGTAATGAATCAGCAAACCAGGCTGTCCTGGTGGCATCCAGGTGGTGGCACTGCCCGGATTGCTTCCTGTGCCCCAAACTTTTGGATACAACAACGATCTGGACTGGGATTACAGCTGATGAACTCATCAGAGAAGGGTGAGAGAGAAGAAAGAAGAGGCAGAAGTGTGACTGTGCTGCCTAATTTTAAAAATCAATCATCTGACAGACCTGCAGCTAAGATTTCACCCCAGTTTTCCATCCGAGTGTCAGAGGGGAAGCTTAAATACCACTCAGAATGTCTCATAATTATATTGGCTTTGTCTCTCAAAGCCAGAGAGAACTAATTTAGAGTGGAAATTAAAAATGGTATATGCATGGTTTGGTCAAAATAACGATGATGGGGAATTAGGGAGCAATTTGTGAGTATATTAAGGGAGAGAAATTATTTAGAGCAGGGTAAGGGCTATATGTAATCAGATGAAATCACCAGTAGAAAAATTGGAAGTTTTAATTTTAACTTTAAAAATCCAGGAAGCAGACCTGACACTGAGCTCTGCTGGGCTGCTCAGCAGCTCAGCACAGGATGGCACAGAGCCTCTTTAAGGGGAGCATTTGGGAATTGTCCCCACACTGTGGGAAAAGGGCAGGTAAAGCTGCTCCAAACGTGTGCTGAGTGAGTATCCTGAGAGGTGCTGCCCTGTCTTGGGCTTACCTCTGTGCTGCTTGTGTGGCAGATGCATTTGTTGATTAAAATAATGATTATACCTATGGAAACTGAGGTGGCTGCTTCATTAGACAAAAGAATGTAACACACAGACCAAAGCCCCACAGCCGCCACGGGAAATGCTGTGTGCACTTCCAGTCCCTCAAAATTGCTCTGCCAACATCTCCCTTCCCTCCTTCACTCGGTTACTGCCCCTGAAAGTCAAACCACAAGCCCGGAAATGTCCACAAGCCTGACTTTACACCCAAATCTCAGCCTCCCGATGTCACTGAGGTGTTCCCAGGCACAAGCACACCTGGAGTTTAGCTAACACAAGGAATAAGGAATTACCTAACGTGGGTTTGGACTCTCAGACTGTAAAACCCTTGGATATAAATAGTCTTCTCTCATGTTTGCTGAAGCAGATTGCAAAGCACACACTGGGCAGGGCAGACCTTGGCTGAGATGAACGGCCTCGGTCACGGCACTTCTATATCACACTGAGCCAGCCTGGAGCAGCTGGAGCCCTGCCCTTGGAGTTTATTCCGGTCTGGAATCCAGTCCCAAGGCCCAAACACTCAGAGATTTCACCCTGTCTCAGTACAGCCACGGGTTTGACTGCCCAGCACCTTCCAGCTGCCAGTGAAGTGACTCCTTGGCCACTGACTCAAACCAGCAGCGTAACACAGACTTAATTAAACACTTTATTAATCAGCCAAGCACTTCCACGACCTCTGGGCACCACCCACCTGGATAAGACTCTTGTCTCACACAAAAGAACCTCTGTAGTCCGGAGTGTCCATTAACTGCAGGGACCTCAGGCAGTGTTTGTTGAGCTAAAGTTCACATGGCAGAGCTCCGGGGGAAAGCCATCCACGTTCAGTGGGAATGCAGCACCCCGACAGCTTCGGAGCTCTGGGGATCCCACAGGCCAAGGAAATAAATCAGTATATTCACCTTAAGAATCTGAGCCTTGGTTCCTTGGGTGTGCAGGCACACACGGATATTTCACCTGCAAGAGAAATCAAAACACGCGCAGGAGCTCGTCCCTGACTGTTGGAATATACACAGTCCCTCCCACAGTTCATACGAGTATCCGGGGATAGTGACCTGCTGTAATAATGAATTCATGCAGCAGCGTAAAAGAAAAACAAAACAAAACCAAAAATATTGCAAGACTGCAAAAAAAGAAAGTGACTTCGTGGGGTTCAGTTTGGTTTAGTGTTTTAACAGGCAGCGGAGCGCCACGCTCGGGGGAGGCAGCAGCAGCTTGTCCTGGGGAACTTCAGCTTTTGAGTGCTCAAATTTGGGGTAATTCAGCCCAAGGCCCAGACCTGGGTATGGCTCTAAGTCAGTTATGAAATTAATCTTATAAAATCTCTGATGTAACTTAGAAACGTTCCTGTTAGCAAACCTTTATGTATAAGCAACGTAAAACCTTTATGGATAGACTGGTCCTGGAGGGGCCAGTTTAAAGAGCAGAATGCGGTAATCGACAGTATTTTCCCACATTCCATCTTTTTCTGAGCGTGGTGATCCCTGAACCAGCAGTTTTGCAGCCTCAACAGCCTCGGTGATAACTATTTTTTACTGCCCTCTGCACAGGTGTGCCGCAGAGCCTTTAGGCCGGGATCCGATGGGAAGTCCTGGTGGAATGCCCGGTTTTTGATGCAAAAAGCGCGGGAAGGCTCCTGAGGGCCGCTCCCGCTCACTGCGGGCCGGGCCCTGAGGGCGGGGGGGGGACGGACGGGGCCGCCGCCTCTGATTGGCCGAGCCTCCCAGGAGGCGTGGTCACGGCGGGACCAATCCACCTCCCTCCGGCGGGGGGGGTGGAGGGCTCTCCCCGCGCAAATGGTACAGCCCAAACCCGAGCCCTTTGGCCGGGCCGTTACCAGCGCCCGCGCGCTCCCAGGCAGGA
>VZTE01003534.1:468652-487360 GCA_013397775.1 Eulacestoma nigropectus
CGGGGCGGGGGGCGGCGGGTCCGCGCTCGGCCCCCTCGGGGAGTAAATGGCGCCTGGTGTGCGCGTGTGTGTGTGTGTGCGCGCCAGGTGTGAGCGCCCCGGCCGCGCCCCGCAGGAACCATGCCCGGCGTCCTGCCCGGCGACAGCGCCAGGGCCAGCCCCTCCAAGAAGAACCGGCTGTCGCTGAAGCTCTTTCAGAAGAAGGAGGCGAAGCGAGCGCTGGATTTCACCGAGGCGCAGGAAAATGAGCAGAAGGGCGCGGAGTTCAGAGGCGCCGAGATGTGAGTGCCGCGCGGGAGAAGTTTTTGTGGCGATGTTGTGTCTGTCTCGTGGTGCTCCATCCTCCACTCCTTTCGGTTTCGTGTTCTTGCATAAATAACGTGCTGCAGCACGCGCTAAATTAAATTAACGTGCGCGTATATTAATTAACGTGCGCTTAAATTAAATTAACATGCACTCACGTTAAATTAACCGTCGAGGCAACTTAATCAAACTGAACGAAGTAATTACTATAACCAATTTCCGTAACTGTTTTAAGAAAGCGGCTTTGCCCCACTGGGGGTGTTCAGTTGGCGCAAACTTTGGGATCCACTTGCTAAAGTGTGTTTTTAAAAATTAATTAATCACTTTCTAATGCTTCTGTTAGGAAAGCAACTTTGCCCCAGTGGGGCTGTTCAGTTGGCACAAACTTTGGGATCACTTGAAAAAGTTGCTTTGCTTCAACTTAATATAAGTAGTTATTGTGTCACTGAGCTATTTATATTATAATTTATATTAATATTTAATTTTCTGCAAGGCGAGCTTTAATGAAAATATGTTGGATCTTAAAGGTGGTTTCTGCTGCAAGGAAAGGAATGGACTGGGGGTTGGCTGTCATTCACTGGGGCTTTTCAGGCCCTGAGCAAATCTATCGACTCATTTCATTGCTGGTGAGGGGATTTAAGTGGGAAGAAGAAAATTGTGGTCACTTAAAAATAGTTGGAGACTTTAAAATTTGGTTCTGTTGTGTCATTACAGTGCATTAATCCCTTATGTCAGTGATTAATAATAATGATAATCCGTGTATAGTGTGTCAGGTTCATTGGGGTTTGGGGGGGTTTTTAGATCTTTTTTTCCGGTTTTATGCTTTTGCTTTGCATCCAGAAATGAAGTGGGGTGACTCTGGAGCAGGGGACGGTGACAAAAATATGTTCTAGGCACGTTTTGTCTCCCTTATGAATGAACAAAAAACATACAAAAGTATTTAAATATGAAAGTTTTGGTCCCTTAAATCAGTCTCCTGGTATTTGATGCGTTGGAACTTTTGAGCAGATTTGCCTCCTGCCTGGAAACCTGTGTGGTTTTGGGTGGGTTGCTGAGGAGGTAGAGGTGAGGACTCTGTGTTGGAGTGCCCAGACTGAATTCAGACACACTTTGACACCATTCTGATCTGCATTTCTCAGTGCTGAATTCTCTAGGGTGGCTCTGAGGTGGGCAGAGATGAGGGAGTGGTTTTCCAAAGCTGTCTCTCACCCTGATTCTCTGTTTCACAGTGACCAGGTGGTTCCTGCAGCACAGCCCCCCTCCCTCGTCAGCTGTGAGAAAAAAGACAACATGTTGCCTTTTGTGGGCTTGAACAACCTGGGCAACACCTGCTACCTGAACAGTGTCCTGCAGGTGAGGCCATGTCCAGGGGGGCTCAAAAAGGGAGATTTTGGTTAAGCACAAATGGGTGAAATCAGTTTATTCTGGGTACAGTATAAAGGGCATCTAATTACAGTGGGGGAAAAAAGATGCTGCTGCAGGAAATGTGTGCACTGTGGTTGTCCTGATTGGGTAATTCTTCAGTTTCCATACTCAGGGCTCCTCCCTGCTGTGAAAAATCCTGGATCTTTGTGTGCTCTGCACAGCCTGGGGAGGTGCAGAGCTGTGTGGATTATAAATGTGCATTTATGTGTGGAATGACTTCTTAACTCGAGTTATTCTTGTGTTTTCAACTGTTGCTTTCAGGTATTATATTTTTGTCCTGGTTTTAAAACTGGAGTAAAACATTTATATAACATTATTTCAAAGAAGAGAGAATCTTCAAAGGATGAAGGAGAGCAAAAGGCAGAAAAGGTAACAAATCCCCACATGTTCTTTACTGGTGACCTTGCAAGTGAGGCTGCCCTGAATGTAGTGAAAATTTAACTGATTTCTGTTCTTAAGAAGCTTTTCAGCATTGTTTTCTAAAGTGTTGCTTCAGGTGAAGATGTATTTGAGTTGTTTTGAACTTTAGCACAAGTTTTAAAGTCTAACAGAAGAAATTTGAGAAAGATCCCTGACTGTGCTTCTGGCATTAAGATGATTATGATACAGCACTTGGAGCAGACGGAAATGGGAGTTTGGGCAAGGATGGTTTGGGATTTTAAGCTAATGGCTAATTAGGATTTTATGTTCGTTTCCTACTTGAAAAAAACCCAAAATATTGTCTGAAACCCACCTGGCTCCCATAGCAGACAAAAAATTCAGTCAAGTACGGAAAACCGAGGGAGGGGAGGAGAGAAAAAGGTTCAGTTGTTGTGACAGATGAAACTGACACAAGTGTTTTTATTCCTTTTACGTTGTTATTGCAGGGAAGTTGTAAAGAAGATCCCCTGGCAAGTTACGAACTCATCTGCAGTTTGCACTCCTTGATCCTTTCAGTTGAGCAGCTTCAAGCCAGTTTTCTCCTAAACCCAGAAAAATACACAGATGAATTGGCCACTCAGCCCCGGAGGCTGCTGAACACCCTCAGGTACAAATGGCCCTAAATGCTGGCAGGATTTGTCCTGACATTTCCAGGTCGTTCCATTGCCCAGCTTTAGAGGCTGGTGCAAAGGAGATGACCTTAAATTTGGGGTGGCCTTATAGGAAGTAAGATTTTTGTGCTTATTGTTACTGCCATGGTGTTGGAAATTTGAAAATAAATTTGAATTTTGTAAGACTGTAATGCAGAAGGGGGTTTAAACAGTGCTTGGCCTTAGGTACAGAAGTGTTACTGAATTATGGAGTGGTTTGGGTTGGAAGGGACCTTAAAGTTCATCCAATTCCACCCCTGCCATGGGCTCCAAGCCCCGTCCAACCTGGCCTTGGGCACTTCCAGAGATGGGGAAGGATCCCCTTGGAGCTGAGGAGCTCCACTGCTGGGTGTGTTTAAATCCCTGAGGCTGAACCTCCCTACACCTCTGTGACAGAGATGAGCTCTCTCTAAGCCTGGAGACTTCCAAATCCCCAATTTCAGTTTCAAACCACGTTCCCCAGTTAGCAAAGGATGACAAACCCTCATGTTCTGCTCCTTTCCTTTGCACAGAGAGCTGAACCCCATGTACGAAGGGTACCTGCAGCACGATGCCCAGGAGGTCCTGCAGTGTATCCTGGGGAACATCCAGGAAACCTGCCAGCTGCTGAAGAAGGAAGAGCTGAACAAACTGCCTGTGGAAGAGCCTGCAGCTAAGCTGGAGGAAAAACCCAACCAAAACTCCGAGACCAATGGCTCTCTCAGCCCTGCTGAGGAGGAGGATCCCGGCCCGGGCGGCCACGGCGGAGACGCGGCCGAGGAGAAGCTGCTCAAGGGAAACGGGAAAAGGAAAAGCGACGCCGAGGGAGGCAACGCCAAGAAAAAATCCAAAGTATCAAAAGAGCAAATTGCAGCAGAAGAAAATCAAAGACAAACCAGGTCCAAGAGGAAAGCCACGGGAGAAAAGACGGAAAACCAAACGGATGCCATTGCCAAGTGTTGCGGGGACAGCGAGAGCGCCAAGCCCACGCAGAAAAAGTCGCGCCTTAGGTTAAACTGGTTAAAAACTTCCTGCAAACAGCCCAGTATTCTGTCCAAATTTTACAGTCTAGGAAAGTTAACTACAAACTTGGGATCCAAAGACCCAGGGAAAGAATATGACTGTGAGCTTGAAGAGTCAGCTGCCAAGTGCGAAAATGGTGACAGTAAAGAAGAATATCGTGAACCAGCGTCTCCTGTGGAAAGCCATCATGGAAAAGGAACTGAAAAAGAACCAAAAAAGGAAGGTTGGTGCACAAGTGGATGGGCTTAAAATTAGTAGGATTAAGAAAGTACAATGCGTGGGAAGTCAGCCTTCAGACTGCACAGCCTGCAGAGCTCTAAACACAAAATTAGGTTTTTCAGGAATTGAAGACGATTTTTAGGAAAGAGAATTTATTTTTATACGTGCTTGTAATTTTTTTCTTTTAGAACTTGACCTGTTTAGCTTAGATCTCGAGGCATTTCTCTAACATTTTGTAATCATTGTACAAGATGTATAAAAAAGGCAGAATATTACCAGGTTTGTATTTACCACTAGTTTCTGTCATCCATAGAAAGATCAAGTGGATTCAAGATGTAAAGGGGTATTTCTGTGAGGAGCAAACAGAAACAAACCCCACTGGCTATGGCTTTACAAACAATATCCTCTTTTTCCCTTCCAGTGTCTTAATCTTGCCATATTCCCAACCTTCCCAAGAACTAGGAAGGACTCAGGATGTATTAAAGATCTAATCTATTTAGTTCTAATAGATGCCAAATAGAAATGCTAATTGGCTGGCAGGTCTGGATTTTGTTTATGTCAATGAAACAAGATAGTTGTTGAGGGAAGGGCTTCAGTTGGAGTCCAGTACTTTAATTTGGAACTTTCCACCCACCAATTTTTATAAAAAATTGAAGGAATGAAGAATCTTTTGAGTTCTGCATTTCTTCTACAGATTTGACCAAAACTGGTCACTAAATTTAGGAAGGAGGAGAGGACTAAGAATAAGTAGAAGCCAGGTAAACCCAGAGTGTGGTGCTCCTTGAGGAGACCAGTGGTCTGTGCTAAGGAGTCACAGCACTGGTGACAACCCAGTATTCCAGAATGTGACACTGTCACACTTCAAGTACAAAACAAGAGCCTGATCTTAGAACAGAAATTAAAGTTTGAGGGCCAAGAGACGGAGGGTCCATATTAGCTTACAAGTCGGTGATACCATGAAAACTGCACATGATTCGTTTTGCTTTTAAATTCCTGTCTGAGATCCCTGAAAGGCCATGGCTCTAACAGTAATTTTCCAAGGATAACCAGGTTTGGAAGGGTCTCTGGAATGAAGTGCACCTTGCTCAGGGATGTGCCATGTACTTTCTCCAGGTACAGAGCTGGCTGTCTTCGAGCTGGTGGAGAAACTCTTCCAGGGCCAGTTAGTGCTGAGGACGAGGTGCTTGGAGTGCGAGTGCTTCACGGAAAGGAGGGAAGATTTTCAGGACATCAGTGTCCCAGTGCAAGAAGATGAACTTTCTAAAACTGAAGAGAGTTCTGAAAGTAAGTAATTCCCTCAAAAAGGGTTGTGAGGTGTGTTCCTGCCTCAGCTGGCCGTGGGGAAGGACAGTGCTGTAGTTAGGAAGGAACGCGGCTCCTGTTTGTGCTGGTTAAAATTAGAGGTTGTTATCTCCTGTCCTGATTAACTTTAGACTTTGGAAACACGGTGCTGATAATGTTGACAGATCCAGATAATATTCAGATTGTTCCAGATCTTAACACATAGCATGGACTGCCTACAATCCTTCACTTAGGCACCTGTTTTCCTGCTTATAAGTAGGTATTTCCTTTTGTTTTGAGTCTTCTCTTTATTCCTGGATAAGAAATTCTGCTTTTTCTTCATTTTACAAGAAATACTTACATTTTGTCTTAAAAATAAAAGAAACAAGAATCCAGTTTTTCTTAATTATTCTAAAAAAAATTTAGTATTTTAGATTGTTGTTACCTTAATAACATTTTTATTATGTTTGTAAATGTTAGTCCTGTGGTCTCTTTCACAAATTTTATTGATCTACATGTAGTGTTTTAGCTGTTATCAAAAGGAAGTGTGGCAAAAACACATCTTGAAATTCGGAATTCGAAGGGAATTAATTTTAGTTGCCATGGACTTAATTTGGAGCAGCTTTTCCTGCTTTTACTCCCCATTTTGCTGAAGGATTCAAAGGAAAATGTGGGTGATGTTCGTATGTGAAGTGCTGCCGACAGCGGGTGATCCTGTCAGCAGTGTGAGGGTGGCAGGGGAGGCAAAATGAAAGAAGTGAGAGGAACTTTCTGGTTATTTTGGGGGTTTGCCTTAATAAATGGAATTCTGGTCTCATACAAGCTCTCAGTTTCCGGACATGGCAACAAAATTGTGTGATCTGAAACAAGCTTTGAAAAAATCCTAATTTTGGGTAATGAGATCCATTAAGTGACATTTTCATCCCTTCCTGAAATGCTCCAAAGATTGAAATACATCCCATACTTCACACATACTGAGTGTTCTTTGCAGTGTTGCAGGTTTGGAGTGGTCTGAAGTTGCCATATTTTGTCTTGTTGCTCTTCTGGCGGGATGCGTTGGAAATGTAAACATTGGCACCTCTGTGAATGCGGCGATTCTCTTTTCTAGTTTCTCCAGAGCCAAAAACAGAAATGAAGACGCTGAAATGGGCAATTTCCCAGTTTGCCTCAGTGGAGAGGATTGTGGGAGAGGACAAGTATTTCTGTGAGAACTGCCACCACTACACGGAAGCCGAGCGCAGCCTTTTGTTCGATAAAATGCCCGAAGTGATCACAATTCACTTGAAGTGCTTTGCTGCCAGTGGCTTGGAGTGAGTATGCATTGCCTGTCTTACAAAACAGGGTCCTGCAGCAAGGGAGATCTCTCCAGAGCTAGAAATGCTTTGTAGTTTTTCCAAAAGATTTCCAGATTGGAATTAAATCTCTGGGATGCAGTCCCCAGTGCCATAAAGGCTTTGTGTTGTTACAGGTAGTGGCAGAAATTACCTCCAGAAAAACTGACTTTTAGGAGAGTCCTTAACAAAAATTTTTTAGCTCTACTCTTACAACAACCTGATATCCTGACATTTCTTAAAACTTTACTTACTTTAAATATCCCCTATGGGTTCAGAGGCAGCTTTAAGTGCTTCACCAGAACAAGTAATGAGAACAAATCTGCATTTTATGGTCAGATGTTGTCTCTACCTGAATGTGAGTACTAAAAAGATGAACATGAGAGAGGAAAAAAAAAATAATCAGGAGATACACACTTTTAAAGAGCTAACACTTGTTACCCCAAAATTGACCAATTCCTTAAAAAATACTGTGGTCTCTACCTGAATGTGAATACTAAAATTGTGGGGGGAAAAATCATCAGATAAACATCTTAAAGAGCTAGTACACCAAAAAAAAAAAATCAGTTACTTTAAAAACACCATAGTATCAGTATCATTGATATTCAATTACTGAGTAATCAGTTTGGTACTATAATTGTAGCAATCCTTAGGTTTTGAAAGAAGTTGTGAGAGTGTTCTTTATCTTTTTTTTTCCATACTGAAGATTTTAGGACTTTTCTTTGGGATGAGAGGAAACCAAGAAAAATCCATCCCTACAGTTCTGTACATATTCAGGTTTCTGACAAAGTAGAAGGAAAATTCTCTGTGTCTCTGCAATGTCTTTCCATACAAGTCCAGGATCATAACATACAAAATTGTCTTTTCATAAATCCCCACAATATTTGACTTAAATATTGAATTGTATATATTGACTTACAGCTACAGACTTAAAAATCATCACTGTTGAGCAGGAAACATGAAAATTCTCTTCCATTTGCTCCTATATTTCCTACTTTCTTGTTTCCACGAGGAAGGACTTGCAGGTTAATCAACCCTCTCCAGCCTCACTGACCTCTTCTGTCCTGGCCAGCTTCAGGTGCTTGCTCCAAAACACTCAGACCAGTTTCCAGGTCAGAGTGAATCCAGTATCTGGTGGTTTTCCTCATGTGTCCTCTCAATCATGCCATACATTTTCAAGCCAGAGATTAAGGAAGTCAGAGTGGAAAACCTGATGTAGAAACCTGTGATGAAGCTGAAACTCTTCTTTAGAAGAGCTTCTTGATTTTTACGTTGGATGTTTTATCTTGGACAAAACCCTGTCCTTGCTAAAAGCAGCAACAAACTCTTCTAGTAGCTTTAAACTTAAAAAATTTAAGACAAGAATCTTCAGACAACTTTTAGCTCCCATAAAAATTTGGAAATCTGGTCTGCTCTGTTGTGCTCTACTGAGTTTTCTGGTGACCAAGTTGTAAATAAATGAGAAATGAAGGGTAATGTAAATATTTGCAGTTAATAGGGATTTTATTCATCTTTTCTAGATGCTGCTTTGCAAAGTGTTATGGTTTAAGATAAAGCAGCCAGTGTGAAAATCTCCTTGCCTGGGGAGGAGTAATTCTCTTTGGCAAGTGTGGGGGGGGGAAAAATGCCAGGCTGTGTGTGAGCAGGCTGTGAAGCTGTTTAGAAGGAATTTGTTAATTAGTAACATGTAATTAAGCATTTCCACTCTAGAAATTTAACAGTTTGTGAGAAAATCAGCTTTTTGTCATGTGAAATTCAGTGCAGTAGGTACAATGTCACTGATTTACGGTCTCAAAAGATGTGGCTGCAGAAATCAGATTTGCTGTGTTTGAAGTGCACCAGCCAGAGCAGGCAGAGTTCTTGGCATGCAATTTTTCTGTCTTCAGATTCTTAACATTAAGAAGAGCAAAAAGCTAATATGAAAAGATTTCCTCTCTTATTTCCTCCTCTCCAAATCTTTCTGATGCTGGATGTCATTGAGAAGAAAGGTAGAGCCTGCTTTTTCCTGTTTTTATGAATATGATTGTCCCAGTGTGCTTGAGTGGAACTGGATTTCTAATCCAGGGTATCAGCCAGCAGTTCTGTGTTTCTTGACTCTCTTCTGAATATCTTTGTTTCTGACTGCTAACAATGGGGATTTTTAGAAGATTTAAGTTCTATTATTTCTGATTCTGTGCTCTTCCGTGTTCCTTTTGGTGGAGTGAAACATGTATGGTAAGAGAGGTCTGAAGTGAGGTTTCACTTAATTGGAGTGACTGAGGATCTGTGTGTGGTGTCAATGTATTTATTTCTGTGGTTCTGAACAGGAATAAAGCAGAATCAAAATTAAATCCAGGAAAACAATAATCTGTCACTGCAGTTATGCCATGGCTGCAGTTTCCTTGGATTTAAGAGTTATTCTTTGCTAGGATAAGAGCAGTGAACTCTTTGCAGCCTCAGTTTTACAGGGCTTGTCTGTACTCCCCAGTGTTTTTCCCTACAACACCCTCACAGTTGAGTAAGACTGAGTCATCCCTGGAATTTATCAGGACATCACAACCTATTGTTAAATAAAGGGGTTAATTGATCTGGGATGATGCAATGTGTAAGTCATCAGGATCAGAATCATTCAAGGAGGCTGATGCACAATAATGAGATCCCAACACTGACTTTCTCATTAAACTCTGTAGATCCTTATAATGAAAGGACTTTTTCCCTCCTGGTAAATTTGTGTGCTGTGAACAAAATGTTGAATATTTATGGAATTCGAGAGGCTTTTCCAAAGTAAATCAGGGAATTGGTTGAAAAAACAGAATACCATAGGGCAGCTAGTGAAGAATCCCAGGAGAGCACCACTGGCACTGCTACAGTGCACTGAGAGCTGAGGAAGATGAGTCACAATCTCTGAGTGGTATTAAAGCTACTTGAAAGTAAAATAAGTAATGCTTTATTTAGTAAATGACTCTTTCAGGAGGGAAGAAAAATCAAACCCAACCCTGCTTGGTTCAGCCTTGGCTGTTGAAGAGGTTTTTGGTTTGTTTTTAAACAGGGGGGTGAGAGAGAAGGGGGTGTTTGTGCAGAGATAGAAGCATGAATGGTAACAATCAGCTGAATTTTTATCATCGCTATTTAAAAATTACCTTTAGTTGATACTTCAGAAAAAGGAGATCTCTTAAACAGTTAAAATCTACAGGTTCTGGGCTGTAAGATTTAACATTAGAGTCGTAAAAAGGCCTTGACTGACCAGGGGAGCAGGGAGCAGTTCCCAGCATCCATATCTTTTAGGAGAAGGATGTGGATACACCTCTGGGCCACCTAAAGTGGTGTTTTTTGGGAGGTGCTGTGGCACGAGGTGTAACCTGTGTGTCCCTTGCCAGGTTTGACTGCTACGGGGGCCTGTCCAAGATCAACACGCCCCTGCTGACACCCCTGAGGCTGTCCCTGGAGGAGTGGAGCACCCGGCCCACCAACGACACCTACGGGCTCTTCGCCGTGGTCATGCACAGCGGCATCACCATCAGCAGCGGCCACTACACAGCCTCGGTGAAGGTCACGGACCTGCAGAGCCTGGAGCTGGACAGGGGCAACTTCCTCCCCGAGCCCGGCTACGCCGCGCTCAAGCCGGAGCCGCTCAACGAGGAGGAGGCGCGGGCCGTGGCCGAGGACTACGACGACGGAGAGGTCTCCTTCAGGCTCAACGGCGCCGCACCGCCGGGGAAGGTGCTCAGCAAGAAGAACATGGAGGCCGTGGGACTGCTCGGGGGGCAGAAGAGCAAGTCTGACTGTGACCTGTACGCCAGCAAACAGCCCAACCCCGAGAAGTTCCTCAGCGTGGCTCCCGAGCCCCGCAGTGCCGAGCCCAGCGCCGAGCCCAGGGCGGAGCAGGGTGAGCCCCCGGGGCTGGCAGCACACGGACTGGAAAACAAAGCTCTCTATGTGCTCCAGAGCCTCAAGGAGTACGAGGGGAAGTGGCTGCTCTTCGATGATTCCGAAGTGAAGGTCACAGAGGAAAAGGACTTTCTGAATTCTCTCTCTCCAACATCGTCATCTACATCGACTCCTTACCTACTGTTTTATAAGAAAATTGTAGAGTGATGCTGTATTTGACTGTAAATATTCGGGATTTGCATACACCTCTCGCTCTGATTTGCATCAAACTACCTGGAAGGAACGGCTCTTTGTTTTTTGAAGCTACTGATTCTTCATCTTTGGTCTTTTTTTCTTTGGTGTCAAGTGGCTCGACTTGAATTAACAAAACATGACATAGGACTTGACTCACACCATAACTTTTCTGCTGGAGAATAGTGCTATGACCTTTTAGAAATACCAGTTTGTATAGATCCCAAACAATGCCTACAGCACCCAGTAGTGGTTTTAACACAGCTCTAGGTCTCAGACATGCCTATTGTATTATTAGCTTTTTTTTCTTCTTCTTTTTTTTTTTTTTTAAATAAAAGTTATTTGTATTCATACTCTGGAGTAAATGTATATTAACTAGCAAATTTCATCAGAAGTTGTGTATTTTTGTAACTTGGGAAGTAACACTTCATATTTAGTCTTTGGGTAATTGATGTGGTTTATGCTCCTGCTCCTTGCAACTTGAAGCACAAGGAAAAGGGTCTTGGAACCTTGTCCAGTGCAGTGGAGGGAACTGAACTGCATGGAAGTGTTTGACTGCTCTAATTTGCATCTTGGTGCATAGGTGGTAATGAGCAAAGTGTAAATAGGTGTGATTAATACTTCAAACCAGGGGCAGAGTGTAGTGTAATTAAAATAATTTTGTACTTTGAAGAGTGAAGCCCTCTAATCTGCATCTCTGGTGGGGTTGGGAACTTAGTGGTGACCTTCTAACAGTTCATTTGTACCTGGAACTCACTGAAACGTGGGGGGAAAGGAGAGCATTTGGCTTTGATGCTTTGTTAAGAATGTATATATGAAATAAAAAAGTTATGATCCGCATCTGAGACAAGCAGATCAGCCTGGTGTGTTTGGAGAGGGGAAAGCAGAAAGGGAAAGGGGTTTGGGAACAGTTACAAAAAGGTTGAGAAATTATCTTAAAAACGGGAAGATTTAAAATGCTTTCAGGATAACATTCTGTGGTTTTTAGCTGGTTCTTGTGCAGCATCTCTTAATTTGAAGGCACTTTTTGACTAGAGGTGTGAGGTTCAGAAGCATATTGCCAAACCAAAAACATTTGCACTGAACACTGGAGATGAAAATCCCAGATTGTCTGACAGAATTGAAGGTGACTCCTATAAACTGATAATTGAAATCTTAACAAATACCACACAAAAAAAGTGAGATTGTTCAGTCTTGTCAGAGGATGGATGGAATGACACCAAGTGTTGCTGCAGGCTGTGAGTATGCCCTGGATACATTTAACCCTTTTTCCACTACAAATTAATTGATTTACAGGAAAAGCCCTAAAAACCTCTGCCTAGTTAATTCTGCAATACTTAATTTTTACTGTCTTGTATTATAATGTTGTATAAACACTGAGGTAAGCCAGGAAAAATCTCTTTTAGTGTATTTTCCATGTTAGGTTTGACTTCTGATTGTTCTACAGGCCTTGATTTCGCAGCATAAAAAATCTGCAATGACAATATACACTCTCCCTTTTCCAAAGCATTGCACCATAATAAATTATTTCAGAGTCTAAACCAAGAAGTAGCTACATGACAAAAATATCAGTGATCTTACCTTGCAAGGGCAGCCCAATCCCATTACAGAATGCAATTTTTTAGCCTTTGCTGAATTTCAGCCTGCAAATGAAAATTTATTTTTCCACACCTGGCGCAAGACTTTTATGTTTTTCATTCAACTGCAGGGTCAGGAATGTTCCAAGGAAACAAAATACCATTATTGTCACCAAAACAGGATGTAAGGAAGACCCAGCTGCCTTCCATCATCCCAGTAGAGCTTGGGAGGAGACTCTTTGTGGCAGCTGAAAACAGCCTCGGCTGGAAGATGCTGAATGAAAACGCCTCCTCTGGCACAGGGAGAGGGACTGGGGCTGGGTTTTGGGATAGTCACTCAAGCACCACTTGCCACCCCCCTGAACTTGTTGCTTTTAACTCCTGTCCTGGAGCAGAACCGCTGTAAATTAAAGTTTCATCCTCTCGTGGCTACTGGGATTTGTTTCCACTGTGTAAATATTTTTAATGCCTCTTCCTGGAAATCTCTTCCAAAGCCATTCCTTCCTTCCTTAGTATTTTCCATTATGAGATTCCCTGACTTTTGTAGCACTTCCAAGGCCTTGTCAACAGCCCTGGGCTTTGCAAGAGGCCTTGGAATATCCATGAAAAGGCTGGAGTTTTTCTTTCTGCAGGAAACTCCAGGCAAGTGTTCCATCTTGTGAAACAGAACTAATTCAGGATTATTCTGTTCTAGGGAAACAGAGCCTGGCACACAAAACACACCACTGTGGAGCTCTTGGGATAACAGAGCATGGGAGAAGTCTCCAATAGCCTAAAATAAGTATCAGGAAGAAAGAAAAAGACCCTCCCCACCCTAAACCCTCAGTGCTGCTGCAGAAGGGGAGGCACTTCATGTATAAACCCATTTTTCCTTCTATTTTTATAGAGTATGTTTATCAAATTCAGGTTTTGTATGTATACCTGTATTTTTATGCAGACTTAGGTATTTATGGAGAGAGAATAAGTGTGTTTAATCACATACCACCTTTTCCAGGGGACTTCATTCACCACAGAGAGGAAAAATATTAAGATTTAGGAGTTGTGGACTCAGCTCCAAATCTGATGTTTCCTCGAAGTGCTGTGTTAGACCCCAAAATATCTGCTGTAAAACACATCTTTCTTCACATAAACAGCAATGCAAAGAATGCTTTCCATGTACCCTTTTAAACTGTGGTACCAGTTTAGTTTCTTTCTCCCTCTAAAATTAGGCTTTAAATTTTAAAAATGAACACAAAATCAATTCAGTTCCACGGACATAAAATCAGTTTAGTTCCATGGACACCGCTAATTCCAAAGGATGAGGAGATGCTGGGACTTGCCAGCTGCTGGAGATGTCCATGAACACAGAAGTGAAGCTGAAACTTCACCTCATGGACTGAAGGAGCTGAGGAGGTACCAAGCTGTGCCTCCATCTGCTGCTGGCTGCAGATGGAATTATTTTTGTTTGCAGCAAAAGAACAGGGATAATAAAACAATCACCACTTGGTTAATTAATCTTACCATGACTTACCTTGCTCTGAACCTTTTCCCCAAGGATGCTGAGCCCTGAAGTCCAATGCACAGGGAATTAAAGTGTAAACATTCACATATTTAATAGTACCATCAAAATAACCATCATCATCACTACATTAAAAACTTCCAAAATGCATTTGCGTATGGTCCTAATATAAATTAAATATAGGAACTAAAAGTAAATAAATTTAACATTAGGTAATGCTATAAATAAAGGTAAATGCGTTTAGTGTACCTTTGAGTCATAAAAATGCCTTAAAAAACAGGGTAAGTTTACAGCTCATCACCAAAACTCTGGATACCACTGCCATGATTTTTTCTTTTTTTTTTTTTTTTCAAACATTGAGAAGTCTACATTTGACAATTCAGAATGATTTTTTGGCCACTGAACACTTTTGATGGAGGAAGAGGTTGTGTGGGATGTCCAGGATGAAGTCCAAGTTTTATTTCACAATAAAACTTCTTTGATTCCCAGCGCTGATAACAAGGCTCTTTTTCTTTTCAAAACCTTAATTTTTTAAGTGCTTTTTTTTTTTATTATTTTGGTTTTTAACTCGTTTAGATTTCCATTTTGCGAAGGCTCATCCTGCTGAAGGAGTCTCTGAGGGAGAGAAAATACAATGATGAGCTCAGATTTTCCATGGTGAAGTAAGAAGCCTCAGCAGATGAATGACTCTGAATTGATTTCCAGTATTTCCTAGAGCTGGTTACTACAAAAATTAAGTCCACTGGCATTAAAACTCGTTGCTTTTTCAATGAATTGGGTTTGGGTTTGTATCTGAGATCATCCAACTGCCCAGAAAACTGGCAGAGAGTTTAATTGCTGTGTACACAGAGAAGCAGCACAAACCACCTGCACAACTGAAATCTTATTTAAGTTTTTCAAATACATCCCTAAAGTGCAATTTCCCAGGAATATGTGGAGTTGGACTCGATGATCCTTGTGGGCCCCTTCCAGCTCAGGATATTCTATGACTTTTAGGATATTTTATGTCATACCTGTATTAGGGTCCCTGCACAGGCTGGATTTCACAAGATCAGGTAAGAATTACCACACCAGAGGCACTGGTGGGGAGGGAAGCACGGCTATTCCCACCATTCCAGCCAGGAAAATTTGCCAGGAACAGCTGGGACACAGTGCTGGGACACAGTGCATGACCTGGGGAGAGCTCAGAGCATTCCAAAGCTGGGCAGGGAGGGAATGGCACCTTCCTGCAGTGCTCACAGCCAGAATCCACCTCAGGTCAGCTCCAGGGACACCCAGCCTTGCCCTGCTGCCAGGGAACTCCACAGGGGTGCCCAAGTCACAGATTCCATGGAGGGTTCCTGCTGGGAACCACTCCTGTCCCTGTTCTGGGAGCCACAGCCTGGCTGGAAAGTGGCTGTACCCAAAATCCTCGTGCTCATCCATGACCTGCCCAGGGAGGTTTTGGTCTCCCCATCCCTGGAATTTTTCCAGACCAGGTTGGAGCACCCTGCTCTGGTGTTCCTGCCCACGGCAGGGGGTGGGACTGGATGATGTTTAAGGTCTTTCCAACCCAAACCCTTCTGTGATCCTGTGATCTCCACTGGGGTTTTTATGTCCTGTCTCACAGCAAACACAAAACCCAGTCTCCAGCTTCCCGGTCTTCCAGCACGGAAAACACCAACAGTTTTTCCCCCTGGAGTGCCTGATCCCAGTTTCACTGGGAATAAAGTCCTGCCACGCTGAGGGTGGTTTTGCATCTAAAAAGAATGGGATGCAGGATGGAAACAAATAAAAAAAACCAACTGTCACAGCTGAGGAACAAAAGGAACGTTGCAAACACCACCTACCACAGCTGCTGGGAAGGGAATGTGCTCTCAGGAGGGACGGAAGGGAAAAGGGATGGGCTCGGCCAAAAGAGCCAGGATTGAAAACAAACGGATGGCGCAGGATCCTGGGAAGTTCAGACCCCACAGTTTCACACCCTCCTTCTCCGTGCCCCGAGAGGAACCCCAAATATGCACCTGTGGCACGTGACGGGCAGCACTGCCTTGTAGAGCTGCGGGATCTTCCTGTTGATCAGGGGCTGCAGAGCCTCCTTGAGCCGGTGGTAGTTGCGCTCCAGCTCCCGCTGATATTCCTTCTGGTCCGGCCCGATCAGGCTCTTGTTCTTCCTCAGGGCATCCTCACACCTGGAAAACAAAAACCCTCTGAGAGCTGGGCACACAGGAACACCCCTCTGCTACAGGTTTGTTAATCCAATAGTACTAAAACATCCATTCTGCCCCTCTGGGATCACAGGGAATATCCTTTATCGTGTCTTTTGGTAATCAGGGCTCAGCTGAACCACCTGGGGTCCATGGGGCAAGGAGAGGGTGTCACATCTCCAACTCCATTTCACTCCCAGAGTGACAACTCCTTTTTCATTGTCATTTGCTCTCCAGTTACATTCATCCTCTCTGAAGAGAAATGAAAAGCTCATTTCCACAGAGCCACTTCCAGTCCCGGTGGATTTAAAGATGGATAGAATCAGGAGAGATTAATAAACAGCAGCCTGGGATGTTCATCAGGAACTCTTCTGCTTGCAAAGATGTCATTTAAATAAAGAGTATGAAAACAACCGTATCAGCAAAGCCATTTATTTCGTAAGGGAAAACTATGCTGCCACTGCATCTATTTGCTCACAATGTTTTCATTTCAATTATTTTGGTGGTTTTTTAAAATTTCTTGGTGCCTGTAAAAGATGCTGGACTGAGCCTGCAGTTTGCATGACCCAAGGAAAGTAGAGCAGCCAGCACATTTCTGCAGGGAATTCTGCCAGCATCCCTCCACTCTGCTTGGAGAAATTCACTTCAGAAGGAAATTTCATCTCCTGGCCAGTCCAGCAGTTCCTCCTCACCCTGCCAGGCTGGGAGTTCCCTGTGCCAGCGTGGCCTTTGTGATTTCTGGGACACTTCACAACTGAGCTGGGATCACCAATTCCTTGCTAATAAACAGCAACAGCCCTGAAGCCACGGAGCAGCACCAACAGGAAAGGGCTGGGCAGGTGAGGAATGAGCTGCACATGGAACCTGGGCAGGTGGAGGACACCAGGACAGCCCTGTGCCACTGCAGGTGACCCTGCCTGGGGTGGCAGCAGCCACTGCACCTGGCAGGTGCCTCGGGGACCCTTTCCATACCTTTTTGTGAAGTCCTTGAAACAGAGCCGGAGTTTGTTGTGGTGTCTGAAGAGCTTTGGGTCGTTGGGGATTTCAGACAAGAAAACTTGTGCAACTTCTAATGGTCCCTTTAGGAGAAGAAGGGGCAAAGTGAGTTTCTGGGAAATGTCTGTCATATCCAATCACTGGAGAAAGTTCAGCCACATAGAAAACACATTTCCTTACACTAAGCACCCTGAAGAGCTGCAGCTGGGAAATCTGGTGTAAATCACCAACCTCAGTGACAACTGAGTCTCTTTTAGGCCTTGCTTTGTTTTATTTAAAACTCTGCTTTTGGAAAACAGTGTGAGAAACTGCACAGATTCTCCATTTGTTTTCCTTTATAAGGACTCCCGACAACATTTGCTCAAATCACAACTAAGGCAAAGTTTAAACAATGCAGATGGAAGCCAGGGCATGTTTGCCAGCACTGCAAACTCAACCCAGCACTCACAACTCCAGCTGATTTTTTTCCAGCTTGTGCACTGTGCTTTAGTCAGGCTCCTTCAGTTTTTCCTCAGTTTTTCTCCACTGCTTTCCATTTTGTTGAAAACCCACAGCAGGACACAATCCTGCAAAGCCTGGCTAACAAAGGGAAGGCAATGTAACTCCGAGGGAAGAGGAGCAGGCAGAAACAACTGCAAGTGCCAGGAAGGAGCAGTAACTGAGGGAAGGATGTTTCTTCCCAGCCACTTTGCACATTTTCAGGACTCAAATAGCAGAATCACTGCGAACAGCTGGCCTAGACCTACCAGTGACCTTAAACATCCCACAGACTGAACAGGGGAAAAATTCCAAGGGAATTGAGAAACAAGGCCCAAGGCTGTGCACTCCCAGAGAGTCCAGCTGGGACAGTGATCCTCACCTGATTCACTGTGGTACCTACTGATCCCTGCAGCACCATCTGCAGCATCTTGGGGTCTGCAGGCTCTTGGTGGGTGGCAAAAGCCAATTCTTGTGTTTTCTTCTGCATGTCCTCGATGGCGACTTCGATGGGGGTCAAAATGATCTAAGCAAGAAGCCAGAACAGGATTTTTGTTATGGCTGAGCCTGACAACCGAGCACAGACCTTCAGGAACACCCAGGTCACAGCGGGATGGCACCACAAAGAGGTGGAGGACACCAGTGGGACTGACAGGCCTTCAGAAATGCATCATCTTCGTTCAGTGGCATCAAGGAAAAAAGTTTGATTTTCAAATGTGTTTCTGGGAACTCCAGAGCTGAGATTTTTCTGAGTGGCACTCGTGTCCCTTTGGGTCCCTGCAGGGTTCCAGCATTGCCAGTCCCTGAGCAGCATTCACATTGTCCCAGTGACAACATCTGACCCTGCCCACCCTTGGAAAATAAACACAACCTCCATTATCACAGAATCATGGAATGGTTGGGTTGGAAGGGATGTTAATGCTCCTCCCATTCCACCCCCACCATAGGCAGGACACCTTCCCTAGACCAGGCTGCTCCAAGACCAATCCAACCTGGCCTGCAGAGCTCTCCAAGGGCCCTGCACGTACCAGGTCTGGAGCTGGTGGGGCAGATGCATCCCTAAATCAATCTGGGCTTAGCTGGGGTTGAACAGTGTTGGAGTGAGAACTCCTCTGGACCTAGGCCCAGAGGAAAACCAAAGCACAGGGATTGAATTAAAACCTTTGGATAAGCTGAGATACACGAAGTCACACCAAAGTGAAATAGAAATATAGATTTTTAACTTTTAGTAGAAATATATGCTAA